>JAVGWX010000005.1:33504697-33977382 GCA_036924085.1 Ariolimax columbianus
CACATCTTGCAACACGCGTGTGAAACTGTCGTCTTCTTTCCTTGCGATAACAAGCCATTCCACTAGGAACAGCTTGGCAAGTGGTTATATCTGGACATGATGTAGATATATTGAAGATATGTGCTCCACTGGGAACCAAACGAAATTGATTCTTTAATTTGTGATTATTGTTCTGCCACTGTCGCTTCCATTTTCATCCACCCATTTAACTTAACTTAACTCGTGCTTACTTGTTTAGAAGATCCTAGTCTGTATACAGCCAACTTATTTTACATTGACTTGATCTAAAAATAACTATGCGGATCGAATATATTCTTGAATGCATTGATCGAACCTGCCTCCACAATTTCCATTGGCAAAGCATTCCAATCATTTGTAATTGATCTTGTTGTTGTTGTTGTTGCTGTTGTTGTTGTTGTTGTTGCTGCCGCTGTTGTCGTTGTCGTCGTCGTCATTGTTCTTGTTATTGTTGCTGCTGTTGATGTTGCTGCTGCTAATGTAACTCGTTCAAGAGTAGGGTACTGTTGACGGCTTTCTTTGGTGACGAATTACACTGATCCCTGACTTCCCGAGGCATCAATCATGTAAATAATATACCCCTAATGTATAGCTATGCTGTTTTATTATATGTTTCTCTTCATAAAGACTATGTTGTGGGTGCAATGACAACAGTCCTATATTTCCTTTTTTTGTTGAGCTTATAGTACGTTGCTGCCGCGTATTTATTTGTGTTGCTGAATTTGAGTATTTCGACCCGACTCATGCGCATCGGACAATAGGTCCATCCGACAAAACTATTCTTAGAACGTGTCTGTCATCCTGTATATGCGTATTTCGGTCCGACATGCGAATCAAGCAAATAGATCATTTGAATTAACCTTTTGTAGAATTTGTCCGTCCTATGCTTAGGTACAATTAGTTTGAGTATTATGTTTTTAATCTCCCAGGTAAGCTGCCTGTTCTTTTGAGTAGTCTATTGATTTCTCTCTTAGCCTTTGGAGCGTCCATATCGCATCTACAAATTAGCATCTAACAAATTCTTCTATTCCATGATACCAAATATCAGTTAACTAAAGCATATTTCTGACGTTAAGGCACCAGCCATTTTGACTATGAAATTTCACACGATGTTAGGATTATAAGTATTATAAACAATACCATCATCGTTACAGCAGACAGCCGTCGCGTCCAGACATTATCTATGTTCGTGTCAAATGTCACAGGAAAATAACAACAAACGCGTTAATTCGGCTTTCCTATATATGGCGAAATCTACAGTAACTGGTAATAACAGGCTTACAGCCATCCTACTCACGAGAAGAGTGTGGCCACACTCTCTATTTAAAAGTTGAATCATTTCTAGTTTATAACTCAAGACAAAGCACACATTATATTTTCCACCGTGTTTTGCAGAGTACACTAAACGTTGCAGCCATCTTAGTCGCTATGTGACGCCTCTACTCGTGTTGAACAGTCCAGTTGCTAGTGGATTTCCTGGCTCACACTTTTTCTTATAGGTACAAGGAAAGGTACGTTATAGGTAATGAACACATATGGGCACTGATAGAAATTTGAGTAACTGGGATAATAGATTGCGCCAGAACAGAAGTGGACGTTGGTAGTATTTGTAACGCTGTATTGGCGCTGCAGATTGATAACAATAATTATGCTGTCATTGAACATCAATTCCATTTATACATCTGGTCTCACTTCGACCAAATAGCGGTGACGGATGATTTCCATCCTTTCCTTTCCTGCGTCGTCTTCTTGAATTTCGCAGACGGGACTCCAGCTGCACCAACCACAATGTCGTGTGGTCTTTGCTTGGTGTTTCGTTGCACTTTCCCTGTTCGGTTAGAATCCAGTTCGCGTCTGGTAAAATTGTCAGAACTCGTGCAGTAGGTGTGTTCTATCGATATTCAATTTGTCTTTCAAATCTGCCATTTGTATTGGATGTTGCCATGTTCTTTAGCCCATATTTGTGAGAATGTTATTACCTGTTCATCCGAATCAAAAATCTTGAGACGATAACAGATGTTAGGGAAAAGTCTCTAATAGTGATACCATCTTCGTCTTCTTCATTTTTTCCTTATATCCTTCTTCTTTCTTCCTTCTTTCCTTTTCTTCTTCTTCTTCTTCATTATCTATATACGCTTTGCAGAGTAGCATCTTAAATATATCTGAGTCTAATGGGATCTCCATTGAGCTTGTCCAGAAATTAAATTGATGATAGATAAGGGTGCTTACTCTGTTTGTCATTCCCTGGATACATCTGTAGCATATGTCTAAGACCAGTTTTATCAGAACTGCACACGGGTTAATCGATATTTCCCATCTTTATGTTGTAGAATATATAGTATCTCAATACGTTGTGTTCTGTGCGGTGTCTAACGATTGGATGTGAAGCTTGTGTTATGCGATATTGACTGTTTATATATGGAGCTGGTAATATGAGTCGTTTGTATGTTTATATGTGAAGCTGGTAATGTGCATCATGCAGTTGTTTATTTCCTGGTCTGGTACTATGCGTCAATTTGTTCTGTATGCGTGGAGCTTGTAATATGAGTCATTTGGATGGTTATATGTGGAGCTGCTAATATGAGTTGTTTGGATGGTTATATGTGGAGCTGCTAATATGAGTCATTTGGATGGTTATATGTGGAGCTACTAATATGAGTCGTTTGGATGGTTATATGTGGAGCTGCTAATATGAGTCGTTTGGTTGTTTAACTGTGGAGTTAGTGTGCATTATTTAGTTGCATATCTATGAAGCTGGTAGTATGAGACATTTATTTGTTTTTTGTTTGTTTTTATTTTTGGTGTTTTCCTTATTTCTCTATTCCCCAAGGTGGTGTGTGTCACACTGTGGTTTTTATTTTGCGCCTGTCGACCCAGTGCATCCCACTTCATCATGCCATATATGTAAGGGTCTGCTTCCTGCCGCATTTGCTTCCCCGGGGCAACGGCTGATGCTGTGATTGGAATCGAGCCCAGCACCTTTTGATTGTGAGCTGTGTCACTTAACCACTAGACCACGCCGTCCCCCTATTTAGTTGTTTATATGTGGAGCCGGTATTTGTATCATTTGGTTGGTTATCGATGGAGCCGGTAATATGCGTAATTGTTTATATGTTTACCTGCTAATGTGCGACAGTTCTTTGTTTAGGGACTTCATTGTAATATGATGCCGCTATTTATTAAACGTGGTGAACGGTTTTGTTGATGTTCGGATTTACAGAAGCACCAGCGTTACAGCTACATTTGTTTCACAGACAAAGCCCCAGAGTACAATTCTAGCATAAACCGAAAACATGTATGGATCCACATTTCGTTAGTGACCAGCCAAATCAGTGTTTTTATAATTGGTCATTGGACTAATAGGCAAGCTTCAAAAACGGTGCTCTTTAATGATGCGTCCCACTGTGTATGGAACTAAAGACAACTCACAAACACTTGCTGTAACAAATAGATGACATTGGGGCAAATGGCAGGATCCCACAATCTGTTGAATTAATACGAGGCGTGTTCAAATGAAACAGGACCAAACTGCAACATGTGAACAGACGTACGATGTGCATGATGATGTCGATTCTAGTGTAAACAGTACATACCAACCGTCATGTTTGCACAATTTCATTATCCTCCGACTCATAGTTTCCTCTGCATACCTTTGAAAACATGGCGGATGTGATACGGAATCCGTCCAGAGTTGATAAGCGAGCGGTGATTTGGTTTGTAATAGCTGAAGGATGTCGACCAGTTGACATTCATCGCATAATGCAGGCAGTGTATGATAAACAAATTTGTATCGAAGACAACAGTGTAGAACTGGACAACGATGTTTAAACAAGGACGTGGGTTAATGAAAGATCTTCCGAAACCAGATCAGGTGCAAATTGTTGCGTAAACTCACGTCCTTCTTTAAACATCGTTGTTCAGTTCTTTCCTGTTGTTCACTTATTGCGGTCTGATCCAATTTCATTTGAAAACGCCTCGCAAATAACCAATCAACCAATGACGCATCACATTACATATATACATTGCAATGGTATTTTTATAACTGTCTTTAATATGGTTACTTGGAATATTTGGAATCATGGTATTCAAACAGGGATGTTAATGTCTGTTGTATTCAGCCGAAGGTTTAGGCTTTACCTAGTACATATTTTAAAACGTCCTGCAACTTAATAGGGCTGGGGAAAGGTGCACATACTTTGGGTAGATGTTTTACTAGAATATTTGAATTGTGTACGGGCAAAGGTCATTAAGCCTATTATTTTCGATTTCTAACTGCCAAGGGATGGTCAACGTGCTCCACACTGAACACGAGAGTCATATCTCCCAGCCCAGAGATCAGGACCATTTTTACCAGAAGATCCACGTGATAATATCTCGATCTCCACGATGATTCGAACCTGCGAACTTCGGCAGTCGAGGCGGACACTTTACCTCGAGACCACTGATGGGAATATGGAGTCTAGTGGTAAGTACTAGTGGACGACGAACCGTGACATTGGTAACAACACTGAAGCTTTGTCGGCTCTGAACATATACGTGTAGACTGGCAAACTCCGAGCTCGCATTTGCAATGATGTTGTTGACTTCAGAGTTTAAATTCTCTTCTCTGCTGAGGGTACTGCCTAGGTATGTGAAACTATATATTGCCTGTATATGTTGGTTGGATGTTGATTCCGTTGTGAAGTGGTTAAGCCGTCGGCCTCGTGATCAGGTGGTATGGCTTCGACTCCGGACTATGCCGTCTTTTTCTCGAGTGCTTGATGTGGAGTCCCCTGCATCTCGTAGTCGCCCCTTAGTCGTATTGTCCTTGTGTTGCCACTAGGGTCGGGCGGCTCGAGACGAGAGAGTGAGGATAACATGTAGCGCAGTTAAACCTTACTAAAAATAGCGATAGCAAAATAAATTATGCCCTCATCGTCTACGGTGGATGGCGGCCTTTGCCTTTGCTTTTGCATTTGCCTTGTATAGTGGTGCATGGTTCATTATGCGGCTTCCCGAACGCAGGCTGGAAGAGTACATCAACTATGCTTGTGTTAATATTCATCAAGATCAGTGTACGTCAATAACAACATCCTCCCGGTGGGATGGATATCTTGTTTTGGGGCTCATCATTTAGTAGAAAGGAGCTCTATGTTGGTGATTTCTCTCACTTTTGCCCAGGGCTTCCAACGTCTCTGATTGAATTCGTGCTGAGCATGATGGGAATGCTGGTGGCAGTGCCATGCAGAATCTCTGAAAAAAGGCTGCAAAGAGCACAGCAAAGAGCGTCGGGTATGGCAAAAAAACATGTTTCACATAGTTACTGGCTGTGCAGGCAGAGCAGCAAAGATGGTGACTTTAAGATCGCTGACTTTGATATCGTGTTTTATTCTTTGTGAATGCCGCCAGACCACGGGTTTTACCGGAATTTACAATAGTTGACGACATACACTTGTATCTACGGAAAAGGTATTTTTGTTTTCCATTTGAATTAAATAGTTCGTTCATTTTGTGATGTTCTACCTGCCGATTATCCTAGTATAGTCATCATCTATTTGAAATAGTATTTCAACTTTCATGTGTCGTAATTTCCATGTCCAGTGCACAAGGATGAATTATAGGATATTGACACTAAATGTACTGTTTGCTGACATTGCGAGTTTTGATGTGACCATGGTATTACACACGAACTAATAATGAACTAACACACCGTCCGGGATTGGGCCCAATCCAGCTAGCAACATACCCACAACACATCGCTGACATGCTGAGTGATGCCTTTAATCCTCGCGGCCCCGTCCCAAGACGGTGGAATACTCGGCCTCCCTTCAAGGAGTCTACGAAGGTATTCGTCGACACATTTATCATGAAACCACAAATCGTCAGGGCTTCATTCTGGATATTGGAAGTCCAATGAAAAGTGCACCTTGGAGCGTCCATTTTCGCTGCAGCAGGTGACCATAGCGGAAGTCGATCGACGCAACGGGCTGCAGATTCCTGAACGAACATTTCTTAGTTCCCACATGGACGGGAGACCAAATGCAGGTCCCAACTGTGTTATGAGCTCGATGTAGCCGAGAGGAGGATCTCCTGTTCAGCGGACTTTTCTCGATCGGCTTAATACCTCACTGTGTTTGGACACGCGCATAGAAGAGTGATTAACTTATGTGGAAGTCCATCTTAATAGACTCAAACACTGGAGCAAAGTAGACCCCTGCATGTTAGGTGCCATCTATGCTGCTCTAAACAAACTACGTAACCAAGTCGGTGTTTTGTTATGTCACACAGTCACTTGCCTCTTATGACATGCTCTATGTGGAGAAGTGGTCCTATTCTTGTCCTGCTCATACACAAAAACCCCGACAGACCGCTAGGTCAATAATCAATAATTGTTAATATGCTTGAGGAGGTCACATACCATTTTCCTTCGTGCCTCACTAAAACTCTCGTGCCTTGAACAATGATTTTCTTCACGCTTAGCTCACATATATGGAGTACTAATCCAAAATCTCACATTGTAAACGACTCTTACAGTTGTTTCCTGAATTCTCAGCCAGGATACAACTAATTCTGAATGTTTCGCTAACTATAACTTTAGTGAATCCAAGAAGATACTTAGATTTTCCGGCACACAAATAGAATTTAGATTAAAGTACAGGAGCTTCAACTGAATAAGAAATGGAAAAGGAAACAAAGCAGAAAAGTAAGATCTCGAATGAATGTTTTGCCATTTTCCTCACCCGTTAGGGCCGCTGAGATGCTGGTCTGGTCAGGCACAACATACTGACCAGGACATCGTGTCAGGATCAGGCACAACATACTGACCAGGACGTCGCGACTGAGTCAGGCACAACATACTGACCAGAACGTTGTGTCAGGGTCAGGCACAACATACTGACCAGGACGTCGTGTCAGGGTCAGGCACAACATACTGACCAGGATGTCGCATCAGGGTCAGGCACAATATACTGACCAGGACGTCGTGTCAGGGTCAGGCACAATATACTGACCAGGTCGTCGTGTCAGGGTCAGGCACAACATACTGACCAGGACGTCATGGTTGGATTAGGAAACTATACTGCCCAAGACCATTCTCTCTTCTATGTAGCGTTCCCTTGAAACAAGGCTGTTTTCAAAGCTGTATAGCCAACGAGATGTAGATCGACATGATCCGTGTAGAAGTGAGCCCCACACATATGAAGCCAATCAGAGCAGTACCGCTTGGAGGAACGCAGTTTACCTTCATCAGCACGATCGATATGTTAAGAAAGCTAAGAGAACCCGCCACTTAACTTCTATTTCAATGAGCACATACGATTAAACTTACTCATCGTGGACATTAAACAACAACAACAACAACAACAGGCTTACGTTTTGAATGATGTATATTTGAATTTTTACTAACATGTATCATCTTATGTCTATTTTGTTGATGTTAATCTCTCAAACAATCAATAGTTGAACCAGCACGTTATGGAAAATACATTCTATAAAGAGTTAAATACAGCTTTACATGTTGCTAGTGCGGTATACTTACACAACCTGTTTTTAGTTAATCGATGCATAAATAGTAGACACGCCTGTTTTTCATATGACAAGTAAGTCGTATATTATGGAGTCGTAAACTGAATGGATAAAGACTGTGATAACATTGTATTGTTGTGCATGCAAATCGCATAATTACTAATACAGGTTGTCCCATCGTTACCAGTCACTGGTTTTCCATTATAACTAATAAACCAATGAATGTAATTCAATACACAATTTGACATGTACATTTATTGGTGTGGGACAAACATCATCATTGGCTCGTTTATTCGTGTCAGACGATAGTAATTATGCATTTAGCACAGAGCCCCAGCAGAAATATAGAATTCATGTGTTGTCCATGCAGTATGGTCCCTCTCTCGGTCTGACTTGCTTGCTCCGCGGGAAAGGTGATACCAATACATTTAGAACAAGGCAAGCTGCTGAAGTTGTCGTATCAGCAGAGCAATGCTCTATTGGTTCGTCTGTTGGGGCTTCACTCCTACACCAGCCGCCAAGCAAGACTAAGAGTCCTAGCCTGCCCTGCCACAACACTCAGGTGAGGTTGCCATTCCTCGCTCTAGGATAAGGCATTATATCCTCTTGCGTGTACTCCTTCGCATATCGTCGGTTGTCAGGTTTGGTAGACACTGACCAACTTTCAGAATTAGCAGAAAACAGGTTCCACAGTCATATCTGACAATACCTGACAAGATACGCCAGAATCGTATCTGCAAAGCTTCAGATGGTTTGCAATCAAGCGTTTTCCTTCTCCTAGATGATCTGCCTTCGTAGGCTTTCGAAACCTATCTGCCGGAAAATACTGATTTTAAAACACCAGTGGCTCGTCTTCCGCCCCTTCTCCTGTTAGTCAAAACAGTTCTGCCGCACCAAGGCCAGGAGAAGGACTTTTTTGTCAGAGACTATATGAGACGCATGCCATGGGAGCATTTAGTTTGAGTTGACAGTTCATCCTCAACCCCTATAACAACATTTAGAGCCGTGAAAAACATGCTGAAAGACATACTTTAGACATTCTGAAAGGCAAATGTTTCTCAATAGCCCAAGAAATCTAATGAAACTAGAAGACATTATTCGATTGGAAACTGAGCATGTAACTCTAGATGCGTTAGTGAATACCTTTCGTAACATGGAGAGATGTGTGCAGGCATGCCTTAATGCTAATGGTGACCACTCACAACATTTAATATGAGCTCATTATGTTTCTGATACACCAAGGCACAGGTATGCCCATGTCCTATTTTGTTGAAAAACATTCATTAGTTGAAAAGTTATAATGGAAAACAATGTCCGTAAGCGAGACAGATAACCTGTAGGATGTATGCATTTCTTTTTGTAGTATTTTTCTGTATATTTGTTTATGTTATAATACATTTTTTGCATTTGAGACCAGACAATTTGAGATATCTAAGCAGAACAGATCTCAATATACAAATTGTTCTTTGCAGATGATCAGTGTCTGATGTGCAGCGATGCAAATACATTGGAAAATCAAACGAACGTGCTTGCGACCACCTGTGCTAAATGCAGTATGCGAATAAGCGAGTACGAAACGGAAACTATAAGCATCAGTAAAACACCTGAGCCACTCAACATAGGCGTAGATGATATTTCTCTTTAACAGACCAATGAGATCAAGTATTTGGGCAGCATTTGTTCGGCAGACCGCAAGATCGAAAGAGAAATTAAGACCAGGTGTCAGAAAGCATATGCGATAACTTATCAGCTGTCACTACTGCTTACGCACCAGATCATTAGTTTGGCAGCAAAGCAATACGTGGTAAACAGTATATTTATGCTGTTCTACTAATACAAGACATGACCTCTGTCCAGGGAGCCTGAGATGAGGATTTTGACGTGTGAAATAAAGTGTTTGGCTTGGCTTGGCTTCGTTCGTTCTCAATCTCCTGCTACCAAACCCTGGCTGGGCTTAAGTAGCAGAATGTAGTCCAGAGAAACATTTTTTGAGTACCGGGTTAGCATGCACTCTTCGATCCCTTCTCCTTAGTCCTGCTGCAGCCTGTTATCCACGATCACCGCGTGGAGGTGTAGAAGGGTCTTGGCAGCTCTGGTTCGCTGGCCCTGATGCTAGCAGGCAGCTATGGGTTGCTGACCACTGCAGCTCATGCGCTGCCAAATGAAGTGTTTGAGTAAAGTCATCGGTGTTACCAGGAAATACAGAATGCCGAACGATGACATTTGAAGTATGGTCAGAACTACGTCTTGTGCGGAGTATCCATTTCCAGGCAGAAAATAAGTTGGTTTGTTTATCTCATGAGAATGCACCCTCATCAACTTCCACTGGTAGCTTACAACGATAGCAGGCCTGGCTAAGTGGCAAGAGAGCGGCCGGGAGGTAGGTGGATATATGACAGAGTAATTGTGCAGCGACACAAGCTGACATTGACAGGCGTAACGCATTTAGCGCAAGACAGACGACGTAAACTCCCCACGGCGCTCAACGGCACATTTGGAAAGAAAACTATCATTCATAATATTAACTTCTTGATAATTTGTTACCATAGCACGAAAGAGAGCAACGCATAATAACAATGTTACCTGCCAGTAATATTGTAAGAGGCGCTCAAAAGTGGCCTAGCGATGAGATTGAGTATTCAATTCGGTAAAAACATTGAGCCCTGAAAGGTATAAAGGAAAACAATAAAAACCTCAGAATACTAAAGAAGTGAACAGTAAGGTCAAGTGCGTTATGATCTTTATTACTGGCACTTTGCGTGGATCTCTTGTACCCATATTTAATGTCTTTTCAGCCCTAACATATGTTCACGAGTTACATATTGGTCCGGTTTCATTTGAACACGCCTCGCATATTAATATTCTGGTAGAAGATAATGTAGCAGGTCTTCAGATTGAGAAGGTCGTGGAGATTAGTTAAATTTCCGATATAATTGTCCTGCCAAAAGCAAAAAGCAGAGATATAAAGCGACATACAAACATATGAACAAAACAAAAATCAGTTAGGCTTACTTACATACAGACAAATAGAAAGATAAATATATAAATAGACAGATAGATATGTAGATAGGTAGGTAGGTAGGTAGGCAGGCAGGCAGGCAGGCAGGCAGGCAGGCAGGCAGGCAGGCAGACAGACAGACAGACAGACAGACAGACAAACAGACTATTAGGCACCAGAAACAAAACCAAAAAGATCAAAAATGAACGATTACCACCTCCCCACTTTCCACAACACCATCAACGTTCTCTCTCTCTCTCTCTCTCTCTCTCTCTCTCACACACACTCTCTCTCGTTCCCCCATCTCTCGCTCCCTCTCTACTAGATATTGCCGACATAAACCGAGATGATAGAGCCAACTCTCTGATCACGCTCGTGGACAGGTGGAGACAGTGTCGGTACCTACTTTGGTGATAAATTTAAAGCAGTGACACATCTTTTTTGCGATAGGAATACCTGAGTTCAGATGATGTTGCTTTGTCTTTAGCATCTATATGGGAAACTGATGGTAGGAGTGGGGGTGCATGATAGGTACATCTCTATAGGAAGGAGTTGAGGTGTACAGTTCGCCTTGTGGAGTGTGTTAAGTGTAAGTGAGTCAGTAACACTTCTGGGCTTGTAGCTGTTGTGCAAGTTTTCATGTATCAGAGTTTATATTTGTAAAAATGTTCTCTAAGATTAGAATAGTTTACCGTTGCTTTCTGTACTTTGTTCATTATATATGTGAAACTATATCTCATATTTTTTAAAAAAAAGATGTAATAGGCCTGGCTCTCTGGTTTTAGCCTTTACCATAATATGGCACTCGGCCAACATTAGCTTGGCCAACACTAGTCTAAACAATATTTGGAGAAATAGATCAAGTCCCCACCAACTTATCGCATTTGCAGATCACATTTGTTGGACAGTTGTGAGAAACACAGATGAAACTAGTTTGGCGGTGTCTAGATGTCTGAGGCTTCAGAAAATAATGTTAGGATAATTTTGACATTACTATATTTAATCACAATGCATATTAACGCAGCAGCTGTGACAGAAATCGGACATGCTCTCGCTATAAATCGTGTACATCGTCCCGAAAATGCATCGTAATTTGGTGGCATCTTGCATAAATGACACAATATCTCCTTGATGTTGCTGATTGCCAACAATGAGTTAATTTACTCTTTTTATGCACCCTGAAAAGAGTGTTAATGTCGGGCTGTAGTAACTTTCCTCACATACACAGCGTGCAATTTAAGGTGGACCGCGGTCTTCCGGAGGCTTAGCCTATACTTGGCTGCGTCTGCGTGACGCTCACTACCACAGCGTTCACACTATCACGTCGATCCGCATCTCGTCAGTCATACTTTTTTGAAAACAGCCTGTTTCTAGGGAACGCTACATAGAAGAGAGACAGCGGTGCATCTCCTTAAATTCATGTGCCTAATTATATTGATCATTTCCGTCCTGATTTAAACGCTGATGTTAAAATGGTATCCCCCGTGCTTCTATGTTTTATTTCTGTTTTTTCTGCAAATTTGTCTGTTATCATAACGTGCTCCTTGCACGTATACATCATACCATTAATCAATCATTCAAGTAATCAATTAATCAATAAATCTATGCTGCCACTCGTTCAGGGCATGGGCCATTGCCAGTCCTCCTCTAGAAAAACGATCATGAACTGTCAGTTTGGACTCTCTCCAGCTGAGATGCAGGAACATACGTTCAGTTTCGCAGTCTGTTCTCCTGAAGATGTCAGTTCTACCTTTCGTCCTCTTCTCCTGTGGATTCCATGACAGGGCATGTCTCGACACGAATGATGGTCCTTTCCGTAACGTGTGTCTTATCCAACTCCATTTCCTACGTTCAATCTGTTCAACCACTGGTTGCTCATATCCTGTAGGTCTTCGATGTACACCATAACATGTTAGTCTACACTGATTATCCTATCTAGAATTTTAATGACGAGCGATCCCGTCATAACATGAGCCCTAAAACAACTGACATTGTTTATTCCCCTGTAATTTGACTTTGTAAATTGGTCTCCTTCATAACATCCTATCCGTGTATAACATTATATCGCTTCATTACATCATATCCCTTCATAACATCACCTTCTTTCATAATATCCCATCCCTTCATAACATCCTATTCGTTTATAACATCATATCGCTTCATTACATAATATCCCTTCATAACATCACCTTCTTTCATAATATCACATCCCTTCATAACATCCACTCCCTTCATAACATCCACTCCCTTCATAATATCCTATTCCTTCATAACATCCCATCCCTTAACATCATATCCCTTCATAACATCATATCCTTTAACATCCTATCCCTTCATAACATCATATCCCTTCATAACATCATATCCCTTCATAACATCCTATCCCTTCATAACATCATATCCCTTCATAACATCCACTCCCTTCATAACATCCTATTCCTTCATAACATCCCATCCTTTAACATCATATCCCTTCATAACATCCCATCCCTTAACATCATATCCCTTCATAACATCATATCCTTTAACATCCTATCCCTTCATAACATCCTATTCCTTCATAACATCCTATCCCTTCATAACATCCTATCCCTTCATAACATCATATCCCTTTATAACATCATATCCCTTCATAACATCCTATTCCTTCATAACATCCCATCCCTTAACATCCTATCCCTTCATAACATCCTATAACTTGATAACATTATATTCTTTAATAATCAGGATTCTTAACAGTCGTCATATTGTCTATTAATGTACATTCAATTTGTTTCATTGTTCCACTTTATTTTGTCTTACTCTATACATCAACAGTGCCGCGCAGCCTCGCTTTATTTTTAAGTATTTTTTTTACTTGTACTACGACTGATGTACCTATTTGTACCTATTTATATGCTTCGTGCCGTTTTTATCTTCCGCTTTCCCTTTCTTTATCTGTGTACGGTATCTGACAATAGCTATTTTTATTGTTATTTCACATAATTTTTCTTAATATTCTTCCTTTAATCTACACCTGTTTTGCTTCTAGTAATTTCATTTTTGTATTTATCAGTTTGATATTTCAGTTCCTTATAACATTATTGACTATATATTTCATTTCATAATTTGGTTTTTTATTTCCGCCGATATATACACAAGTTGTACCGGACCATTTTTCTCCAAAAACGACCTGCTTCCTAAAGTGGGAGTACTGTTTTTCTGCCTTAACATCCCTGTGTATCTCACTTCAGCACACATTTTGAACCCGTTTAGTTCTCATAGAGACAAACGGGCAGAGTGTTGTTGGTTATTGATTCTCAACACATTCAATTTGGAGTTGTGAGCTGTGCTACTTACCCCGTTAATACGCCCCCCCCCCCCCCCCACGCCACCTCAACCCCATTACGAGTTGCGAAAAACAGCATTCATTTTACTGATAATGTATTTTTCGCAGAATTTTTCTTAACGCTCTATTGACTTTCATCGTAAATCTGATGTCATTACACCGTCAAGGTTTTTCAACTCATTTTCTTCTTCTTAAATCAGTTAATTTAAAGTTAAGAATATCTTCACAGCTGTGGCTGGGTCCTTACATAAAGCATTGCTCGAATCGCTTATATCAACGCCTAACCACTATAGTTTATAAAGCAATTACTTTTCCATAATGAATTTTGATAGCACCGTGGTTATCTCCCTTCAGTATCTTTTCCATCATTCCTGAAAGGTAGCAAGGAACCTATCCACGAATGAATCGTGTGATTGATACATGCATTTCCCGTTTTCGAACATCATAGTATGGTCTTATAAAAAGTGTGTTACCTTGTCATGGACATTGTTTAGATGCCTTCCGGATGCTCGGACTTCCTATTTGATTCCAATTTTAGCGATCTTTAAATACATATAGAACTGACATTGTGTACATTGCCTCCATTGGTGTGACCTGTGAATCCAATGTTGATGGATATTGGACAGGTCATTAAAAAGATTCTTACCGAAAAGTGAAAATTGTTTATATTTTTCCGTTATTTAGTCACGTGACCACGTTTGGGTTGAATCCCGAGTAGATTATCCCGCTTTTTGCCGCCCGTGCATGCCAAGGTTGCAGCGTGAGGGACGATCGCAATGACGCCGGCAACATCAAGGTGCTCGCAAAAAGCAAGAAATGCGTCATTTAGAAATATGGTTTGTTGACTTAATTAGTGGATCAGTTCATTTCATGACTTAACTTAACTTTACGTCTTTATACTGGTTTAGAAGACTCTGCAGAGTCTGTGTACAGCAAGTTTAATTTACATTATCTTGCTCTATAAGCTATGCGCATACAATGTATTATTAAATACATTAATTGTCCAGCCTCCTCGACCTCCTGTGGCAATGCATTCCTAGCATTCCCCACTCCCTAACTAAAAAAAATGTTTCCTCATATCTAATCTGGACCTCTCTAGTTAATTTGTAGCTATGCTCTCTTTTTTTTGTGGATGGTTGTATTCTGAAGAAAAATTATATAATCTAATGTATCCGTTCCTTTGATTATCTTATAAACCTGTATTAAACCACCTCGAATTCCTCTCTTTTCTAGACACTGTGGGCCGGTTTTTCTGAGTCTTTTCTCATAACTAATTTCGGAATCCCACAATCAGCTATGTCGCTTATTTTTTATATTCTTTCCAGCATGATATTATTCTCTCTATGATAAGTACTCCACACCTGTACAGAGTACTCCAATCTAGGTCTAACTAAGCTTCATACAGTTTGACTATCACTTCCTTGCTGATATGTTTAATATTTCTTTTTATCATACTTAACATTGCATTTGCCTTTTTCACTGCTACCTAACTTGCTCACTCCCCTTACCGTTATGATCTATTACAACCCCTATGGCCATTTCCTTATCTTTCTACTATAACCCCTATGTCCATTTTTTTATTATCTTTATATTATAAACCGTACGTCCATCTTATAATTTATATTATAACCCGTACGTTCATTTCCTTATCTTTCTATTGTAACCCCTTTGTCTATTTCCGTATCTTTCTAGTATAACCCCTATGTCCATTTCCTTATATTTCTATTAAAACCCGTATGTCCATTTTATTATCTTTATATTATAGCCCGTACGTCTATTTCTTTATCTTTTTTTATAATATTGTTCTCGTTCATTCTTTAATTATGTTTCATATTGGATCTACCCATGTGGATGACTGTACATTTATTTACATTAAACTCCATTTGCCAACTTACAGGTCATTCCTGAATTTTATCTAAATACGATCTCAATGTATCCACTTATTGACCTCATCTTCAGTGAAGTTCAAACAAATAGAAGCTATTACCAAAAGTAGGGAGGAAGACTAAAGTCTGGTAAGGCAAAACATGCTGATCAGACATGTTGGTCATGGTTAGACAAAACATACTGATCAGACATGTTAGTCAGAGTCAGGCAAAACATACTGATCAGACATGATAGTCAGGGTCAGGGAACATATACTGATCAGCCATGTTAGTCAGGGTCAGTGAACATATACTGGTCAACACCTTCAACTCCGCTTCATCGTTGCCTTTCCTGGAAACGGGCTGTTGTCATGGCAGCAAGGCTATCGGTGTCGGGGATCGAAGCGATCCACGTAGTAGTGACAGGCCCGCAAACGAAACCATGCTTAGCACAACCACCTTGTGGATCCCGGCCCACCTTCATCAGGACGCTCGGGATGTGAGAAAAGCTACTGCAACCCGCCACAAAAAAAGTACACCTACTCATTGTGGGCATTCGTAACAAGAAAAATCTACAAAAATCGTATGGCACAAACATACTAACCAGAACGTTGCGTCAGTTTCAAGCACAACAAACTAGTCAGAACGTTGTGTCAGGGTCTGGAAACAGGCTGTATTTAAATAAGTGTGGCTGACGAGATGTGGATGACAGTGATTCAGGTAATAGTCAGCGTCACGCAGATGCAACCAAGCTTAGCACAACAGCAAGGATGACTACTGTCCACCTTCATCAGCACGTTCCTGAAGTGAGGAATGCAGCTACAGCGCGGCTCTACTGCCTTTTTCAGGTCTCAGAAAATAGTAAACATACTTTTTGTGGGCATTAAACAACGACAATTTCAACATCCCCCCAGGCATCATTTCTTTGAGTGTTACCTGTTTCAGTTCAGTTTTTGTTCTCACTGCTTTCCTTTTAGGCGTGTTGAATCACAAATCCTTTTTGGACCCATGATTACACTTATTTTTAATTAACATTTATTTTTTAACTCAGAGAAGAAGAAAAATAACGCAACGTTTCACGGAGCTTCTACGAGGCTTGTTCAGACGAAACCGGACCTAACTGCACCAAGTGAACGTGCGTAGGATAGGGATGATGACGTCACTTTTGATGTAAACACCACATGCCAATCGTCAAGTTTTTTTTGTTTGTTTTTTTTGCGTTCGCCTTATTTCTCTAATCCCCAAGGCGGTGTGCATTGCACTGCGTTTTTATTTTGCGCCTTTCGGCCCAGTGCATCCGACTTCAGCATGCATTTTATGTAAGGGTCTGCTTCCTCCTGCATTTTCTAAGGGTTTGCTTCCCCGGGGTAACGGCCGGTGCTGAGATGGGGATCGAACCCAGCACATTCTGGTTGTGAGCCGTGTCACTTAACCACTAGGCCACGCCGTCCCCCCAATCGTCAAGTTTGAAAAATGTCATTATCCACTGACTCATAGTTTTCTTAGCAGACCGTTGAAAACACGGTGGGTGTGATACGGAATCGTACTGAGTTGATCAGCGAGCGGTGATTCGATTTCTAACAGCTGAAGGATTTCGACCAGTTGACATTCATCGCAGAATGCAGGCAATGTATGGTGACAAATGTGTGTCGATAACAACAGTGAAGAATTGGAAAGTGTCGCGAATGTAAGCTCCGGCGACGGTCCTCCAGAATTGATGGGTCAATTTTAGCGATGACATTTTGTGACGCAACAATATGCACCTGACCTAGGTCTCGGAAGATATTTCGTTATCTCACGACCTTGTTTAAACGTCGTTGAAAAGACAGACAGACAGGCCAGGCCAGGCCAGGCCAGGCCAGTTCAGTTCAGATCATCAGATTCAGATCAAGATACAGATCCACATCCACAACCAGATCCAGATCAAGAGTATTCATATGCATATGAAAAATAATACGAAGAAGAACACAATATGAATGAGGGCAAGGACAAAATCAAAGGGCAAGGACAAGGGCAAGGACAAGGACAAGGACATGGACAGGGACAAGAAACAGGACATGGACATGGACAGGGACAAGAACAAGGACGAAATACGACAGACAGACAGACAAGCAGACAGACAGACAGAGACAGACAGAGACATGCAGAGATAGAGATATAGATAGAGAGAGCGATAGAGAGATAGACAGATAGACAGAGAGACAGAGAGAGAGAGACATATACATATATATATATATATATATATATATATATATATATATATATATATATATATAGATATATAGATATATAGATAGACCGATCATATGTTCAAAAAACTTTGCCTAACTCATGAGCCCACCAACTGACGGGGCTGCTAGTATATCATACTACGGGTAACAATGTATTAATATATATACCGCTGCTGCAATCTTTAAAACGTTCAATCCTAACACTGCTAAAACTTTACGCCCGAAAAACACAATCAGACGAATACAATCAGACATTATTCCACATATCTGCAAAACAAGTGTGCATGTCATGATTCTGTTAAGCAGTATTATCAAGTTTGTGTGCATTGTTCTCAATGAATAATAAAACAACAAACAAGCATATTTCAGTCCATTTCATACTCCCGTTACGGGAGGTCTTTTGTTATTTTCCTAACCATAATTTGTTAGAATATTGATAAAATATGACTTGAAGTCACCCCACATTAATTACTGGATTACAAATTGCGCTAATTGTCCACTAAACTACGGGTATTCAGCAGACTCTTGAAGTTGCCAAGCAGTCCGCTGAGAGAAGAAACAAACAATGGCATCTGTTCGAGCTGAGCGTAGAGTGACTTGTGCACTAGTCGGCCAATTTCATGTCTGCCAGGAAAATTGAATGATTGAAGAGCTAAGTTTGTGGTTGTATGTGTAAGTGTTTGTATGGGTGGGTATGTGTGCGTAAGTGTTTGTGTGTATGTGTGTAAGTGTGTGTAAGTGCGTGTACGTGTGTGTATGTGTGTGTATGTGTGTACGTGTGTGTAAATATGTGTATGTGTATGTAAGTGTGTGTATGTGTGTAAGTCTGTGTGTATGTGTGTGTGTACATGTGTATGTGTGTGTGTATGTGTATATGTGTTTATATGTGTGTATATATGTGTATGTGTGTATATGTATGTACGTGTATGAATGTATGTGTAAGTGGGTGTATGTGTGTGTGTATGTGTGGGTATGTAAGTTGGTGTGTAAGTGGGTGGGTGTGTGTAAGTGTGTATATGTGTGTGTGTAAGTGTGTTTATGCACGTCGTGGTGTTTCGAGCAGCGTCGTAGAGTGTGATCATTTAAGTGGCTCAGTACTTCCTTGCGTTTGAATGTATTTCGCGATTGGAAATGTGCTTATATATTTATGTGTGTTGTTGTTCTGTAATGTCCACAATGAATAAGTTTACCCCTTTGTGTGACTGAAAAGGGCGTTTGGTTGCAAGTTGTAGTAGCTTTCTTCGCATCCCGAGCGAGCTGCATGGCAGAGAAATAGTGGTCTGTGTCAGTATATTGCGTTTGGTTTTAACACGACGTCCTGATTTGTATAACGTTGTGTCTCACTAGACTAGCGCCTCATTTTCTCAGAAACTGAAGTATCGGAAGGTGTTCACAATAGGTATCCGATACTATAATTTCTTGCTAACCACTATTTGAACTGTCCCTAGCGACACAGTGAATTCCTCTACTAGCTCTAGCCACGTCCAATGAACTTCTGCATCAAATTTGGAGATGGCAACTTATGACGCATCAATATGCGCCTGACCTAGTCTCGGAAGATCTTTAATTAACTCACGTCCTTCTTTAAACATCGTTGTCCAGTTCTTCACTGTTGTCTTCGACATGAATTTGTCTTCATACACTGCCTGCATTTTGCGATGAATGTCAACTGGTCGACATCATTCAGCTGTTAGAACCCGAATCACCGTTTGATGATCAACTCTGGACGGATTCCATTTCCCAGCCGCCATCTTTTCAACGTCTTCTGAGGAAACTATGAGTCGGAGGGTAATGTAATTTTGCGAACTTGATGTTTGGTATGTGCTGTTGACACCACATGTGGCGTGATCATGGTACGTATGTTTACTTGGTGCAGTCAGGTTCTGTTTAATTTGAACACGCCTGGTATATATATATAATATATATATATATATATATATATATATATATATATATATATATATATATATATACACACATATATGTAAATGTATATATATATATATTTATATATGTGCAAGAGAGACAACGAACGAGAAAAAAGAGATAGTGGGAGAGAAATTTAAAGTCAGCAAGATAGCCAGGAGACAGGGAAAGAGATACATCACTAGAGAAAGAGATCAGGATTGAAAGAGATACATCACAAGAGAAAGAGATCAGGATTGAAAGAGATACATCACAAGAGGAAGAGATTAAGAATGAAAGAGACATAAAAAGAGAGACAGCGAGAACTAGCGAATCAGAGCTGACCAAGACTCGTTTTTCTGCTTCCAAGCGGCGGCCCTTGAAGCAGGCTGCATTAGTGTAGATTGGATGCGGAGATATGAACTGCAGTTGGAAGGTAAACCCAGTACCAAAAAAATGTGTGGGGCAGAAAGATGTAGATATCGAGGTTTAGCTGTAAACGACGACGCACAATCCTTTTAAGATAGAAGGCTATACAATATTAAACACGCACACGGAAAAACACTGAAGTAGTACACCGAGGGGCTTTGTATATGACAAAAACAGCACCAATGCCGCACAGAGAGCATGTTGTAAGAGGCGACTAACTATGTGACATGGCATAACACCGGTGATAGTGGTTTGCTGAAAGCAACATAGAAGTTGCCCAATAGGCCAAGGGTTCACTTGTATCTAGTGATTGCGTCCATAGAGATGGACTAGCACATCGATTAATTACCTACCACAGTGGAGTAAGAAGTTGCTCGCATATAACCCGTTAAACAGAAAATCATCCAATCGACCAAATCCAGCTCACGGCAGAGCTGGGACCTGTACAAGAGCATATGTCCCTGTAAAAGTACAGGCGGACTAAGACTATATACATATTATAGGCTAGGACTTGACGGCAACGCGGCGGGTCTCCCCATGTGGCTCGGTCTCTCTCCACAGAATGGTATGCCGCCTGTTGAGAGCACCGCATAAAGCATGAACTCCATAGCTCCAGCCATGAACCCAAGGATCTCTGAAAAAAATTGGAATCATAGACCGGCCGTTGCAGCTGGAAATCAACACCGACCGTCTGAACACAAAGCAAATTGATTTACTACTTCGCCACAGAGACCCGCTATATATATATATATATATATATATATATATATATAGCGCTCAATCGCTGTCTATCTGTCGTTCTTAATCTCACCTCTCTGTCTTTGGCACTCTCTATATAACTCTATGTATGCACATATGGTTCTCTCTTTCTTATTTATTTTTGGGGGCGAAGTGATTCATTGGTTATGTTTTGATGTTCCTGGTGATGTGTATGTTTGTTGTATCCGTCGTATCCTGTTTTGTTAATACATTATGTTTTGGTTTAAGTATTTAGTAAATGCACACTTCATTTTAGTAAATTTCTTTATCCTTCGAGAATGACAACTCTGTATACTGTTTTGCGGCTTCCTTAAACGTAGGTTGATGCAGTAGTATGGCCGAGACAGCGAGTCTTCAACGACTGATCCTATAACATGCGTATCCAACTCTCGCTTATTGCAGATGATAGAACATAGGAGAGATCTGAATATTATGATTATATGTTTTAATATCATACGTAGATGACTGACAATGGTCAAGGGTGCACCAAGTACTGATGTACTACATTTTTATGAAGTATCGTAATAAAGAGAATCTTCATCCTCATTTAGAATGTCCTTTATAGAACGTCGCTCCCATCACAGTCTGTCTGAAAGAAACTCGTTCCTTTGCCAAAATTCCAGCCTCCGCCACAGTCATACTCAGGCATTCCTGGATGTCTTAGTGCCATCGTCTTCTTGGTCTAACTCTTCCTCTTTTACCTGGCACCATGCCTTCCATCACTGTTCTCTCGAGACCGTTGTGTCTCTAGATGTGACCAACGTATTTGCATTTTCTAGCCAAATTGAAATTGATAAACCAGTTCTCATCTATGATCAACTCTTGCTAAATGTCTACAATTGTCTTTTATTCTGTTCAGGGTATTCTGAGGATCTTTCTGTAACATTTTGACTCGATGAATTGATTCTTTGTCTGGAAGTTTTGGTAATCGTCCATGATTCGCAGCCATAAGCTGCCACACGAAAATACAATCCCTTAAGACTTTTACTGTTATCAATTTGTTGGTGCTCTGTCATAATTTCTTCAGGCTGTTTAGTCTCTGCATTGCCATGGCTAGCCTTCTTCTGATTTCTTTCGAGAGAAACTTCGTTTTAGAAAATAAGGAAACAAAAAACTATTCGCAAGATTTACTTAAAAAATAACAAAAGCACACAATAGCCAACAGACACAAAAAATTGAAACCACATCGTCATATGGAAGGGCACTCTAGATAAGGGAGGACACCGTCATTATCTGTTCGATACATCCAAATAATCATTGTGAGTTTGTCTGAGCGTGTCTCTCCATTTGACTTCCTCCTTTGATTAATCATTTCAAAGACTCATTGTAAGTTTGTCTGAGCGTGTCTCTCCATTTGACTTCCTCCTCTGATTAATCATTTCAAAGACTCATTGTAAGTTTGTCTGAGCGTGTCTCTCCATTTGACTTCCTCCTCTGATTAATCATTTCAAAGACTCATTGGAAGTTTGTTTGAGCAAATATCTCCATTTTTCTGTATGGTCTGGCTGATCAGTTCCAAGACTGCCTGTAATGTAATCCGACCGTGTCTTTACACTTGATTCCGTCATCTGGTTGATCAATCCTAAGACTGCTTGTAAGTTTGTTGGAGCATGTCTCTCCATTTGACCAAATCCTATGCACCCTTATTTATTTCAGCATAAGGTCATACTTGTATGTCCCTGCATGTCTGAGATGTAAAGGTGAATCTGTGTCGACCCTTTTCCTCCTTTCCTCTGGATCTTGGGCTATAGTATCATATGCAGAAGACATTCATGTCGCTTAGTGTGTCCTGTTCAGCTCAAACTTCGTCTTTTAATCACTTATTTCAAAATGTCTTTGCAGGACTACTTCAGTGATGACATTGTCATTGCATCATGTTTCTGCTCAATTCCGTCTTTCCATTCTACGATATGTTCATATTCCAAACTCGTCTAAGATGTTTTTCTTTAATCTCTGCAAGAGTCTATTTTTAGCCCCATAAAATGTAATTACCATTATGAGTAGTAGTCATTATTTTCCTCAGTTCAATCTTCATACGTTTATAAGTTAGCAATTTTAGTTTTTCTATGCACGCCGTTTTTTGCCAATGTAATCTGTGTCTTTAGTTCTGACTCAGGGTGGGGCATCTTATATGGAGGTTGTGCTTGTTAT
Organism: Ariolimax columbianus; assembly: GCA_036924085.1. Lineage (NCBI taxonomy): Eukaryota > Metazoa > Mollusca > Gastropoda > Stylommatophora > Arionidae > Ariolimax > Ariolimax columbianus. The sequence continues at coordinate 33,527,885 of JAVGWX010000005.1, forward strand.
GTGATAGTTTTTCCCATCTTGTGTGATTGTTTATCCCATCTTCTGTTATGGTTTGTCCCATCTAATGTGATTGTTTGTCCCGGCCTTCTTAGATGGTTATCCAATCTTCTCTGATGGTGTGTGCTAACCTCTAAGATAGTGTTTCTCGTTCTCTCTGATAGTGTTTGTTATCTTCTCTCATGGTGTGTGCTAACTTATCGTATGGTGTTTCTCATCATCTTTATGGAGAATCTCATCCTCTCTGATGGTGTTTCTCATCCTCTCTGATGGTGTTTCTCATCCTCTCTGATGGTGTTTCCCATCCTCTCTGATGGTGTCTCACATTCTCTCTTATGGTGTGCGCCATCTTCTCTGATGGTGTGCCTCATCTTTTCTGATGGTGTTTCTCATCTTCCGTGATGGTGTTTCTCATCCTCTCTGATGGTGTTTCTGATCTTTTCGGATGGTGTGTCTCATCTTTTCTGATGATGTGTCTCATCTTTTCTGATGGTGTGTCTCATATTTTATGTTGGTGTGTCTCATCTTTTCTGATGATGTGTCTCATCTTTTCTGATGGTGTGTCTCATCTTTTCTGAAGGTGTGTCTCATCTTTTCTGATGGTGTGTCTCATCTTTTCTGATGGTGTATCTCATCTTTTGTGATGGTGTGTCTCATCTTTTCTGATGGTGTGTCTCATCTTTTGTGATGGTGTGTCTCATCTTTTCTGATGATGTGTCTCATCTTTTCTGATGGTGTGTCTCATCTTTTGTGATGGTGTGTCTCATCTTTTCTGATGATGTGTCTCATCTTTTCTGATGGTGTGTCTCATCTTTTCTGATGGTGTGTCTCATCTTTTGTGATGGTGTGTCTCATCTTTTCTGATGGTGTGTCTCATCTTTTCTGATGTTGTGTCTCATCTTTTCTGATGATGTGTCTCATCTTTTCTGATGGTGTGTCTCATCTTTTGTGATGGTGTGTCTCATCTTTTGTGATGGTGTGTCTCATCTTTTCTGATGGTGTATCTCATCTTTTCTGATGGTGTGTCTCATCTTTTCTGATGGTGTGTCTCATCTTTTGTGATGGTGTTTCTCATCTTCCGTGATGGTGTGTCCGACATTCTGTAATAACTTGTCCCACCTTTTGTGATATAATGTTTATATCTTCTCTCATGTTTAATCAAATCGTATGTGCTGCTATTTCCCATCTTCTGTGACGGTTTGTCTCATCTTCTGTAAAGGATTGTCATATCGTCTGTGAAGGGAAGTCCTGTCTTCTTTGAGTGTTTTGTTTCATCTTACGTGATGGTTTGTCCCACCTTATGTAACGGTCACAGCCGTTTGTCCCCTACACTTAAGTTATTTCTCGTTACCTTGAATCACAATAGCTCCATTTCCAGGTCAAGGGGCACATTACCGGTAACTGGGACAAATTCCTTACCAGGGCTCACAGTTGATGTTGGTTTGTGACTTTCAATATACATAGTTTAATAATATATTTTAGCATAAACAAACAAACCAATCACCATCCCTATGGATATTCGTATTGAACAAATGAATGGGGGAACTATGTATTGATTATAGTTCAAATATTTTAGACACTTTCATTTTATATGTAAATAAGATAAAAATATACAGGACATGGGAAGTTGAAACCTTTTCATGGAGTTCCAGTTTAAACATATAAAAGTATGACCTTACCTTTAGAAATTATATTTGTACTTAACATTTACAATATACATATATAATACTAATATCTCACCAGGGTTGGAGTGTAGGACATGTAAGGAAAGGCTGAAAGTTTGGTCGATTTACAACATTCCACCAGAAAACTACTTAATCAGAACAGGTCCGTTATAAATGTATCCACAGTCATGTAAGAAATCCACTCGAAGATAGATATGAGATGGTATTTCTTGACTATATTTATTATGTTTCATCAAAGTAAAGTCACTGTTCGAACTAATCATGTTGTTCCGTTTACATAACGTCAATCACTGACACACACTCTTTTTGACATATAATGGTTCGCTTTTTTATTGAAACTTTCTTAAGTTCTGCTACATATTGTCTCTCTAAAGATTCAAATGACTGTCCCGAGACACGCTTACCTACACTATACATTAGGCTATCTCGTTTCATTTTAGTTGGGGTTCTAATATGTGATGTTTATTTCCATGAGACAGTTATCCTTTGAAACGCTAAAGGTTGTCCTCGTGTTTTAAATTGAATGATGTCATCAGTGCTGGTGTACACCTACCTCCTAACCAAATGTGTACATAATGTATCTTCCTCTTTTGTTAGGAGATCTTGTGTAGATTTGTTTAGGGAGTGCTGACACTTGCATTCGTTTTTCATCAGGGGAGATGTAGTGCTGTCTTTTAGTTTTGGCACGTATGATAATTTAGATACAGTTGTTAGAAGATCTATGGGAGATGTAGCACTGTCCTCCAAGTTCCTAGGTGATCCAGATGTGAATGTTGTAATAATAGAGTATATGGATGGTGTTGATGTTGTTAGATTGAAATGTGTGGAGTGTGTAAATGTTGTTATAGGGGAGTGTGTGGATGTTGTTATAGTTAAGTGTGTGGAAGGTGTGAATTATGTTAGAGTAGTGTGAAGGCGTGAAAAGCGTGATGTCATTTAAAGTTAGGGAATCTTGAAAGTAGGAACGAGGCTGCGATGAGCGAATGTCCGTCGTGATGACCAACAGACGGATCTGTACATTAGTTTGTAGAAGCCGGACCTGGATATTAACCTTCGCATCAGTTTCCTTATCTTTCTTACGGAATTTGTTCCCACAGCTCATACTTTTATGATGGATACAAACTGAGCATTCTTGGATAGTAATGTCAGGATTATACTCCGTCCAGATGCATACACTGTTATCAACAAGCAGTTTGGCCCGATTTAGAGAAGTTTGACTGTCTTCTCTTTAAATTAGTAATCTTAAAACGACACTTTAAACACAAGGTGGCCGAAAGTTTTACCTCCACGTCTGAATGTATGTCGATACGAAAAATAATATAATTGTGAAAGGCTTTCACTAACAGTGGTTTTTTTTCTGCAGACCTTTTTTCTTCTTCGACAATGCCCTCCTTCCACACATTCTTCTTCTTCTTCTCTTCGTACGCAGTCAGAAGGTAACCATTATTTTTTCGAAAAAAGCGGCGGTCATCCTGAGGCTGTCGCCGCTGCCATAGAGCTTGTCTTGCAGTTCCACTGGTGATGGACACATCTGCTCTCTCTGATCCTCGAATGTCGGGCAGTTCTGCAGCAGATGTTCAGCGGTCATTTTACCAGTACCGCACGGGCATTCGTCGGTACCACCTATCTTCAATTTGTTGAATAGGTGGTACCTCAGTCTATTGTGGCCAGTGCGAAGTCTGAAGACAACGACCTGCTCTCTTCGGTTCAACTGGTAATAGGCATCGCTTTTGGTGTAACCAGTATGTTCGGTTTCCCATTTGGTCATGTATCTGGCTTTGATAAGCCGTTTTGACTCTTCGTACGTCATACTAGTATCTGTTTGTGGTAGTCTTGCACCTTCTTCTGCCAGTCTGTCTGCCTCCTCGTTGCCTTGGATGTTGCAGTGTGATGGTACCCACTGTACCACTACCCTTTTTGGTACGGACTGCTGGCACAGTTTGCAGAGTGCTGCTCTTAAGTCATTAAGCTCAGTGTTTTCTGCCTTTGTAGCGCTGTGACTACGGCGAGAGCATCTGTAAGCAGGACTATATGGTTTTCATTTTCATTGTGTGTCACCATTTCTTCCACTGCCGCCCTCAGTGCCTCTGCCTCCGCTCTGAAATTGCTTGTGTACCTACCAGTAGCGAATGACAGTGTTATTTGTCTGCCATTTGGTAGGTTCAGGAATTCTCCTGCCCCTTCCACACATTCAACACAAGTCATTTAAACACCTCATATGCGTTTCAATGGTGTGATCCATTATCAACTGGCGGTGTGTTCTTTCCAAAACAAAATAGGCTAATTTCTGATCTGACTTATCCAATCAGAAATGTCTTTCACACACGTTTGTTTAATGGCTACGACTTGATTTTTTTACAGTGAGTTCTGTATGTGGTAGATTAATTTACTTGCTACAACTTTAATTTCTGTTAGTGGGGAGGAAATAGTAATGTTTCAAATAAAAGTGGAACAAATTGTGCAATAGTTTCTCTTCTAAGTACTGGTTTACTAAATACCAATGCAAAACACAAACTATTAAAAGTATGACTTTCAAAGTTTCACGGTGGTACACAAGTATAGTGACACTTTCTAGTTATATCACAAATTCCAATCACTCACAGTGAATGCAAAGTTGAGAATGACAGCCAATTAACTGATTCAGGCATGTATTTGTCAACGAAAATATGTAAAAATAAAAAAAAAATAGGCCTGCTTGAGTTAAAGAGGAAAGTTACCACAGGTCGCTGTCGACTGTCAAACTAAATTACAAGGTTTTGTGTGCCCGTTGACAGCAGTGTCGTATGACTCACCATCTGTGATTTTTTTGTCCCACCTTCTGTGAAGGCTTATCGCATCTTCTGTGATGGTTTGTCCCAATTTATGTGATGGTTTGTCCCACCTTCTGTGATGGTTTGTCCCACCTTCTGTGATGGTTAGTCCTACTGTGATGGTTTGTCCGACCTTCTGTGATGGTTTGTTCCACCTTTTGTGATAGTTTGTTCCATCGTCTTGGATAGTTTGTCCCATCTTCTTGGATAGTTTGTCCCATCTTGTTGGATTATTTGTCCTCGCTTCTGCGATGGTGTACCCTTCATATGTAAACGTCTCTACTAGTTCGATTATTTCTTCGTAATTAGACTAAATTCATTTGCCTAATATGCTTAGCTAATAAACTGTCTGTCTTCAATGTGTTTATTTTTCATGCCAAACTCTTTGTCGGTGGCGTTAATGTTTTCATGCAGGAACACATATAGAGGCGTAATTGAGTAAAAAACAGTGACATGTTACAAATGCAAATCAGAAGATGAAGAAATTAGGAAATGTGGATTTGTTGTTTCCGAGATGTCTTTTTTCACCAAGGCCAATTTATGGACTGGCTGTAATGAGTCTCTCCAGAATATATCAAACAACGTTAAGAGATTACATCTAATATGTAGATACACGACTAGAGATAGAGTGAAGAAAAGCGATTACAATAGAGAGATTTGAAAACATATGATATGGACGTTCAGTGAGTTTTAAGATAACGTAAGATGTACGATCAATGATTGCTGGTCTTCTTATTTGTTCTCGTTAGGTCATGTCAGATGTTTCATGTTTGTTTCATGTACTCCGCTACCTTGAGTTATCGGTCTGAGGGCCGATTGAAAGTTCAATGTGAGCGTCTGCGAGTTGAAGAGAAAATTGGGGGGGGGGGGGGGGGGGGGTGGTGGATGTGAAGGAGTTTCTGGTGTTTGAATAATGCGGCATATCTGTCAGATAAGGTTTTGTATCACGATGTTTAAACATGCCTGTTTGAAATGACATTTGGCAAGTTAAGTTTTAAGGAAAACACATTTGTCAATCTCCGCGGTCAATAGACGCAGCAAACAAGGTTTTAACCGATAACAAAGGCATGTTGTTTACAATTGAATTTTATTTTGTTTTAACAGAAACGGGAGGATGAGTACCTACATTAAAGATGCCCACGACTGACTGAACTGTGAATCAGAATAGGGATATAACACTGCGGAGAAGACATATATATATATATATATATATATATATATATATATATATATATATATATATATATATGGACCAGCTGTCTTATATACCTCTGCTGGTATTGCATCAGCTCCTGGAGCTTTTCCTATAGATAGTGAACTGACTGCCCTGTCGACTTCCTCCTCAGTAATGACTTCATCCAACGCCAGGTTCAGTTCCACCTGCGGCATTCGCCGGATGGCCTCTTTATTTATGGACGATGGGTGGTTTAGTATTTTGCAGAAGTGGTCTGCCCATCTGTCTAGAATCTGAACCTTATCTGTTAGCAGTACCCCATCCGCACTGCGAACTGGGGTATTACTAGAGGGCTGCGGGCCGTAGAGAGCTTTCAGTGCCTCGTAAAACCGTTTGGTGTCATGACGCTCGGCGAACATCTCAATTTCGTCAGCTCTGTTGCTGAGCCAGGAGTCTTGCATCTCTCTAAGCCTGGTCTGGACAGCTTTGCGAGCAGTATTGAACGCAGCTTTTACTGTCGGAGATGGTGTGTCCCTCTGGTATTCCCTGTGCGCTTCATGTTTTGCATCGAGAAGGCCCTGTATTTCTAGATCGTTCTCATCAAACCAGTCCTTATGCTTGCGCGTGATTGGGCCAATGTGTTTAACAGACCTTCGATCTCTGGCCAGAACTCCCGCCTCCGTCGATGTCATCTTTAGGACCTCCGTAATGTCTTGTGTCCATCTGATTCTCGTTTTGCCTCTGCCCCCACCTTCCAGGAACCATGCCCTCCTATATTGGTCTCTCTAGGCCATTATGACGTTTGATGTGACCAAAATATTTCAGTTTTCTGGATAAGATGCTGCTTACCAACCAATGTTCGTCGATGTCTAAGTACAACAATTGCTATTTGATATCCATGAAAACTCGAAATGGAGCCCACATTGTATCATACGTGAACAAAGATCTCGCTGAAAATTGTGGAAACTGTTTCGGAAAAGGCAGACATAAAATAACGATGTAGAGAAAAGATTTTTGTTTGTGAAACTTGTGCCACTTTATATTATGTGACTTCGGTTCTTCTTCAAATCGGTTACGTAAATTATCATGGTTCAGAAATAAAATAACTTAGTGGCGGAATATTGATAACAGTTGTCAACCCCAAGCAAAGATAGCGACAGTGTCAGGCATTTTTATTCTGGTTTATTCTTGTTTTCTGAAATTATCAAAATTAAATATCACACACATCTGAGATTAGATTAGAGTATTATGCTATTTGCCTCCAAATCGAACGATAACAATACGGCGTAATCTCGGGATGGTCGAAAAGTTGTACACCTTACTATAAAAATGTCAAGACACATGCCTGGAAATTTGTGAAAACTTCAGTCAGTCGCAATGTACTCACCCTGTAAGGCGACGCACTTCTCCCGTTTGTTCTTTCCTTTCCTGATGCCCTGATCGTAGAACCCCTGAACCTCGGCCCGGAACTTCGTCTCCAGTTCAATAAACATGTGCTAGGTGACATGACACTCATCCACCATACTCTCCGAGACATGACACCCATCCACCACACTCTCGGAGACATGACACCCATCCACCACACTCTCGGAGACATGACACCCATCCACCATACTCTCCGAGACATGACACCCATCCACCACACTCTCCGAGACATGACACTCATCCACCACTCTATCCGAGACATGACACTCATCCACCACACTCTCCGAGACATGACACTCATCCACCATACTCTCCGGGACATGACACCCATCCACCATACTCTCCGAGACATGACACTCACTCACCACACTCTCCGAGACATGACACCCATCCACCATACTCTCCGAGACATGACACTCATCCACCACACTCTCCGAGACATGACACCCATCCACCATACTCTCCGAGACATGACACTCATCCGCCATACTCTCCGAGACATGACACTCATCCACCACACTCTCCGAGACATGACACTCATCCACCACACTCTCCGAGACATGACACTCATCCACCATCCTCTCTTGGACATGACAATCATCCACCATACTCTCCGAGATATGACACTCATCTACCACACTCTCCGAGACATGATACTCATCCCCCACACTTTCCGAGATATGACACTCATCTACCACACTCTCCGAGACATGACACTCATCCACCACACTCTCCGAGACATGACACTCATCCACCATACTCTCCGAGACACGACACTCATCCACCACACTCTCCGAGACATGACACTCATCCACCACACTCTCCAAGACATGACACTCATCCACCACACTCTCCGAGACATGACACTCATCCACCATACTCTCCGAGACATGACACTAATCCACCACACTCTCCGAGACATGACATCCACCTCACCCTCCGAGACATGACACTCATCCACCACACTCTCCGAAACTTTACACCCATCCGCCATACTCTCCGAGACATGACACCCATCAACCACACTCTCCGAGACATGACACCCATCCACAACACTCTCTGAGACATGACACTCATCCACCATACTCTCCTGGACATGACACTCATCCACCATACTCTCCGAGACATGACACCCATCCACCATACTCTGCGAGACATGACACTCATCCACCATACTCTCCGAGACATGACACCCATCCACCATACTTTCCGAGAAATGACACTCATCCACCATACTCTCAGAGACATGACACTCATCCACCATACTCTCAGAAACATGACACTCATCCACCATACTCTCCGACACATGACACTCATCCACCATACTCTCCGAGACATGACACTCATCCACCATACTCTCCGAGACATGACACTCATCCACCATACTCTTCGAGACATGGAACTCATCCACCATACTCTCCGAGACATGACACCCATCCACCATACTCTCCTGGACATGACACTCATCCACCATACTCTCCTGGACATGACACTCATCCACCATACTCTCCGAGACATGACACTCATCCACCATACTCTCCGAGACATGACACTCATCCACCATACTCTCCTGGACATGATACTCATCCACCATACTCTCCTGGACATGACACTCATACACCATACTCTCCGAGACATGACACTCATCAACAATACTCTCCTGGACATGACATTCATCCACCATACTCTCCTGGACATGACACTCATCCACCATACTCTCCGAGACATGACACTCATCCACAATACTCTCCGAGACATGAAACTCATCCCCCATACTCTCCTGGACATAACACTCATCCACCATACTCTCCGAGACATGACACTCATCCACCATACTCTCCTGGACATGACACTCATCCACGTTACTCTCCTGGACATGACACTCATCTACCACATTCTCCGAGACATGACACCCATCCACCATACTCTCCGAGACATGACACTCATTCACCACACTCTCCGAGACATGATAACCATCCACCACACTCTCCGAGACATCACACTCATCCACCACACTCTCCAAGACATGACACTCATCCACCACACGCTCCGAGACATGACACCCATCCACCATACTCTCCGAGACATGACACTCATCCACCATACTCTCCGAGACATGACACCCATCCACCATTCTCTCCGAGACATGACACTTATCCACCACACTCTCCGAGACATGACACCCATCCACCATACTCTCCGAGACATGACAATCATCCACCATTTTCTCCGAGACATGACACCCATCCACCATACTCTCTGAGACATGACACTCATCAACCATACTCTCCTGGACATGACACTCATCCACCATACACTCCGAGACACTACACCCATCCACCATACTCTCCGAGACATGACACTCATCCACCATACTCTCCGAGACATGACACCTATCCACCATACTCTCCGAGACATGACACCCATCCACCATACTCTCAGAGACATGACACCTATCCACCATACTCTCAGAGACATGACACTCATCCACCATACTCTCCGAGACATGACACTCATCCACCATACTCTCCGAGACATGACACTCATCCACCATACTCTCCGAGACATGACACTCATCCACCATACTCTCCGAGACATGACACCCATCCACCATACTCTCCGAGACATGACACTCATCCACCATACTCTCCGAGACATGACACTCATCCACAAACCTCTCCGAGACATGACACTCATACACCATACTCTCCTGGACATGAAACTCTTCCACCATACTCTCCTGGACATGACACTCATCCACCATACTCTCCGAGACATGACACTCATCCACCATACTCTCCGAGACATGACACTCATCCACCATACTCTCCTGGACATGACACTCATCCACCATACTCTCCTGGACATGACACTCATCCACCATACTCTCTGAGACTTGACACTCATCCACCATACTCTTCGAGACATGACACCCATCCACCATACTCTCCTGGACATGAAACTCATCCACCATACTCTCCTGCACATGACACTCATCCACCATACTCTCCGAGACATTACACTCATCCACCATACTCTCCGAGACATGACACTCATCCACCATACTCTCCTGGACATGACACATCCACCATACTCTCCTGGACATGACACTCATCCACCATACTCTCCAAGACATGACACTCATCCACCATACTCTCCTGGACATGACACTCATCCACCATAATCTCTTGGACATGACACTCATCCACCATACTCTCCGAGACATGACACTCATCCACCATACTCTTCGTGACATGACACTCATTCACCATACTCTCCTGGACATGACACTCATCCACCATACTCTCCTGGACATGACAGTCATCCACCATACTCTCCGAGACATGACACTCATCCACCATACTCTTCTGGACATGACACTCATCCACTATACTCTCCGAGACATGACACTCGTCCACCATACTCTCCGAGACATGACAATCATCTACCATACTCTCCGAGACATGACACCCATCCATCATACTCTCTGAGACATGACACTCATCCACAATACTCTCCTGGACATGACACTAATCCACCATACTCTCCGATACACTACACCCATCCATCATACTCTTCGAGACATGACACTCATCCACCATACTCTCCGAGACATGACACCCATCCACCATACTCTCCGAGACATGACACCCATCCACCATAATCTCAGAGACAAGACACTCATCCACCATACTCTCCGAGACATGACACTCATCCACCATACTCTCCATCACATGATACTCATCCACCATACTCTCCGAGACATGACACTCATCCACCATACTCTCCGAGACATGACACCATTCCACCATACTCTCCCAGACATGACACTCATCCACCATACTCTCCTGGACATGACACTCATCCAGCATACTCTCTAAGACATGACACTCATCCACCATACTCTTCGAGACATGACACCCATCCACCATACTCTCCGAGACATGACTCTCATCCACCATACTCTCAGAGACATGACAGTCATCCCCCATACTGTCCGAGACATGACACTCATCCACCATACTCTCCGAGACATGACACTCATCCACAAACCTCTCCGAGACATGACACTTATCCACCATACTCTCCTGGACATGAAACTCATCCACCATACTCTCCCGGACATGATACTCATCCACCATACTCTCCGAGACATGACACTCATCCACCATACTCTCCGAGACATGACACTCATCCACAATACTCTCCTAGACATGACACTCATCCACCATACTCTCCTGGACATGACACTCATCCACCATACTCTCCAAGACATGACACTCATGAACCATACTCTCCTGGACATGAAACTCATCCACCATAATCTCCTGGACATGACACTCATCCACCATACTCTCCGAGACATGACACTCATCCACCATACTCTCCGTGACATGACACTCATCCACCATACTCTCCTGGACATGACACTCATCCACCATACTCTCATGGACATGACAATCATCCACCATACTCTCCGAGACATGACACTCATCCACCATACTCTTCTGGACATGACACTCATCCACTATACTCTCCGAGACATGACACTAATCCACCATAATCTCCGAGACATGACACTCATCCACCACACTCTCCGAGACATGACAGCCATCCACCACACGCTCCGAGACATGACACTCTTCCACCACACTCTACGAGACATGACACCCATCCACCATACTCTCCGAGACATGACACCGATCCACCACACTCTCATAGACATGACACTCATCCACCACACTCTACGAGACATGACACTCATCCACCATACTCTCCTGGACATGACACTCATCCACCATACTCTCATGGACATGACAATCATCCACCATACTCTCCGAGACATGACACTCATCCACCATACTCTTCTGGACATGACACTAATCCACTATACTCTCCGAGACATGACACTAATCCACCATAATCTCCGAGACATGACACTCATCCACCACACTCTCCGAGACATGACAGCCATCCACCACACGCTCCGAGACATGACACTCTTCCACCACACTCTACGAGACATGACACCCATCCACCATACTCTCCGAGACATGACACCGATCCACCACACTCTCATAGACATGACACTCATCCACCACACTCTCCGAGACTTGATACTCATCCACAACACGCTCTGAGACATGACACCCATCCACCATACTCTCCGAGACATGGCACTCATCTACCATACTCTCTGAGACATGACACCCATCCACCATACTCTCCGAGACATGACACTCATCCACCACACTCTCCGATACATGACACCCATCCACCATACTCTCCGAGACATGACACTCATCCACCATACTCTCCGAGATATGACACCCATCCACCATAATCTCTGAGACATGACACTCATCCACCATACTCTCCGAGACATGACACTCATCCACCATACTCTCTGAGACATGACACTCATCCACCATACTCTCCGAGACATGACACTCATCCACCATACTCTCCGAGACATGAAACTCATCTACCATACTCTCCGAGACATGACACTCATCCACCATACTCTCCGAGACATGACACTCATCCACCATACTCTCCAAGACATGATACTCATCCACCATACTCTCCGAGACATGACACTCATCCACCATACTCTCCGAGACATGACACTCATCCACCAACCTCTCCGAGACATGACACTCATACACCATACTCTCCTGGACATGAAACTCATCCACCATACTCTCCTGGACATGACACTCATCCACTATACTCTTCTGGACATGACACTCATCCACCATACTCTTCTGGACATGAAACGCATCCACCATACTGTTCAGGACATGACACCCAAACACAATACTCGTCTGGACATGACACTCATCCACCATACTCTCCTGGACATGACAGTCATCCACCATACTCTCCTGGACATGACACTCATCCACCAGAATCTCCTGGACATGACACTCATCTACAATACTCTACGATACATGACACTCATCCACCATACTCTCCGAGACATGACACTAATCCACCATACTCTCCTGGACATGACACTCATCCACCATACTCTCCTGGACATGACAATCATCCACCATACTGTCCGAGACATGGCATTCATCCACCATACTCTCCTGGACATGATACTCATCCACCATACTCTCCGAGACATGACACTCATACACCATAATCTCCGAAACATGACACTCATCCACCACACTGTCCGAGACATGACACCCATCCACCACACGCTCCGAGACATGACACTCATCCACTACACTCTCCGAGACATGACACCCATCCACCATATTCTCCGAGACATGACACTCATTAACCACACTCTCCGAGACATGACACCGATCCAACACACTCTCTGAGACATGACACTCATCCACCTCACTCTTCGAGACTTGACACTCATCCACCACACGCTCTGAGACATGACACCTATCCACCATACTCTCCGAGACATGGCACTCATCCACCATACTCTCCGAGACATGACACCCTTCCACCATACTCTCCGAGACATGACACTCATCCACCATACTCTCCGAGACATGAAACCAATGAACCATACTCTCTGAGACATGACACTCATCCACCATACTCTCCTAGACATGTCACTCATCCACCATACTCTCCGAGACATGACACTCATCCACCATACTCTCCTAGACATGACACTCATCCACCATACTCTCCGAGACATGACACTCATCCACCATACTCTCCGAGACATGATACTCATTCACCATACTCTCCGAGACATGACACTCATCCACCATACTCTCTGAGACATGACACTCATCCACCATACTCTCTTAGACATGACACTCATCCACCATACTCTTCTGAACATGACACGCATCCACCATACTGTTCAGGACATGACACCCACCCACAATACTCGTCTGGACATGACACTCATCCACCATACTCTCCTGGACATGACACTCATCCACCATACTCTTATGGACATGACACTCATCCACCATACTCTTCTGGACCAGACACGCATCCACCATACTGTTCAGGACATGACACCCACCAACAATACTCGTCTGGACATGACACTCATCCACCATACTCTACTGGACATGACACTCATCCACCATACCGTTCAGGACATTACACTCATCCACTATACTGTTCAGGACATGAGACTCATCCACCATACTGTTCAGGACATGACACTCATCCACCATACCGTTCAGGACATCACACTGTTCCACCATACTCAACTGGACTTGACACTCATCCACAATACTCTCCGAGACATGACACCCATCCACCATACTCTACTAGATATGACACTCATCCACCACACTCTCCGAGACATGACACCCATCCACCATACTCTCCGAGACATGACACTCATCCACCATACTCTCCGAGACATGACACCCATCAACCATACTCTCTGAGACATGAAACTCATCCACCATACTCTCCTGGACATGACACTCATCCACCATACTCTCTGAGACATGACACTCATCTACCATACTCTCCGAGACATGGCACTCATCCACAATACTCTCCTGGACATGACACTCATCCACCATACTCTCCTGGACATGACACTCATCCACCATACTCTCCAAAACATGACACTCATCCACCATACTCTCCTGGACATGACACTCATCCACCATAATCTCCTGGACATGACACTCATCCACCATACTCTCCGAGACATGACACTCATCCACCATACTCTCCGTGACATGACACTCATCCACCATACTCTCTAGGACATGACACTCATCCACCATACTCTCCTGGACATGACAATCATCCACCATACTCTCCGAGACATGACACTCATCCACCATACTCTTCTGGACATGACACTCATCCACTATACTCTCCGAGACATGACACTCATCAACCATATTCTCCGAGACATGACACTCATCCAGTAACACTCTCCGAGACATAACAGCCATCCACCACACGCTCCGAGACATGACACTCATCCACCACACTCTCCAAGACATGACACCCATCCACCATACTCTCCGAGACATGACACTCATTCACCACACTCTCCGAGACATGAATCCGATCCACCACACTCTCATAGACATGACACTCATCCACCACACTCTCCGAGACTTGACACTCATCCACCACACGCTCTGAGACATGACACCCATCCACCATACTCTCCGAGACATGACACTCATCCACCATACTCTCCGAGACATGACACCCATCCACCATACTCTCCGAGACATGACACCCATCCACCATACTCTCAGAGACATGACACCCATCCACCATAATCTCAGAGACATGACACTCATCCACCATACTCTCCGAGACATGACACTCATCCACCATACTCTCCAAGACATGACACTCATCCACCACACTCTCCGAGACATAACACTCATCCACCATACTCTCCGAGACATGACACCCATCCACCATACTCTCCGAGACATGACACTCATCCACCATACTCTCAGAGACATTACACTCATCCACCAACCTCTCCGAGACATGACACTCATCCACCATACTCTCCTGGACATGAAACTCATCTACCATACTCTCCTGGACATGACACTCATCCACCATACTCTCCGAGACATGACACTCATCCACCATACTCTCCGAGACATGACACTCATCCACCATACTCTCCTGGACATGACACACATCCACCATACTCTCCTGGACATGACACTCATCCACCATACTCTCTGAGACATGACACTCATCCACCATACTCTTCGAGACATGACACCCATCCACCATACTCTCCGAGACATGACTCTCATCCACCATACTCTCAGAGACATGACACTCATCCACCATACTCTCTGAGACATGACACTCATCCACCATACTCTCCGAGACATGACACTCATCCACAAACCTCTCAGAGACATGGCACTTATCCACCATACTCTCCTGGACATGAAACTCATCCACCATACTCTCCTGGACATGACACTCATCCACCATACTCTCCGAGACATGACACTCATCCACCATACTCTCCGAGACATGACACTCATCCACAATACTCTCCTGGACATGACACTCATCCATTATACTCTCCTGGACATGACACTCATCCACCATACTCTCCAAGACATGACACTCATCCACCATACTCTCCTGGACATGACACTCATCCACCATAATCTCCTGGACATGACACTCATCCACCACACTCTCCGAGACATGACAGCCATCAACCACACGCTCCGAGACATGACAATCATCCATCACACTCTCCGAGACATGACACCCATCCACCATACTCTCCGAGGCATGACACTCATTCACCACACTCTCCGAGACATGACACCGATCCACCACACTCTCATAGACATGACACTCATCCACCACACTCTCCGAGACTTAACACTCATCATAACACGCTCTGAGACATGACACCCATCAACCATACTCTCCGAGACATGGCACTCATCCACCATACTCTCCGAGACATGACACCCATCCACCATACTCTCCGAGACATGACACTCATCCACCACACTCTCCGATACATGACACCCATCCACCATACTCTCCGAGACATGACACTCATCCACCATACTCTATGAGATATGACACCCATCCACCATAATCTCTGAGACATGACACTCATCCACCATACTCTCCGAGACATAACACTCATCCACCATACTCTCTGAGACATGACACTCATCCACCATACTCTCCGAGACATGACACTCATCCACCATACTCTCCGAGACATGACACTCATCTACCATACTCTCCGAGACATGACACTCATCCACCATACTCTCCGAGACATGACACTCATCCACCATACTCTCCACGACATGATACTCATCCACCATACTCTCCGAGACATGACACTCATCCACCATACTCTCCGAGACATGACACTCATCCACCAACCTATCCGAGACATGACACTCATACACCATACTCTCCTGGACATGAAACTCATCTACCATACTCTCCTGGACATGACACTCATCCACCATACTCTCCGAGACATGACACGCATCCACCATACTCTCCGAGACATGACACCCTTCCACCATACTCTCCGAGACATGACACTCATCCACCATACTCTCCGAGACATGAAACCAATGAACCATCCTCTCTGAGACATGACACTCATCCACCATACTCTCCCAGACATGACACTCATCCACCATACTCTCCGAGACATGACACTCATCCACCATACTCTCCGAGACATGACACTCATCCACCATACTCTCCGAGACATGACACTCATCCACCATACTCTCCGAGACATGATACTCATCCACCATACTCTCTGAGACATGACACTCATCCACCATACTCTCTGAAACATGACACTCATCCACCATACTCTCTTAGACATGACACTCATCCACCATACTCTCCGGGACATGACACTCATCCACTATACTCTCTGAGACATGACACTCATCCACCATACTCTTCTGAACATGACACTCATCCACCATACTCTTCTGAACATGACACGCATCCACCATACTGTTCAGGACATGACACCCACCCACAATACTCGTCTGGACATGACACTCATCCACAATACTCTCCTGGACATGACACTCATCCACCATACTCTTATGGACATGACACTCATCCACCATACTCTTCTGGACCAGACACGCATCCACCATACTGTTCAGGACATGACACCCACCAACAATACTCGTCTGGACATGACACTCATCCACCATACTCTACTGGACATGACACTCATCCACCATACCGTTCAGGACATGACACTCATCCACCATACTGTTCAGGACATGACACTCATCCACCATACTGTTCAGGACATGACACTCATCCACCATACCGTTCAGGACATCACACTGTTCCACCATACTCAACTGGACTTGACACTCATCCACAATACTCTCCGAGACATGACACCCATCCACCTTACTCTCCGAGACATGACACTCATCCACCACACTCTCTGAGACATGACACCCATCCACCATACTCTCCTGGACATGACACTCATCCACCATACTCTCCGAGACATGACACTCATCTACCATACTCTAGGAGACATGACACTAATCCACAATACTCTCCTGGACATGACACTCATCCACCATACTCTCCTGGACATGACACTCATCCACCATACTCTCCAAGACATGACACTCATCCACCATACTCTCCTGGACATGACACTCATCCACCATAATCTCCTGGACATGACACTCATCCACCATACTCATCCACTATAATGTTCAGGACATGAGACTCATCCACCATACTGTTCAGGACATGACACTCATCCACCATACCGTTCAGGACATCACACTGTTCCACCATACTCAACTGGACTTGACACTCATACACAATACTCTCCGAGACATGACACCCATCCACCATACTCTACTAGATATGACACTCATCCACCACACTCTCCGAGACATGACACTCATCTACCATACTCTCCGAGAGATGACACTCATCCACAATAATCTCTGGGACATGACACTCATCCACCATACTCTCCTGGACATGACACTAATCCACCATACTCTCCAAGACATGACACTCATCCACCATACTCTCCTGGACATGAGCTTAATCCACCATAATCTCCTGGACATGACACTCATCCACCATACTCTCCGAGACATGACACTCATCCACCATACTCTCCGTGACATGACACTCATCCACCATACTCTCCTGGACATGACACTCATCCACCACATTCTCCGAGACATGACAGCCATCCACCACATGCTCCGAGACATGACACTCATCCACCACAATCTCCGAGACATGACACCCATCCACCATACTCTCCGAGATATGACACTCATTCACCACACTCTCCGAGACATGACACCGATCCACCACACTCTCATAGACATGACACTCATCCACAACACGCTCTGAGACATGACACCCATCCACCATACTCTCCGAGACATGGCACTCATCCACCATACTCTCCGAGACATGACACCCATCCACCATACTCTCCGAGACATGACACTCATCCACCACACTCTCCGATACATGACACCCATCCACCATACTCTCCGAGACATGACACTCATCCACCATACTTTCCGAGATATGACACCCATCCACCATAATCTCTGAGACATGACACTCATCCACCATACTCTCCGAGACATGACACTCATCCACCATACTCTCTGAGACATGACACTCATCCACCATACTCTCCGAGACATGACACTCATCCACCATACTCTCCGAGACATGACACTCATCTACCATACTCTCCGAGAGAAGACACTCATCCACCATACTCTCCGAGACATGACACTCATCCACCATACTATCCACGAGATAATACTCATCCACCATACTCTCAGAGACATGACACTCATCCACCATACTCTCCGAGACATGACACTCATCCACCAACCTCTCCGAGACATGACACTCATACACCATACTCTCCTGGACATGAAACTCATCCACCATACTCTCCTGGACATGACACTCATCCACTATACTCTTCTGGACATGACACTCATCCACCATACTCTTCTGGACATGAAACGCATCCACCATACTGTTCAGGACATGACACCCACCCACACTACTCGTCTGGACATGACACTCATCCACCATACTCTCCTGGACATGACAGTCATCCACCATACTCTCCTGGACATGACACTCATCCACCAGAATCTCCTGGACATGACACTCATCAACCATACTCTACGAGACATGACACTCATCCACCATACTCTCCGAGACATGACACTAATCCACCATACTCTCCTGGACATGACACTCATCCACCATACTCTCCTGGACATAACAATCATCCACCATACTCTCCGAGACATGACATTCATACACCATACTCTCCTGGACATGACACTCATCCACCATACTCTCCGAGACATGACACTCATCCACAATACTCTCCAAGACATGACACTCATCCACCATACTCTCCGAGACATGACACTCATCCACCATACTCTCCGAGACATGGCACCCATCCACCATACTCTCCGAGACATGACACTCATCCACCATACTCTCCGAGACATGACACTCATCCACAAACCTATCCGAGACATGACAGTCATACACCATACTCTCCTGGACATGAAACGCATCCACCATACTCTCCTGGACATGACACTCATCCACCATACTCTCCGAGACATGACACTCATCCACCAACCTCTCCGAGACATGACACTCATACACCATACTCTCCTGGACATGACACTCATACACCATACTCTCCTGGACATGACACTCATCCACCATACTCTCCGAGACATAACACTCATCCACCATACTCTCCGAGACATGACACTCATCCACGATACTCTTCTGGACATGACACTCATCCACTATACTCTCTGAGACATGACACTCATCCACCATAATCTCCGAGACATGACACTCATCCACCACACTCTCCGAGACATGACAGCCATCCACCACACGCTCCGAGACATGACACTCATCCACCCCACTCTCCGAGACATGACACCCATCCACCATACTCTCCGAGACATGACACTCATTCAACACACTCTCCGAGACATGACACCGATCCACCACACTCTCATAGACATGACACTCATCCACCACACTCTCCGAGACTTGACACTCATCCACCACACGCTCTGAGACATGACACCCTTCCACCATACTCTCCGAGACATGACACTCATCCACTATACTCTCCGAGACATGACACCCATCCACCATACTCTCCGAAACATGACACCCATCCACCATACTCTCAGAGACATGACACCCATCCACCATAATCTCAGAGACATGACACTCATCCACCATACTCTCCGAGACATGACACTCATCCACTATACTCTCCAAGACATGACACTCATTCACCATACTCTCCGAGACATGACACTCATCCACCATACTCTCCGAGACATGACACCCATCCACCTTACTCTCCGAGACATGACACACATCCACCATACTCTCCTGGACATGACACTCATCCACCATACTCTCCGAGACATGACACTCATCCACCATACTCTCCGAGACATGACACTCATCCACCATACTCTCCGAGACATGACACTCATCCACCATACTCTCCTGGACATGACACTCATCCACCATACTCTCTGAGACATGACACTCATCCACCATACTCATCGAGACATGACACCCATCCACCATACTCTCCGAGACATGACTCTCATTCACCATACTCTCAGAGACATGACACTCATCCACCATACTCTCCGAGACATGACACTCATCCACCATACTCTCCGAGACATGACACTCATCCACAAACCTCTCCGATACATGGCACTTATCCACCATACTCTCCTGGACATGAAACTCATCCACCATACTCTCCTGGACATGACACTCATCCACCATACTCTCCGAGACATGACACTCATCCACCATACTCTCCGAGACATGACACTCATCCACAATAATCTCTGGGACATGACACTCATCCACCATACTCTCCTGGACATGACACTCATCCACCATACTCTCCAAGACATGACACTCATCCACCATACTCTCCTGGACATGACACTCATCCACCATAATCTCCTGGACATGACACTCATCCACCATACTCTCCGAGACATGACACTCATCCACCATACTCTCCGTGACATGACACTCATCCACCATACTCTCCTGGACATGACACTCATCCACCACATTCTCCGAGACATGACAGCCATCCACCACATGCTCCGAGACATGACACTCATCCACCACAATCTCCGAGACATGACACCCATCCACCATACTCTCCGAGATATGACACTCATTCACCACACTCTCCGAGACATGACACCGATCCACCACACTCTCATAGACATGACACTCATCCACCACACTCTCCGAGACTTGACACTCATCCACAACACGCTCTGAGACATGACACCCATCCACCATACTCTCCGAGACATGGCACTCATCCACCATACTCTCCGAGACATGACACCCATCCACCATACTCTCCGAGACATGACACTCATCCACCACACTCTCCGATACATGACACCCATCCACCATACTCTCCGAGACATGACACTCATCCACCATACTCTCCGAGATATGAAACCCATCCACCATAATCTCTGAGACATGACACTCATCCACCATACTCTCCGAGACATGACACTCATCCACCATACTCTCTGAGACATGACACTCATCCACCATACTCTCCGAGACATGACACTCATCCACCATACTCTCCGAGACATGACACTCATCTACCATACTCTCCGAGAGATGACACTCATCCACCATACTCTCCGAGACATGACACTCATCCACCATACTATCCACGAGATAATACTCATCCACCATACTCTCAGAGACATGACACTCATCCACCATACTCTCCGAGACATGACACTCATCCACCAACCTCTCCGAGACATGACACTCATACACCATACTCTCCTGGACATGAAACTCATCCACCATACTCTCCTGGACATGACACTCATCCACTATACTCTTCTGGACATGAAACGCATCCACCATACTGTTCAGGACATGACACCCACCCACACTACTCGTCTGGACATGACATTCATCCACCATACTCTCCTGGACATGACAGTCATCCACCTTACTCTCCTGGACATGACACTCATCCACCAGAATCTCTTGGACATGACACTCATCCACCATACTCTACGAGACATGACACTCATCCACCATACTCTCCGAGACATGACACTAATCCACCATACTCTCCTGGACATGACACTCATCCACCATACTCTCCTGGACATAACAATCATCCACCATACTCTCCGAGACATGACATTCATACACCATACTCTCCTGGACATGACACTCATCCACCATACTCTCTGAGACATGACACTCATCCACAATACTCTCCAAGACATGACACTCATCCACCATACTCTCCGAGACATGACACTCATCCACCATACTCTCTGAGACATGGCACCCATCCACCATACTCATCCACTATACTGTTCAGGACATGAGACTCATCCACCATACTGTTCAGGACATGACACTCATCCACCATACCGTTCAGGACATCACACTGTTCCACCATACTCAACTGGACTTGACACTCATCCACAATACTCTCCGAGACATGACACCCATCCACCATACTCTACTAGATATGACACTCATCCACCACACTCTCCGAGACATGACACCCATCCACCATACTCTCCGAGACATGACACTCATCCACAATAATCTCTGGGACATGACACTCATCCACCATACTCTCCTGGACATGACACTCATCCACCATACTCTCCAAGACATGACACTCATCCACCATAATCTCCTGGACATGACACTCATCCACCATACTCTCCGAGACATGACATTCATCCACCATACTCTCCGTGACATGACACTCATCCACCATACTCTCCTGGACATGACACTCATCCACCACATTCTCCGAGACATGACAGCCATCCACCACATGCTCCGAGACATGACACTCATCCACCACAATCTCCGAGACATGACACCCATCCACCATACTCTCCGAGATATGACACTCATTCACCACACTCTCCGAGACATGACACCGATCCACCACACTCTCATAGACATGACACTCATCCACCACACTCTCTGAGACTTGACACTCATCCACAACACGCTCTGAGACATGACACCCATCCACCATACTCTCCGAGACATGGCACTCATCCACCATACTCTCCGAGATATGAAACCCATCCACCATAATCTCTGAGACATGACACTCATCCACCATACTCTCTGAGACATGACACTCATCCACCATACTCTCCGAGACATGACACTCATCCACCATACTCTCCGAGACATGACACTCATCTACCATACTCTCCGAGAGATGACACTCATCCACCATACTCTCCGAGACATGACACTCATCCACCATACTATCCACGAGATAATACTCATCCACCATACTCTCAGAGACATGACACTCATCCACCATACTCTCCGAGACATGACACTCATCCACCAACCTCTCCGAGACATGACACTCATACACCATACTCTCCTGGACATGAAACTCATCCACCATACTCTCCTGGACATGACACTCATCCACTATACTCTTCTGGACATGACACTCATCCACCATACTCTTCTGGACATGAAACGCATCCACCATACTGTTCAGGACATGACACCCACCCACACTACTCGTCTGGACATGACATTCATCCACCATACTCTCCTGGACATGACAGTCATCCACCTTACTCTCCTGGACATGACACTCATCCACCAGAATCTCTTGGACATGACACTCATCCACCATACTCTACGAGACATGACACTCATCCACCATACTCTCCGAGACATGACACTAATCCACCATACTCTCCTGGACATGACACTCATCCACCATACTCTCCTGGACATAACAATCATCCACCATACTCTCCGAGACATGACATTCATACACCATACTCTCCTGGACATGACACTCATCCACCATACTCTCTGAGACATGACACTCATCCACAATACTCTCCAAGACATGACACTCATCCACCATACTCTCCGAGACATGACACTCATCCACCATACTCTCTGAGACATGGCACCCATCCACCATACTCATCCACTATACTGTTCAGGACATGAGACTCATCCACCATTCTGTTCAGGACATGACACTCATCCACCATACCGTTCAGGACATCACACTGTTCCACCATACTCAACTGGACTTGACACTCATCCACAATACTCTCCGAGACATGACACCCACCCACCATACTCTACTAGATATGACACTCATCCACCACACTCTCCGAGACATGACACCCATCCACCATACTCTCCGAGACATGACACTCATCCACAATAATCTCTGGGACATGACACTCATCCACCATACTCTCCTGGACATGACACTCATCCACCATACTCTCCAAGACATGACACTCATCCACCATACTC
The DNA here is from genome assembly GCA_036924085.1 of Ariolimax columbianus. NCBI lineage: Eukaryota > Metazoa > Mollusca > Gastropoda > Stylommatophora > Arionidae > Ariolimax > Ariolimax columbianus. The sequence continues at coordinate 33,552,901 of JAVGWX010000005.1, forward strand.
TCCTGGACATGACACTCATCCACCATAATCTCCTGGACATGACACTCATCCACCATACTCTCCGAGACATGACATTCATCCACCATACTCTCCGTGACATGACACTCATCCACCATACTCTCCTGGACATGACACTCATCCACCACATTCTCCGAGACATGACAGCCATCCACCACATGCTCCGAGACATGACACTCATCCACCACAATCTCCGAGACATGACACCCATCCACCATACTCTCCGAGATATGACACTCATTCACCACACTCTCCGAGACATGACACCGATCCACCACACTCTCATAGACATGACACTCATCCACCACACTCTCCGAGACATGACACTCATCCACTACACTCTCCGATACATGACACCCATCCACCATACTCTCCGAGACATGACACTCATCCACCATACTCTCCGAGATATGACACCCATCCACCATAATCTCTGAGACATGACACTCATCCACCATACTCTCCGAGACATGACACTCATCCACCATACTCTCTGAGACATGACACTCATCCACCATACTCTCCGAGACATGACACTCATCCACCATACTCTCCGAGACATGACACTCATCTACCATACTCTCCGAGAGATGACACTCATCCACCATACTCTCCGAGACATGACACTCATCCACCATACTATCCACGAGATAATACTCATCCACCATACTCTCAGAGACATGACACTCATCCACCATACTCTCCGAGACATGACACTCATCCACCAACCTCTCCGAGACATGACACTCATACACCATACTCTCCTGGACATGAAACTCATCCACCATACTCTCCTGGACATGACACTCATCCACTATACTCTTCTGGACATGACACTCATCCACCATACTCTTCTGGACATGAAACGCATCCACCATACTGTTCAGGACATGACACCCACCCACACTACTCGTCTGGACATGACACTCATCCACCATACTCTCCTGGACATGACAGTCATCCACCATACTCTCCTGGACATGACACTCATCCACCAGAATCTCCTGGACATGACACTCATCCACCATACTCTACGAGACATGACACTCATCCACCATACTCTCCGAGACATGACACTAATCCACCATACTCTCCTGGACATGACACTCATCCACCATACTCTCCTGGACATAACAATCATCCACCATACTCTCCGAGACATGACATTCATACACCATACTCTCCTGGACATGACACTCATCCACCATACTCTCCGAGACATGACACTCATCCACAATACTCTCGAAGACATGACACTCATCCACCATACTCTCCGAGACATGACACTCATCCACCATACTCTCCGAGACATGGCACCCATCCACCATACTCTCCGAGACATGACACTCATCCACCATACTCTCCGAGACATGACACTCATCCACAAACCTCTCCGAGACATGACAGTCATACACCATACTCTCCTGGACATGAAACGCATCCCCCATGCTCTCCTGGACATGACACTCATCCACCATACTCTCCGAGACATGACACTCATCCACCAACCTCTCCGAGACATGACACTCATACACCATACTCTCCTGGACATGACATTCATACACCATACTCTCCTGGACATGACACTCATCCACCATACTCTCCGAGACATGACACTCATCCACCATACTCTCCGAGACATGACACTCATCCACGATACTCTTCTGGACATGACACTCATCCACTATACTCTACGAGACATGACACTCATCCACCATACTCTCCGAGACATGACACTAATCCACCATACTCTCCTGGACATGACACTCATCCACCATACTCTCCTGGACATAACAATCATCCACCATACTCTCCGAGACATGACATTCATACACCATACTCTCCTGGACATGACACTCATCCACCATACTCTCCGAGACATGACACTCATCCACAATACTCTCCAAGACATGACACTCATCCACCATACTCTCCGAGACATGACACTCATCCACCATACTCTCCGAGACATGGCACCCATCCACCATACTCTCCGAGACATGACACTCATCCACCATACTCTCCGAGACATGACACTCATCCACAAACCTCTCCAAGACATGACAGTCATAGACCATACTCTCCTGGACATGAAACGCATCCACCATGCTCTCCTGGACATGACACTCATCCACCATACTCTCCGAGACATGACACTCATCGACCAACCTCTCCGAGACATGACACTCATACACCATACTCTCCTGGACATGACACTCATACACCATACTCTCCTGGACATGACACTCATCCACCATACTCTCCGAGACATGACACTCATCCACCATACTCTCCGAGACATGACACTCATCCACGATACTCTTCTGGACATGACACTCATCCACTATACTCTCTGAGACATGACACTCATCCACCATAATCTCCGAGACATGACACTCATCCACCATACTCTCCGAGATATGACACCCATCCACCATAATCTCTGAGACATGACACTCATCCACCATACTCTCCGAGACATGACACTCATCCACCATACTCTCTGAGACATGACACTCATCCACCATACTCTCCGAGACATGACACTCATCCACCATACTCTCCGAGACATGACACTCATCTACCATACTCTCCGAGAGATGACACTCATCCACCATACTCTCCGAGACATGACACTCATCCACCATACTATCCACGAGATAATACTCATCCACCATACTCTCAGAGACATGACACTCATCCACCATACTCTCCGAGACATGACACTCATCCACCAACCTCTCCGAGACATGACACTCATACACCATACTCTCCTGGACATGAAACTCATCCACCATACTCTCCTGGACATGACACTCATCCACTATACTCTTCTGGACATGACACTCATCCACCATACTCTTCTGGACATGAAACGCATCCACCATACTGTTCAGGACATGACACCCACCCACACTACTCGTCTGGACATGACACTCATCCACCATACTCTCCTGGACATGACAGTCATCCACCATACTCTCCTGGACATGACACTCATCCACCAGAATCTCCTGGACATGACACTCATCCACCATACTCTACGAGACATGACACTCATCCACCATACTCTCCGAGACATGACACTAATCCACCATACTCTCCTGGACATGACACTCATCCACCATACTCTCCTGGACATAACAATCATCCACCATACTCTCCGAGACATGCCATTCATACACCATACTCTCCTGGACATGACACTCATCCACCATACTCTCCGAGACATGACACTCATCCACAATACTCTCCAAGACATGACACTCATCCACCATACTCTCCGAGACATGACACTCATCCACCATACTCTCCGAGACATGGCACCCATCCACCATACTCTCCGAGACATGACACTCATCCACCATACTCTCCGAGACATGACACTCATCCACAAACCTCTCCGAGACATGACAGTCATACACCATACTCTCCTGGACATGAAACGCATCCACCATGCTCTCCTGGACATGACACTCATCCACCATACTCTCCGAGACATGACACTCATCCACCAACCTCTCCGAAACATGACACTCATACACCATACTCTCCTGGACATGACACTCATACACCATACTCTCCTGGACATGACACTCATCCACCATACTCTCCGAGACATGACACTCATCCACCATACTCTCCGAGACATGACACTCATCCACGATACTCTTCTGGACATGACACTCATCCACTATACTCTACGAGACATGACACTCATCCACCATACTCTCCGAGACATGACACTAATCCACCATACTCTCCTGGACATGACACTCATCCACCATACTCTCCTGGACATAACAATCATCCACCATACTCTCCGAGACATGACATTCATACACAACTCTCCTGGACATGCACTCATCCACCATACTCTCCGAGACATGACACTCATCCACAATACTCTCCAAGACATGACACTCATCCACCATACTCTCCGAGACATGACACTCATCCACCATACTCTCTGAGACATGACACTCATCCACCATACTCTCCGAGACATGACACTGATCCACCATACTCTCCGAGACATGACACTCATCTACCATACTCTCCGAGAGATGACACTCATCCACCATACTCTCCGAGACATGACACTCATCCACCATACTATCCACGAGATAATACTCATCCACCATACTCTCAGAGACATGACACTCATCCACCATACTCTCCGAGACATGACACTCATCCACCAACCTCTCCGAGACATGACACTCATACACCATACTCTCCTGGACATGAAACTCATCCACCATACTCTCCTGGACATGACAATCATCCACTATACTCTTCTGGACATGACACTCATCCACCATACTCTTCTGGACATGAAACGCATCCACCATACTGTTCAGGACATGACACCCACCCACACTACTCGTCTGGACATGACACTCATCCACCATACTCTCCTGGACATGACAGTCATCCACCATACTCTCCTGGACATGACACTCATCCACCAGAATCTCCTGGACATGACACTCATCCACCATACTCTACGAGACATGACACTCATCCACCATACTCTCCGAGACATGACACTAATCCACCATACTCTCCTGGATATGACACTCATCCACCATACTCTCCTGGACATAACAATCATCCACCATACTCTCCGAGACATGACATTCATACACCATACTCTCCTGGACATGACACTCATCCACCATACTCTCCGAGACATGACACTCATCCACCATACTCTCCGAGACATGACACTCATCCACGATACTCTTCTGGACATGACACTCATCCACTATACTCTACGAGACATGACACTCATCCACCATACTCTCCGAGACATGACACTAATCCACCATACTCTCCTGGACATGACACTCATCCACCATACTCTCCTGGACATAACAATCATCCACCATACTCTCCGAGACATGACATTCATACACCATACTCTCCTGGACATGAGACTCATCCACCATACTCTCCGAGACATGACACTCATCCACAATACTCTCCAAGACATGACACTCATCCACCATACTCTCCGAGACATGACACTCATCCACCATACTCTCCGAGACATGGCACCCATCCACCATACTCTCCGAGACATGACACTCATCCACCATACTCTCCGAGACATGACACTCATCCACAAACCTCTCCGAGACATGACAGTCATACACCATACTCTCCTGGACATGAAACGCATCCACCATGCTCTCCTGGACATGACACTCATCCACCATACTCTCCGAGACATGACACTCATACACCATACTCTCCTGGACATGACACTCATCCACCATACTCTCCGAGACATGACACTCATCCACCATACTCTCCGAGACATGACACTCATCCACGATACTCTTCTGGACATGACACTCATCCACTATACTCTCTGAGACATGACACTCATCCACCATAATCTCCGAGACATGACACTCATCCACCACACTCTCTGAGACATGACAGCCATCCACCACACGCTCCGAGACATGACACTCATCCACCCCACTCTCCGAGACATGACACCCATCCACCATACTCTCCGAGACATGACACTCATTCAACACACTCTCCGAGACATGACACCGATCCACCACACTCTCATAGACATGACACTCATCCACCACACTCTCCGAGACTTGACACTCATCCACCACACGCTCTGAGACATGACACCATTCCACCATACTCTCCGAGACATGACACTCATCCACTATACTCTCCAAGACATGACACCCATCCACCATACTCTCCGAAACATGACACCCATCCACCATACTCTCAGAGACATGACACCCATCCACCATAATCTCAGAGACATGACACTCATCCACCATACTCTCCGAGACATGACACTCATCCACTATACTCTCCAAGACATGACACTCATCCACCATACTCTCCGAGACATGACACTCATCCACCATACTCTCCGAGACATGACACCCATCCACCATACTCTCCGAGACATGACACTCACCCACCATACTCTCCTGGACATGACACTCATCCACCATACTCTCCGAGACATGACACTCATCCACCATACTCTCCGAGACATGACACTCATCCACCATACTCTCCGAGACATGACACTCATCCACCATACTCTCCTGGACATGACACTCATCCACCATACTCTCTGAGACATGACACTCATCCACCATACTCATCGAGACATGACACCCATCCACCATACTCTCCGAGACATGACTCTCATTCACCATACTCTCAGAGACATGACACTCATCCACCATACTCTCCGAGACATGACACTCATCCACCATACTCTCCGAGACATGACACTCATCCACAAACCTCTCCGATACATGGCACTTATCCACCATACTCTCCTGGACATGAAACTCATCCACCATACTCTCCTGGACATGACACTCATCCACCATACTCTCCGAGACATGACACTCATCCACCATACTCTCCGAGACATGACACTCATCCACAATAATCTCTGGGACATGACACACATCCACCATACTCTCCTGGACATGACACTCATCCACCATACTCTCCAAGACATGACACTCATCCACCATACTCTCCTGGACATGACACTCATCCACCATAATCTCCTGGACATGACACTCATCCACCATACTCTCCGAGACATGACACTCATCCACCATACTCTCCGTGACATGACACACATCCACTATACTCTCCTGGACATGACACTCATCCACCACATTCTCCGAGACATGACAGCCATCCACCACATGCTCCGAGACATGACACTCATCCACCACAATCTCCGAGACATGACACCCATCCACCATACTCTCCGAGATATGACACTCATTCACCACACTCTCCGAGACATGACACCGATCCACCACACTCTTATAGACATGACACTCATCCACCACACTCTCCGAGACTTGACACTCATCCACAACACGCTCTGAGACATGACACCCATCCACCATACTCTCCGAGACATGGCACTCATCCACCATACTCTCTGAGACATGACACCCATCCACCATACTCTCCGAGACATGACACTCATCCACCACACTCTCCGATACATGACACCCATCCACCATACTCTCCGAGACATGACACTCATCCACCATACTCTCCGAGATATGAAACCCATCCACCATAATCTCTGAGACATGACACTCATCCACCATACTCTCCGAGACATGACACTCATCCACCATACTCTCTGAGACATGACACTCATCCACCATACTCTCCGAGACATGACACTCATCCACCATACTCTCCGAGACATGACACTCATCTACCATACTCTCCGAGAGATGACACTCATCCACCATACTCTCCGAGACCTGACACTCATCCACCATACTATCCACGAGATAATACTCATCCACCATACTCTCAGAGACATGACACTCATCCACCATACTCTCCGAGACATGACACTCATCCACCAACCTCTCCGAGACATGACACTCATACACCATACTCTACTGGACATGAAACTCATCCACCATACTCTCCTGGACATGACACTCATCCACTATACTCTTCTGGACATGACACTCATCCACCATACTCTTCTGGACATGAAACGCATCCACCATACTGTTCAGGACATGACACCCACCCACACTACTCGTCTGGACATGACACTCATCCACCATACTCTCCTGGACATGACAGTCATCCACCATACTCTCCTGGACATGACACTCATCCACCAGAATCTCCTGGACATGACACTCATCCACCATACTCTACGAGACATGACACTCATCCACCATACTCTCCGAGACATGACACTAATCCACCATACTCTCCTGGACATGACATTCATCCACCATACTCTCCTGTACATAACAATCATCCACCATACTCTCCGAGACATGACATTCATACACCATACTCTCCTGGACATGACACTCATCCACCATACTCTCCGAGACATGACACTCATCCACAATACTCTCCAAGACATGACACTCATCCACCATACTCTCCGAGACATGACACTCATCCACCATACTCTCCGAGACATGGCACCCATACACCATACTCTCCGAGACATGACACTCATCCACCATACTCTCCGAGACATGACACTCATCCACAAACCTCTCCGAGACATGACAGTCATACACCATACTCTCCTGGACATGAAACGCATCCACCATACTCTCCTGGACATGACACTCATCCACCATACTCTCCGAGACATGACACTCATCCACCAACCTCTCCGAGACATGACACTCATACACCATACTCTCCTGGACATGACACTCATACACCATACTCTCCTGGACATGACACTCATCCACCATACTCTCCGAGACATGACACTCATCCACCATACTCTCCGAGACATTACACTCATCCACCATACTCTCATGGACATGACACTCATCCACCATACTCTCCTGGACATGACACTCATCCACCATACTCTCTGAGACATGACACTCATCCACCATACTCATCGACACATGACACCCATCCACCATACTCTCCGAGACATGACTCTCATTCACCATACTCTCAGAGACATGACACTCATCCACCATACTCTCCGAGACATGACACTCATCCACCATACTCTCCGAGACATGACACTCATCCACAAACCTCTCCGATACATGGCACTTATCCACCATACTCTCCTGGACATGAAACTCATCCACCATACTCTCCTGGACATGACACTCATCCACCATACTCTCCGAGACATGACACTCATCCACCATACTCTCCGAGACATGACACTCATCCACAATAATCTCTGGGACATGACACTCATCCACCATACTCTCCTGGACATGACACTCATCCACCATACTCTCCAAGACATGACACTCATCCACCATACTCTCCTGGACATGACACTCATCCACCATAATCTCCTGGACATGACACTCATCCACCATACTCTCCGAGACATGACACTCATCCACCATACTCTCCGTGACATGACACTCATCCACCATACTCTCCTGGACATGACACTCATCCACCACATTCTCCGAGACATGACAGCCATCCACCACATGCTCCGAGACATGACACTCATCCACCACAATCTCCGAGACATGACACCCATCCACCATACTCTCCGAGATATGACACTCATTCACCACACTCTCCGAGACATGACACCAATCCACCACACTCTCATAGACATGACACTCATCCACCACACTCTCCGAGACTTGACACTCATCCACAACACGCTCTGAGACATGACACACATCCACCATACTCTCCGAGACATGGCACTCATCCACCATACTCTCCGAGACATGACACCCATCCACCATACTCTCCGAGACATGACACTCATCCACCACACTCTCCGATACATGACACCCATCCACCATACTCTCCGAGACATGACACTCATCCACCATACTCTCCGAGATATGACACCCATCCACCATAATCTCTGAGACATGACACTCATCCACCATACTCTCCGAGACATGACACTCATCCACCATACTCTCTAAGACATGACACTCATCCACCATACTCTCCGAGACATGACAATCATCCACCATACTCTCCGAGACCTGACACTCATCCACCATACTATCCACGAGATAATACTCATCCACCATACTCTCAGAGACATGACACTCATCCACCATACTCTCCGAGACATGACACTCATCCACCAACCTCTCCGAGACATGACACTCATACACCATACTCTACTGGACATGAAACTCATCCACCATACTCTCCTGGACATGACACTCATCCACTATACTCTTCTGGACATGACACTCATCCACCATACTCTTCTGGACATGAAACGCATCCACCATACTGTTCAGGACATGACACCCACCCACACTACTCGTCTGGACATGACACTCATCCACCATACTCTCCTGGACATGACAGTCATCCACCATACTCTCCTGGACATGACACTCATCCACCAGAATCTCCTGGACATGACACTCATCCACCATACTCTACGAGACATGACACTCATCCACCATACTCTCCGAGACATGACACTAATCCACCATACTCTCCTGGACATGACATTCATCCACCATACTCTCCTGTACATAACAATCATCCACCATACTCTCCGAGACATGACATTCATACACCATACTCTCCTGGACATGACACTCATCCACCATACTCTCCGAGACATGACACTCATCCACAATACTCTCCAAGACATGCCACTCATCCACCATACTCTCCGAGACATGACACTCATCCACCATACTCTCCGAGACATGGCACCCATCCACCATACTCTCCGAGACATGACACTCATCCACCATACTCTCCGAGACATGACACTCATCCACAAACCTCTCCGAGACATGACAGTCATACACCATACTCTCCTGGACATGAAACGCATCCACCATACTCTCCTGGACATGACACTCATCCACCATACTCTCCGAGACATGACACTCATCCACCAACCTCTCCGAGACATGACACTCATACACCATACTCTCCTGGACATGACACTCATACACCATACTCTCCTGGACATGACACTCATCCACCATACTCTCCGAGACATGACACTCATCCACCATACTCTCCGAGACATGACACTCATCCACCATACTCTCATGGACATGACACTCATCCACCATACTCTCCTGGACATGACACTCATCCACCATACTCTCTGAGACATGACACTCATCCACCATACTCATCGAGACATGACACCCATCCACCATACTCTCCGAGACATGACTCTCATTCACCATACTCTCAGAGACATGACACTCATCCACCATACTCTCCGAGACATGACACTCATCCACCATACTCTCCGAGACATGACACTCATCCACAAACCTCTCCGATACATGGCACTTATCCACCATACTCTCCTGGACATGAAACTCATCCACCATACTCTCCTGGACATGACACTCATCCACCATACTCTCCGAGACATGACACTCATCCACCATACTCTCCGAGACATGACACTCATCCACAATAATCTCTGGGACATGACACTCATCCACCATACTCTCCTGGACATGACACTCATCCACCATACTCTCCAAGACAAGACACTCATCCACCATACTCTCCTGGACATGACACTCATCCACCATAATCTCCTGGACATGACACTCATCCACCATACTCTCCGAGACATGACACTCATCCACCATACTCTCCGTGACATGACACTCATCCACCATACTCTCCTGGACATGACACTCATCCACCACATTCTCCGAGACATGACAGCCATCCACCACATGCTCCGAGACATGACACTCATCCACCACAATCTCCGAGACATGACACCCATCCACCATACTCTCCGAGATATGACACTCATTCACCACACTCTCCGAGACATGACACCGATCCACCACACTCTCATAGACATGACACTCATCCACCACACTCTCCAAGACTTGACACTCATCCACAACACGCTCTGAGACATGACACACATCCACCATACTCTCCGAGACATGGCACTCATCCACCATACTCTCCGAGACATGACACCCATCCACCATACTCTCCGAGACATGACACTCATCCACCACACTCTCCGATACATGACACCCATCCACCATACTCTCCGAGACATGACACTCATCCACCATACTCTCCGAGATATGACACCCATCCACCATAATCTCTGAGACATGACACTCATCCACCATACTCTCCGAGACATGACACTCATCCACCATACTCTCTGAGACATGACACTCATCCACCATACTCTCCGAGACATGACAATCATCCACCATACTCTCCGAGACATGACACTCATCTACCATACTCTCCGAGAGATGACACTCATCCACCATACTCTCCGAGACATGACACTCATCCACCATACTATCCACGAGATAATACTCATCCACCATACTCTCAGAGACATGACACTCATCCACCATACTCTCCGAGACATGACACTCATCCACCAACCTCTCCGAGACATGACACTCATACACCATACTCTCCTGGACATGAAACTCATCCACCATACTCTCCTGGACATGACACTCATCCACTATACTCTTCTGGACATGACACTCATCCACCATACTCTTCTGGACATGAAACGCATCCACCATACTGTTCAGGACATGACACCCACCCACACTACTCGTCTGGACATGACACTCATCCACCATACTCTCCTGGACATGAAAGTCATCCACCATACTCTCCTGGACATGACACTCATCCACCAGAATCTCCTGGACATGACACTCATCCACCATACTCTACGAGACATGACACTCATCCACGATACTCTCCGAGACATGACACTAATCCACCATACTCTCCTGGACATGACACTCATCCACCATACTCTCCTGGACATAACAATCATCCACCATACTCTCCGAGACATGACATTCATACACCATACTCTCCTGGACATGACACTCATCCACCATACTCTCCGAGACATGACACTCATCCACAATACTCTCCAAGACATGACACTCATCCACCATACTCTCCGAGACATGACACTCATCCACCATACTCTCCGAGACATGGCACCCATCCACCATACTCTCCGAGACATGACACTCATCCACCATACTCTCCGAGACATGACACTCATCCACAAACCTCTCCGAGACATGACAGTCATACACCATATTCTCCTGGACATGAAACGCATCCACCATACTCTCCTGGACATGACACTCATCCACCATACTCTCCGAGACATGACACTCATCCACCATACTCTCCGAGACATGACACTCATCCACCATACTCTCCTGGACATGACACTCATCCACCATACTCTCCGAGACATGACACTCATCCACCATACTCTCTGAGACATGACACTCATCCACCATACTCTTCGAGACATGACACCCATCCACCATACTCTCCGAGACATGACTCTCATCCACCATACTCTTAGAGACATGACAATCATCCACCATACTCTCCGAGACATGACACTCATCCACCATACTCATCGACACATGACACCCATCCACCATACTCTCCGAGACATGACTCTCATTCACCATACTCTCAGAGACATGACACTCATCCACCATACTCTCCGAGACATGACACTCATCCACCATACTCTCCGAGACATGACACTCATCCACAAACCTCTCCGATACATGGCACTTATCCACCATACTCTCCTGGACATGAAACTCATCCACCATACTCTCCTGGACATGACACTCATCCACCATACTCTCCGAGACATGACACTCATCCACCATACTCTCCGAGACATGACACTCATCCACAATAATCTCTGGGACATGACACTCATCCACCATACTCTCCTGGACATGACACTCATCCACCATACTCTCCAAGACATGACACTCATCCACCATACTCTCCTGGACATGACACTCATCCACCATAATCTCCTGGACATGACACTCATCCACCATACTCTCCGAGACATGACACTCATCCACCATACTCTCCGTGACATGACACTCATCCACCATACTCTCCTGGACATGACACTCATCCACCACATTCTCCGAGACATGACAGCCATCCACCACATGCTCCGAGACATGACACTCATCCACCACAATCTCCGAGACATGACACCCATCCACCATACTCTCCGAGATATGACACTCATTCACCACACTCTCCGAGACATGACACCGATCCACCACACTCTCATAGACATGACACTCATCCACCACACTCTCCGAGACTTGACACTCATCCACAACACGCTCTGAGACATGACACACATCCACCATACTCTCCGAGACATGGCACTCATCCACCATACTCTCCGAGACATGACACCCATCCACCATACTCTCCGAGACATGACACTCATCCACCACACTCTCCGATACATGACACCCATCCACCATACTCTCCGAGACATGACACTCATCCACCATACTCTCCGAGATATGACACCCATCCACCATAATCTCTGAGACATGACACTCATCCACCATACTCTCCGAGACATGACACTCATCCACCATACTCTCTGAGACATGACACTCATCCACCATACTCTCCGAGACATGACAATCATCCACCATACTCTCCGAGACCTGACACTCATCCACCATACTATCCACGAGATAATACTCATCCACCATACTCTCAGAGACATGACACTCATCCACCATACTCTCCGAGACATGACACTCATCCACCAACCTCTCCGAGACATGACACTCATACACCATACTCTACTGGACATGAAACTCATCCACCATACTCTCCTGGACATGACACTCATCCACTATACTCTTCTGGACATGACACTCATCCACCATACTCTCCGAGACATGACACTCATCCACCATACTCTCCGAGACATTACACTCATCCACCATACTCTCATGGACATGACACTCATCCACCATACTCTCCTGGACATGACACTCATCCACCATACTCTCTGAGACATGACACTCATCCACCATACTCATCGACACATGACACCCATCCACCATACTCTCCGAGACATGACTCTCATTCACCATACTCTCAGAGACATGACACTCATCCACCATACTCTCCGAGACATGACACTCATCCACCATACTCTCCGAGACATGACACTCATCCACAAACCTCTCCGATACATGGCACTTATCCACCATACTCTCCTGGACATGAAACTCATCCACCATACTCTCCTGGACATGACACTCATCCACCATACTCTCCGAGACATGACACTCATCCACCATACTCTCCGAGACATGACACTCATCCACAATAATCTCTGGGACATGACACTCATCCACCATACTCTCCTGGACATGACACTCATCCACCATACTCTCCAAGACATGACACTCATCCACCATACTCTCCTGGACATGACACTCATCCACCATAATCTCCTGGACATGACACTCATCCACCATACTCTCCGAGACATGACACTCATCCACCATACTCTCCGTGACATGACACTCATCCACCATACTCTCCTGGACATGACACTCATCCACCACATTCTCCGAGACATGACAGCCATCCACCACATGCTCCGAGACATGACACTCATCCACCACAATCTCCGAGACATGACACCCATCCACCATACTCTCCGAGATATGACACTCATTCACCACACTCTCCGAGACATGACACCGATCCACCACACTCTCATAGACATGACACTCATCCACCACACTCTCCGAGACTTGACACTCATCCACAACACGCTCTGAGACATGACACACATCCACCATACTCTCCGATACATGGCACTTATCCACCATACTCTCCTGGACATGAAACTCATCCACCATACTCTCCTGGACATGACACTCATCCACCATACTCTCCGAGACATGACACTCATCCACCATACTCTCCGAGACATGACACTCATCCACAATAATCTCTGGGACATGACACTCATCCACCATACTCTCCTGGACATGACACTCATCCACCATACTCTCCAAGACATGACACTCATCCACCATACTCTCCTGGACATGACACTCATCCACCATAATCTCCTGGACATGACACTCATCCACCATACTCTCCGAGACATGACACTCATCCACCATACTCTCCGTGACATGACACTCATCCACCATACTCTCCTGGACATGACACTCATCCACCACATTCTCCGAGACATGACAGCCATCCACCACATGCTCCGAGACATGACACTCATCCACCACAATCTCCGAGACATGACACCCATCCACCATACTCTCCGAGATATGACACTCATTCACCACACTCTCCGAGACATGACACCGATCCACCACACTCTCATAGACATGACACTCATCCACCACACTCTCCGAGACTTGACACTCATCCACAACACGCTCTGAGACATGACACACATCCACCATACTCTCCGAGACATGGCACTCATCCACCATACTCTCCGAGACATGACACCCATCCACCATACTCTCCGAGACATGACACTCATCCACCACACTCTCCGATACATGACACCCATCCACCATACTCTCCGAGACATGACACTCATCCACCATACTCTCCGAGATATGACACCCATCCACCATAATCTCTGAGACATGACACTCATCCACCATACTCTCCGAGACATGACACTCATCCACCATACTCTCTGAGACATGACACTCATCCACCATACTCTCCGAGACATGACAATCATCCACCATACTCTCCGAGACCTGACACTCATCCACCATACTATCCACGAGATAATACTCATCCACCATACTCTCAGAGACATGACACTCATCCACCATACTCTCCGAGACATGACACTCATCCACCAACCTCTCCGAGACATGACACTCATACACCATACTCTACTGGACATGAAACTCATCCACCATACTCTCCTGGACATGACACTCATCCACTATACTCTTCTGGACATGACACTCATCCACCATACTCTCCGAGACATGACACTCATCCACCATACTCTCCGAGACATTACACTCATCCACCATACTCTCATGGACATGACACTCATCCACCATACTCTCCTGGACATGACACTCATCCACCATACTCTCTGAGACATGACACTCATCCACCATACTCATCGACACATGACACCCATCCACCATACTCTCCGAGACATGACTCTCATTCACCATACTCTCAGAGACATGACACTCATCCACCATACTCTCCGAGACATGACACTCATCCACCATACTCTCCGAGACATGACACTCATCCACAAACCTCTCCGATACATGGCACTTATCCACCATACTCTCCTGGACATGAAACTCATCCACCATACTCTCCTGGACATGACACTCATCCACCATACTCTCCGAGACATGACACTCATCCACCA
This sequence comes from Ariolimax columbianus, assembly GCA_036924085.1. NCBI lineage: Eukaryota > Metazoa > Mollusca > Gastropoda > Stylommatophora > Arionidae > Ariolimax > Ariolimax columbianus. Next base: position 33,569,693 of record JAVGWX010000005.1, read on the forward strand.
TACTCTCCGAGACATGACACTCATCCACAATAATCTCTGGGACATGACACTCATCCACCATACTCTCCTGGACATGACACTCATCCACCATACTCTCCAAGACATGACACTCATCCACCATACTCTCCTGGACATGACACTCATCCACCATAATCTCCTGGACATGACACTCATCCACCATACTCTCCGAGACATGACACTCATCCACCATACTCTCCGTGACATGACACTCATCCACCATACTCTCCTGGACATGACACTCATCCACCACATTCTCCGAGACATGACAGCCATCCACCACATGCTCCGAGACATGACACTCATCCACCACAATCTCCGAGACATGACACCCATCCACCATACTCTCCGAGATATGACACTCATTCACCACACTCTCCGAGACATGACACCGATCCACCACACTCTCATAGACATGACACTCATCCACCACACTCTCCGAGACTTGACACTCATCCACAACACGCTCTGAGACATGACACACATCCACCATACTCTCCGAGACATGGCACTCATCCACCATACTCTCCGAGACATGACACCCATCCACCATACTCTCCGAGACATGACACTCATCCACCACACTCTCCGATACATGACACCCATCCACCATACTCTCAGAGACATGACACTCATCCACCATACTCTCCGAGATATGACACCCATCCACCATAATCTCTGAGACATGACACTCATCCACCATACTCTCCGAGACATGACACTCATCCACCATACTCTCTGAGACATGACACTCATCCACCATACTCTCCGAGACATGACAATCATCCACCATACTCTTTGAGACCTGACACTCATCCACCATACTATCCACGAGATAATACTCATCCACCATACTCTCAGAGACATGACACTCATCCACCATACTCTCCGAGACATGACACTCATCCACCAACCTCTCCGAGACATGACACTCATACACCATACTCTACTGGACATGAAACTCATCCACCATACTCTCCTGGACATGACACTCATCCACTATACTCTTCTGGACATGACACTCATCCACCATACTCTTCTGGACATGAAACGCATCCACCATACTGTTCAGGACATGACACCCACCCACACTACTCGTCTGGACATGACACTCATCCACCATACTCTCCTGGACATGACAGTCATCCACCATACTCTCCTGGACATGACACTCATCCACCAGAATCTCCTGGACATGACACTCATCCACCATACTCTACGAGACATGACACTCATCCACCATACTCTCCGAGACATGACACTAATCCACCATACTCTCCTGGACATGACATTCATCCACCATACTCTCCTGTACATAACAATCATCCACCATACTCTCCGAGACATGACATTCATACACCATACTCTCCTGGACATGACACTCATCCACCATACTCTCCGAGACATGACACTCATCCACAATACTCTCCAAGACATGACACTCATCCACCATACTCTCCGAGACATGACACTCATCCACCATACTATCCGAGACATGGCACCCATCCACCATACTCTCCGAGACATGACACTCATCCACCATACTCTCCGAGACATGACACTCATCCACAAACCTCTCCGAGACATGACAGTCATACACCATACTCTCCTGGACATGAAACGCATCCACCATACTCTCCTGGACATGACACTCATCCACCATACTCTCCGAGACATGACACTCATCCACCAACCTCTCCGAGACATGACACTCATACACCATACTCTCCTGGACATGACACTCATACACCATACTCTCCTGGACATGACACTCATCCACCATACTCTCCGAGACATGACACTCATCCACCATACTCTCCGAGACATGACACTCATCCACCATACTCTCATGGACATGACACTCATCCACCATACTCTCCTGGACATGACATTCATCCACCATACTCTCTGAGACATGACACTCATCCACCATACTCATCGAGACATGACACCCATCCACCATACTCTCCGAGACATGACTCTCATTCACCATACTCTCAGAGACATGACACTCATCCACCATACTCTCCGAGACATGACACTCATCCACCATACTCTCCGAGACATGACACTCATCCACAAACCTCTCCGATACATGGCACTTATCCACCATACTCTCCTGGACATGAAACTCATCCACCATACTCTCCTGGACATGAAACGCATCCACCATACTGTTCAGGACATGACACCCACCCACACTACTCGTCTGGACATGACACTCATCCACCATACTCTCCTGGACATGACAGTCATCCACCATACTCTCCTGGACATGACACTCATCCACCAGAATCTCCTGGACATGACACTCATCCACCATACTCTACGAGACATGACACTCATCCACCATACTCTCCGAGACATGACACTAATCCACCATACTCTCCTGGACATGACATTCATCCACCATACTCTCCTGTACATAACAATCATCCACCATACTCTCCGAGACATGACATTCATACACCATACTCTCCTGGACATGACACTCATCCACCATACTCTCCGAGACATGACACTCATCCACAATACTCTCCAAGACATGACACTCATCCACCATACTCTCCGAGACATGACACTCATCCACCATACTATCCGAGACATGGCACCCATCCACCATACTCTCCGAGACATGACACTCATCCACCATACTCTCCGAGACATGACACTCATCCACAAACCTCTCCGAGACATGACAGTCATACACCATACTCTCCTGGACATGAAACGCATCCACCATACTCTCCTGGACATGACACTCATCCACCATACTCTCCGAGACATGACACTCATCCACCAACCTCTCCGAGACATGACACTCATACACCATACTCTCCTGGACATGACACTCATACACCATACTCTCCTGGACATGACACTCATCCACCATACTCTCCGAGACATGACACTCATCCACCATACTCTCCGAGACATGACACTCATCCACCATACTCTCATGGACATGACACTCATCCACCATACTCTCCTGGACATGACATTCATCCACCATACTCTCTGAGACATGACACTCATCCACCATACTCATCGAGACATGACACCCATCCACCATACTCTCCGAGACATGACTCTCATTCACCATACTCTCAGAGACATGACACTCATCCACCATACTCTCCGAGACATGACACTCATCCACCATACTCTCCGAGACATGACACTCATCCACAAACCTCTCCGATACATGGCACTTATCCACCATACTCTCCTGGACATGAAACTCATCCACCATACTCTCCTGGACATGACACTCATCCACCATACTCTCCGAGACATGACACTCATCCACCATACTCTCCGAGACATGACACTCATCCACAATAATCTCTGGGACATGACACTCATCCACCATACTCTCCTGGACATGACACTCATCCACCATACTCTCCAAGACATGACACTCATCCACCATACTCTCCTGGACATGACACTCATCCACCATAATCTCCTGGACATGACACTCATCCACCATACTCTCCGAGACATGACACTCATCCACCATACTCTCCGTGACATGACACTCATCCACCCAACTCTCCTGGACATGACACTCATCCACCACATTCTCCGAGACATGACAGCCATCCACCACATGCTCCGAGACATGACACTCATCCACCACAATCTCCGAGACATGACACCCATCCACCATACTCTCCGAGATATGACACTCATTCACCACACTCTCCGAGACATGACACCGATCCACCACACTCTCATAGACATGACACTCATCCACCACACTCTCCGAGACTTGACACTCATCCACAACACGCTCTGAGACATGACACACATCCACCATACTCTCCGAGACATGGCACTCATCCACCATACTCTCCGAGACATGACACCCATCCACCACACTCTCCGAGACATGACACTCATCCACCACACTCTCCGATACATGACACCCATCCACCATACTCTCCGAGACATGACACTCATCCACCATACTCTCCGAGATATGACACCCATCCACCATAATCTCTGAGACATGACACTCATCCACCATACTCTCCGAGACATGACACTCATCCACCATACTCTCTGAGACATGACACTCATCCACCATACTCTCCGAGACATGACAATCATCCACCATACTCTCCGAGACATGACACTCATCTACCATACTCTCCGAGAGATGACACTCATCCACCATACTCTCCGAGACATGACACTCATCCACCATACTATCCACGAGATAATACTCATCCACCATACTCTCAGAGACATGACACTCATCCACCATACTCTCCGAGACATGACACTCATCCACCAACCTCTCCGAGACATGACACTCATACACCATACTCTCCTGACATGAAACTCATCCACCATACTCTCCTGGACATGACACTCATCCACTATACTCTTCTGGACATGACACTCATCCACCATACTCTTCTGGACATGAAACGCATCCACCATACTGTTCAGGACATGACACCCACCCACACTACTCGTCTGGACATGACACTCATCCACCATACTCTCCTGGACATGACAGTCATCCACCATACTCTCCTGGACATGACACTCATCCACCAGAATCTCCTGGACATGACACTCATCCACCATACTCTACGAGACATGACACTCATCCACGATACTCTCCGAGACATGACACTAATCCACCATACTCTCCTGGACATGACACTCATCCACCATACTCTCCTGGACATAACAATCATCCACCATACTCTCCGAGACATGACATTCATACACCATACTCTCCTGGACATGACACTCATCCACCATACTCTCCGAGACATGACACTCATCCACAATACTCTCCAAGACATGACACTCATCCACCATACTCTCCGAGACATGACACTCATCCACCATACTCTCCGAGACATGGCACCCATCCACCATACTCTCCGAGACATGACACTCATCCACCATACTCTCCGAGACATGACACTCATCCACAAACCTCTCCGAGACATGCCAGTCATACACCATATTCTCCTGGACATGAAACGCATCCACCATACTCTCCTGGACATGACACTCATCCACCATACTCTCCGAGACATGACACTCATCCACCATACTCTCCGAGACATGACACTCATCCACCATACTCTCCTGGACATGACACTCATCCACCATACTCTCCGAGACATGACACTCATCCACCATACTCTCTGAGACATGACACTCATCCACCATACTCTTCGAGACATGACACCCATCCACCATACTCTCCGAGACATGACTCTCATCCACCATACTCTTAGAGACATGACAATCATCCACCATACTCTCCGAGACATGACACTCATCCACCATACTCTTCGAGACATGACACTCATCCACAAACCTCTCCGAGACATGACACTTATCCACCATACTCTACTGGACATGAAACTCATCCACCATACTCTCCTGGACATGACACTCATCCACCATACTCTCCGAGACATGACACTCATCCACCATACTCTCCGAGACATGACACTCATCCACAATACTCTCCTGGACATGACACTCATCCACCATACTCTCTGAGACATGACACTCATCCACCATACTCATCGAGACATGACACTCATCCACCATACTCTCCTGGACATGACACTCATCCACCATACTCTCCTTGACATGACACTCATCCACCATACTCTCTGAGACATGACACTCATCCACCATACTCATCGAGACATGACACCCATCCACCATACTCTCCGAGACATGGCTCTCATCCACCATACTCTCAGAGACATGACACTCATCCACCATACTCTCCGAGACATGACACTCATCCACCATACTCTCCGAGACATGACACTCATCCACAAACCTCTCCGATACATGGCACTTATCCACCATACTCTCCTGGACATGAAACTCATCCACCATACTCTCCTGGACATGACACTCATCCACCATACTCTCCGAGACATGACACTCATCCACCATACTCTCCGAGACATGACACTCATCCACAATAATCTCCTGGACATGACACTCATCCACCATACTCTCCAAGACATGACACTCATCCACCATACTCTCCTGGACATGACACTCATCCACCATAATCTCCTGGACATGACACTCATCCACCATACTCTCCGAGACATAACACTCATCCACCATACTCTCCGTGACATGACACTCATCCACCATACTCTCCTGGACATGACACTCATCCACCACATTCTCCGAGACATGACAGACATCCACCACATGCTCCGAGACATGACACTCATCCACCACAATCTCCGAGACATGACACCCATCCACCATACTCTCCGAGATATGACACTCATTCACCACACTCTCCGAGACATGACACCGATCCACCACACTCTCATAGACATGACACTCATCCACCACACTCTCCGAGACTTGACACTCATCCACAACACGCTCTGAGACATGACACCCATCCACCATACTCTCCGAGACATGGCACTCATCCACCATACTCTCCGAGACATGACACCCATCCACCATACTCTCTGAGTCATGACACTCATCCACCACACTCTCCGATACATGACACCCATCCACCATACTCTCCGAGACATGACACTCATCCACCATACTCTCCGAGATATGACACCCATCCACCATAATCTCTGAGACATGACGCTCATCCACCATACTCTCCGAGACATGACACTCATCCACCATACTCTCTGAGACATGACACTCATCCACCATACTCTCCGAGACATGACACTCATCCACCATAATCTCCGAGACATGAAACTCATCTACCATACTCTCCGAGAGATGACACTCATCCACCATACTCTCCGAGACATGACACTCATCCACCATACTCTCCACGACATAATACTCATCCACCATACTCTCAGAGACATGACACTCATCCACCATACTCTCCGAGACATGACACTCATCCACCAACCTCTCTGAGACATGACACTCATACACCATACTCTCCTGGACATGAAACTCATCCACCATACTCTCCTGGACATGACACTCATCCACTATACTCTTCTGGACATGACGCTCAACCACCATACTCTTTTGGACATGAAACGCATCCACCATACTGTTCAGGACATGACACCCACCCACAATACTCGTCTGGACATGACACTCATCCACCATACTCTCCTGGACATGACACTCATCCACCATACTCTCCACGACATAATACTCATCCACCATACTCTCAGAGACATGACACTCATCCACCATACTCTCCGAGACATGACACTCATCCACCAACCTCTCTGAGACATGACACTCATACACCATACTCTCCTGGACATGAAACTCATCCACCATACTCTCCTGGACATGACACTCATCCACTATACTCTTCTGGACATGACACTCATCCACCATACTCTTTTGGACATGAAACGCATCCACCATACTGTTCAGGACATGACACCCACCCACAATACTCGTCTGGACATGACACTCATCCACCATACTCTCCTGGACATGACAGTCATCCACCATACTCTCCTGGACATGACACTCATCCACCAGAATCTCCTGGACATGACATTCATCCACCATACTCTACGAGACATGACACTCATCCACCATACTCTCCGAGACATGACACTAATCCACCATACTCTCCTGGACATGACACTCATCCACCATACTCTCCTGGACATAACAATCATCCACCATACTCTCTGAGACATGACATTCATACACCATACTGTCCTGGACATGACACTCATCCACCATACTCTCCGAGACATGACACTCATCCACAATACTCTCCAAGACATGACACTTATCCACCATACTCTCCGAGACATGACACTCATCCACCATACTCTACGAGACATGACACCCATCCACCATACTCTCCGAGACATGACACTCATCCACCATACTCTCCGAGACATGACACTCATCCACCAACCTCTCCGAGACATGACAGTCATACACCATACTCTCCTGGACATGAAACGCATCCACCATACTCTCCTGGACATGACACTCATCCACCATACTCTCCGAGACATGACACTCATCCACCATACTCTCCGAGACATGACACTCATCCACCATACTCTCCTGGACATGACACTAATCCACCATACTCTCCTGGACATGACACTCATCCACCATACTCTCTGAGACATGACACTCATCCACCATACTCTTCGAGACATGACACCCATCCACCATACTCTCCGAGACATGACTCTCATCCACCATACTCTCAGAGACATGACACACATCCACCATACTCTCCGAGACATGACACTCATCCACCATACTCTTCGAGACATGACACTCATCCACAAACCTCTCCGAGACATGACACTTATCCACCATACTCTCCTGGACATGAAACTCATCCACCATACTCTCCTGGACATGACACTCATCCACCATACTCTCTGAGACATGACACTCATCCACCATACTCTCCGAGACATGACACTCATCCACCATAATCTCCGAGACATGAAACTCATCTACCATACTCTCCGAGAGATGACACTCATCCACCATACTCTCCGAGACATGACACTCATCCACCATACTCTCCACGACATAATACTCATCCACCATACTTTCAGAGACATGACACTCATCCACCATACTCTCCGAGACATGACACTCATCCACCAACCTCTCTGAGACATGACACTCATACACCATACTCTCCTGGACATGAAACTCATCCACCATACTCTCCTGGACATGACACTCATCCACTATACTCTTCTGGACATGACGCTCAACCACCATACTCTTTTGGACATGAAACGCATCCACCATACTGTTCAGGACATGACACCCACCCACAATACTCGTCTGGACATGACACTCATCCACCATACTCTCCTGGACATGACACTCATCCACCATACTCTCCACGACATAATACTCATCCACCATACTCTCAGAGACATGACACTCATCCACCATACTCTCCGAGACATGACACTCATCCACCAACCTCTCTGAGACATGACACTCATACACCATACTCTCCTGGACATGAAACTCATCCACCATACTCTCCTGGACATGACACTCATCCACTATACTCTTCTGGACATGACACTCATCCACCAAACTCTTTTGGACATGAAACGCATCCACCATACTGTTCAGGACATGACACCCACCCACAATACTCGTCTGGACATGACACTCATCCACCATACTCTCCTGGACATGACAGTCATCCACCATACTCTCCTGGACATGACACTCATCCACCAGAATCTCCTGGACATGACATTCATCCACCATACTCTACGAGACATGACACTCATCCACCATACTCTCCGAGACATGACACTAATCCACCATACTCTCCTGGACATGACACTCATCCACCATACTCTCCTGGACATAACAATCATCCACCATACTCTCTGAGACATGACATTCATACACCATACTGTCCTGGACATGACACTCATCCACCATACTCTCCGAGACATGACACTCATCCACAATACTCTCCAAGACATGACACTTATCCACCATACTCTCCGAGACATGACACTCATCCACCATACTCTACGAGACATGACACCCATCCACCATACTCTCCGAGACATGACACTCATCCACCATACTCTCCGAGACATGACACTCATCCACCAACCTCTCCGAGACATGACAGTCATACACCATACTCTCCTGGACATGAAACGCATCCACCATACTCTCCTGGACATGACACTCATCCACCATACTCTCCGAGACATGACACTCATCCACCATACTCTCCGAGACATGACACTCATCCACCATACTCTCCTGGACATGACACTAATCCACCATACTCTCCTGGACATGACACTCATCCACCATACTCTCTGAGACATGACACTCATCCACCATACTCTTCGAGACATGACACCCATCCACCATACTCTCCGAGACATGACTCTCATCCACCATACTCTCAGAGACATGACACACATCCACCATACTCTCCGAGACATGACACTCATCCACCATACTCTTCGAGACATGACACTCATCCACAAACCTCTCCGAGACATGACACTTATCCACCATACTCTCCTGGACATGAAACTCATCCACCATACTCTCCTGGACATGACACTCATCCACCATACTCTCCGAGACATGACACTCATTCACCATACTCTCCGAGACATGACACTCATCCACAATACTCTCCTGGACATGACACTCATCCACCATACTCTCCTGGAACTGACACTCATCCACCATACTCTCCAAGACATGACACTCATCCACCATACTCTCCTGGACATGACACTCATCCACCATAATCTCCTGGACATGACACTCATCCACCATACTCTCCGAGACATGACACTCATCCACCATACTCTCCGTGACATGAGACTCATCCACCATATTCTCCTGGACATGACACTCATCCACCATCCTCTCCTGGACATGACAATCATCCACCATACTCTCCGAGACATGACACTCATCCACCATACTCTTCTGGACATGACACTCATCCACTATACTCTCCGAGACATGACACTCATCCACCATAATCTCCGAGACATGACACTCATCCACCACACTCTCCGAGACATGACAGCCATCCACCACACGCTCCGAGACATGACACTCATCCACCACACTCTCCGAGACATGACACCCATCCACCATACTCTCCGAGACATGACACTCATTCACCACACTCTCCGAGACATGACACCGATCCACCACACTCTTATAGACATGACACTCATCCACCACACTCTCCGAGACTTGACACTCATCCACAACACGCTCTGAGACATGACACCCATCCACCATACTCTCCGAGACATGGCACTCATCCACCATACTCTCCGAGACATGACACCCATCCACCATACTCTCCGAGACATGACACTCATCCAACACACTCTCCGATACATGACACCCATCCACCATACTCTCCGAAACATGACACTCATCCACCATACTCTCCGAGATATGACACCCATCCACCATAATCTCTGAGACATGACACTCGTCCACCATACTCTCCGAGACATGACACTCATCCACCATACTCTCTGAGACATGACACTCATCCACCATACTCTTCGAGACATGACACCCATCCACCATACTCTCCGAGACACGACTCTCATCCACCATACTCTCAGAGACAGGACACTCATCGACCATACTCTCCGAGACATGACACTCATCCACCATACTCTCCGAGACATGGCACTCATCCACAAACCTCTCCGAGACATGACACTTATCCACCATACTCTCCTGGACATGAAACTCATCCACCATACTCTCCTGGACATGACACTCATCCACCATACTCTCCGAGACATGACACTCATCCACCATACTCTCCGATACATGACACTCATCCACAATACTCTCCTGGACATGAAACGCATCCACCATACTCTCCTGGACATGACACTCATCCACCATACTCTCCGAGACATGACACTCATCCACCATACTCTCCGAGACATGACACTCATCCACCATACTCTCCTGGACATGACACTAATCCACCATACTCTCCTGGACATGACACTCATCCACCATACTCTCTGAGACATGACACTCATCCACCATACTCTTCGAGACATGACACCCATCCACCATACTCTCCGAGACATGACTCTCATCCACCATACTCTCAGAGACATGACACACATCCACCATACTCTCCGAGACATGACACTCATCCACCATACTCTTCGAGACATGACACTCATCCACAAACCTCTCCGAGACATGACACTTATCCACCATACTCTCCTGGACATGAAACTCATCCACCATACTCTCCTGGACATGACACTCATCCACCATACTCTCCGAGACATGACACTCATTCACCATACTCTCCGAGACATGACACTCATCCACAATACTCTCCTGGACATGACACTCATCCACCATACTCTCCTGGAACTGACACTCATCCACCATACTCTCCAAGACATGACACTCATCCACCATACTCTCCTGGACATGACACTCATCCACCATAATCTCCTGGACATGACACTCATCCACCATACTCTCCGAGACATGACACTCATCCACCATACTCTCCGTGACATGAGACTCATCCACCATATTCTCCTGGACATGACACTCATCCACCATCCTCTCCTGGACATGACAATCATCCACCATACTCTCCGAGACATGACACTCATCCACCATACTCTTCTGGACATGACACTCATCCACTATACTCTCCGAGACATGACACTCATCCACCATAATCTCCGAGACATGACACTCATCCACCACACTCTCCGAGACATGACAGCCATCCACCACACGCTCCGAGACATGACACTCATCCACCACACTCTCCGAGACATGACACCCATCCACCATACTCTCCGAGACATGACACTCATTCACCACACTCTCCGAGACATGACACCGATCCACCACACTCTTATAGACATGACACTCATCCACCACACTCTCCGAGACTTGACACTCATCCACAACACGCTCTGAGACATGACACCCATCCACCATACTCTCCGAGACATGGCACTCATCCACCATACTCTCCGAGACATGACACCCATCCACCATACTCTCCGAGACATGACACTCATCCAACACACTCTCCGATACATGACACCCATCCACCATACTCTCCGAAACATGACACTCATCCACCATACTCTCCGAGATATGACACCCATCCACCATAATCTCTGAGACATGACACTCGTCCACCATACTCTCCGAGACATGACACTCATCCACCATACTCTCTGAGACATGACACTCATCCACCATACTCTTCGAGACATGACACCCATCCACCATACTCTCCGAGACACGACTCTCATCCACCATACTCTCAGAGACAGGACACTCATCGACCATACTCTCCGAGACATGACACTCATCCACCATACTCTCCGAGACATGGCACTCATCCACAAACCTCTCCGAGACATGGCACTTATCCACCATACTCTCCTGGACATGAAACTCATCCACCATACTCTCCTGGACATGACACTCATCCACCATACTCTCCGAGACATGACACTCATCCACCATACTCTCCGATACATGACACTCATCCACAATACTCTCCTGGACATGACACTCATCCACCATACTCTCCTGGACATGACACTCATCCACCATACTCTCCAAGACATGACAATCATCCACCATACTCTCCTGGACATGACACTCATCCACCATAATCTCCTGGACATGACACTCATCCACCATACTCTCCGAGACATGACACTCATCCACCATACTCTCCGTGACATGACACTCATCCACCATACTCTCCTGGACATGACACTCATTCACCACACTCTCCGAGACATGACAGCCATCCACCACACGCTCCGAGACATGACACTGATCCACCACACTCTCCGAGACATGACACCATTCCACCATACTCTCCGAGACATGACACTCATTCACCACACTCTCTGAGACATGACACCGATCCACCACACTCTCATAGACATGACACTCATCCACCACACTCTCCGAGACTTGACACTCATCCACAACACGCTCTGAGACATGACACCCATCCACCATACTCTCCGAGACATGGCACTCATCCACCATACTCTCCGAGACATGACACCCATCCACCATACTCTCCGAGACATGACACTCATCCACCACACTCTCCGATACATGAAACCCATCCACCATACTCTCTGAGACATGACACTCATCCACCATACTCTCCGAGATATGACACCCATCCACCATAATCTCTGAGACATGACACTCATCCACCATACTCTCCGAGACATGACACTCATCCACCATACTCTCTGAGACATGACACTCATCCACCATACTCTCCGAGACATGACACTCATCCACCATACTCTCCGAGACATGACACTCATCTACCATACTCTCCGAGACATAACACTCATCCACCATACTCTCCGAGACATGACACTCATCCACCATACTCTCCGAGACATGACAATCATCCACCAACCTCTCCGAGACATGACACTCATACACCATACTCTCCTGGACATGAAACTCATCCACCATACTCTCCTGGACATGACACTCATCCACTATACTCTTCTGGACATGACACTCATCCACCATACTCTTCTGGACATGAAACGCATCCACCATACTGTTCAGGACATGACACCCACCCACAATACTCGTCTGGACATGACACTCATCCACCAGAATCTCCTGGACATGACACTCATCCACCATACTCTACGAGACAAGACACTCATCCACCATACTCTCCGAGACATGACACTAATCCACCATACTCTCCTAGACATGACACTCATCCACCATACTCTCCGAGACATGACACTCATCCACCATACTCTCCAAGACATGACACTCATCCACCATACTCTCCGAGACATGACACTCATCCACCATACTCTCCGGGACATGACACCCATCCACCATACTCTCCGAGACATGACACTCATCCACAATACTCTCCGAGACATGACACTCATCCACCAACCTCTCCGAGACATGACAGTCATACACCATACTCTCCTGGACATGAAACGCATCCACCATACTCTCCTGGACATGACACTCATTCACCATACTCTCCGAGACATGACACTCATCCACCATAATCTCCGAGACAGGACACTCATCCACCATACTCTCCTGGACATGACACTCATCCACCATACTCTTCTGGACATGACACTCATCCACCATACTCTCTGAGACATGACACTCATCCACCATACTCTTCGAGACATGACACCCATCCACCATACTCTCCGAGACCTGACTCTCATCCACCATACTCTCAGAGACATGACACTCATCCACCATACTCTCCGAGACATGACACTCATCCACCATACTCTCCGAGACATGACACTCATCCACAAACCTCTCCGAGACATGACACTTATCCACCATACTCTCCTGGACATGAAACTCATCCACCATACTCTCCTGGACATGACACTCATCCACCATACACTCCGAGACATGACACTCATCCACCATACTCTCCGAGACATGACACTCATCCACAATACTCTCCTGGACATGACACTCATCCACCATACTCTCCAAGACATTACACTCATCCACCATACTCTCCTGGACATGACACTCATCCACCATAATCTCCTGGACATGACACTCATCCACCATACTCTCCGAGACATGACACTCATCCACCATACTCTCCGTGACATGACACTCATCCACCATACTCTCCTGGACATGACACTCATCCACCATACTCTCCTGGACATGACAATCATACACCATACTCTCCGAGACATGACACTCATCCACCATACTCTTCTGGACATGACACTCATCCACTATACTCTCCGAGACATGACACTCATCCACCATAATCTCCGAGACATGACACTCATCCACCACACTCTCCGAGACATGACAGCCATCCACCACACGCTCCGAGACATGAGACTCATCCACCACACTCTCCGAGACATGACACCCATCCACCATACTCTCCGAGACATGACACCCATCCACCATACTCTCCGAGACATGACACTCATCCACCACACTCTCCGATACATGACACCCATTCACCATACTCTCCGAGACATGACACTCATCCACCATACTCTCCGAGATATGACACCCATCCACCATAATCTCTGAGACATGACACTCATCCACCATACTCTCCGAGACATGACACTCATCCACCATACTCTCTGAGACATGACACTCATCCACCATACTCTCCGAGACATGACATTCATCCACCATACTCTCCGAGACATGACACTCATCTACCATACTCTCCGAGACATGACACTCATCCACCATACTCTCCGAGACATGACACTCATACACCATACTATCCTGGACATGAAACTCATCCACCATACTCTCCTGGACATGACACTCATCCACTATACTCTTCTGGACATGACACTCATCCACCATACTCTTCTGGACATGAAACGCATCCACCATACTGTTCAGGACAGGACACCCACCCACAATACTCGTCTGGACATGACACTCATCCACCATACTCTCCTGGACATGACAGTCATCCACCACACTCTCCTGGACATGACACTCATCCACCAGAATCTCCTGGACATGACACTCATCCACCATACTCTACGAGACATGACACTCATCCACCATACTCTCCGAGACATGACACTAATCCACCATACTCTCCTGGACATGACACTCATCCACCATACTCTCCTTGA
The DNA here is from genome assembly GCA_036924085.1 of Ariolimax columbianus. Classification (NCBI taxonomy): domain Eukaryota; kingdom Metazoa; phylum Mollusca; class Gastropoda; order Stylommatophora; family Arionidae; genus Ariolimax; species Ariolimax columbianus. Next base: position 33,585,904 of record JAVGWX010000005.1, read on the forward strand.
CATGAAAATCATCCACCATACTCTCCGAGACATGACATTCATCCACCATACTCTCCTGGACATGACACTCCTCCACCATACTCTCCGAGACATGACACTCATACACCATAATCTCCGAGACATGACACTCATCCACCACACTCTCCGATACATGACACCCATCCACCACACGCTCCGAGACATGACACTCATCCACTACACTCTCCGAGACATGACACCCATCCACCATACTCTCGGAGACATGACACTCATTAACCACACTCTCCGAGACATGACACCGATCAAACACACTCTCTGAGACATGACACTCATCCACCACACTCTCCGAGACTTGACACTCATCCACCACACGCTCTGAGACATGACACCTATCCACCATACTCTCCGAGACATTACACTCATCCACCATACTCTCCGAGACATGAAACCAATGAACCATACTCTCTGAGACATGACACTCATCCACCATACTCTCCCATACATGACACTCATCCACCATACTCTCTTAGACATGACACTCATCCACCATACTCTCCGGTACATGACACTCATCCACTATACTCTCTGAGACATGACACTCATCCACCATAATCTCCGAGACATGACACTCATACACCATACTCTGAGACATGACACTCATTCACCATACTCTCCGAGACATGACACCCATCCACCATACTCTTCTGGACATGACACTCATCCACCACAATCTCCTTGACATTACACTCATCCACCATACTCTTCTAGACATGACACTCATCCACCATACTCTTCTGGACATGACACGCATCCACCATACTGTTCAGGACATGACACTCATCCACCATACCGTTCAGGACATCACACTGTTCCACCATACTCTCCTGGACATGACACTCCTCCACCATACTCTTCTGGACATGACATTCATCCACCATACCGTTCAGGACATCACACTGTTCCACCATACTCTCCTGGACATGACACTCATCCACAATACTCTTCTGGACATGACACTCATCCACCATACTCTCCTGGACATGACACCCATCCACCATACTCTCCTAGACATGACACTCATCCACCATACCGTTCAGGACATGACACTCATCCACCATACACTCCTGGACATGACACTCATCCACCATACCGTTCAAGACATGACACTCATCCACCATACTCTCCTGGACATGACACTCATTCACCATACCGTTCAGAACATGACACTCATCCAGCATACCGTTCAGGACATGACACTCATCCACCATACTCTCCTGGACATGGCGCCCATCCACCATACTGTTCAGGACATGACACTTATCCACCATACTTTCCTGGACATGACGCCCATCCACCATACCGTTCAGGACATGACATGCATCCACCATACTCTCCTAGACATGACACTCTTTCACCATACCGTTTAGAACATGACACTCATCCACCATACTCTCCTGGACATGACACTCATCCACCATACTCTCCTGGACATGACACTCATCCACCATACCGTTCAGGACATGACACTCATCCACCATACCGTTCAGGAAATGACACTCATCGACCATACTCTTCTGGACATGACACTCATCCACCATACCGTTCAGGACATGACACTCATCCACCATACTCTCCTGGACATGACACTCATCCACCATACCGTTCAGGACATGACACTCATCCACCAAATTCTCCTGGACATGACACTCATCCACCATACGGTTCAGGACATGACACTTACCCACCATACCGTTCAGGACATGACATTCATCCACCATACTCTCCTGGACATGACACGCACCCACCATACCGTTCAGGACATGACACTCATCCACCATACTCTCCTGGACATGACACTCATCCACCATACCGTTCAGGACATGACACCCACCCACATGACTCTCCGAGACATGACACCATCCCACAATACTCTCCGAGACATGACACCCATCCACCACTCTTCGAGACATGACACCCATTCACCATACTCTCCGAAACATGACACCCTTCCACAATACTCTCCGAGACATGACACCCATCAACCACTCTTCGAGACATGACACCCATTCACCATACTCTCCTGGACATGACACCCATCCACCACACACTCCGAGACATGACACTCATACACCACACTCTCCGAGACATGACACCTATCCACCATACTCTCCGAGACATGACACTCATCCACCATTCCGTTCAGGACATGACACTCATCCACCATACTGTTCAGGACATGACACTCATCCACCATATTGTTCAGGACATGACACTCATCCACCATACTCTCCTGGACATGACACGCATCCACCATACCGTTCAGGACATGACACTTATCCACCATACACTCCTGGACATGACACGCATCCACCATACCGTTCAGGACATGACACTCATCCACCATACACTCCTGGACATGACACTCATCCACCATACCGTTCAGGACATGACACTCATCCCCCATACTCTCCTGGACATGACACGCATCCACCATACTCTCCTGGACATGACACCCATTCACCATACTCTCCTGGACATGACACCCATCCACCACACTCTCCGAGACATGACACTCATACACCACACTCTCCGAGACATGACACCTATCCACCATACTCTCCGAGACATGACACTCATCCACCATTCCGTTCAGGACATGACACTCATCCACCATATTGTTCAGGACATGACACTCATCCACCATACTCTCCTGGACATGACACGCATCCACCATACCGTTCAGGACATGACACTCATCCACCATACACTCCTGGACATGACACTCATCCACCATACCGTTCAGGACATGACACTCATCCCCCATACTCTCCTGGACATGGCACTCATCCACCATACCGTTCAGGACATGACACTTATCCACCATACCGTTCAGGACATGACACTCATCCACCATACTCTCCTGGACATGACACTCACCCACCATACCGTTCAGGACATGACACTCATCCACCATACTCTCCTGGACATGACACTCACCCACCATACCGTTCAGGACATGACACTCATCCACCATACTCTCCTGGACATGACACTCATCCACCATACCGTTCAGGGCATGACACCCACCCACAATACTCTCCGAGACATGACACCCATCCACCACTCTTCGAAACATGACACCCATCCACCACTCTTCGAGACATGACACCCATTCACCATACTCTCCTGGACATGACACCCATTCACCATACTCTCCTGGACATGACACCCATCCACCACTCTCCTAGACATGACACCCATCCACCATTCTCTGAGACATGACACCCATCCACCACTCTCCGAGACATGACACCCATCCACCACTCTCCGAGACATGACACCCTTCCACTATACTCTCCGAGGCATGACACCCATCCACCATACTCTCCGAGACATGACACCTGGTGTCTACTTGCTGCTCCCAGACATGAAGAACCCGCTTAGATGACGTCATTTTTCTTAAATGACTTCATTACTAAACTGGATACGTAGATCCTGGACCAGTCAGATGTGTTCTACATTCAGGGCATCCGGAATGTGTAGACTGGATGGGAGAAAAATATCGCCTTTCAGGGCGAAGGCGCAGGGAGAGACTATGGTTCACACCAATTTCGAGGGCAATGCTTAATTCCTTTATATAAAACTGCAAAATATTTCCATCGTCCCTCGTACAGAGCAAAATGTATGTCATTACGGGTAAGGAATAGGACACATATAATGTGGACATAATGGTATATGACCCAAGACAGACATTAGCCAAGACACAGTAAAATGGTAGAAGTACATATTGGAATATTAAAAGATGTAGGTCGTGGAGGAGAAAGCGAACGATAAAATGTTAACATCCATCCTAGTCTTAAACGAATGAGACATGATAATGACTGGTAGTAATGATTCTCTAAAGAATTATCAAAGAACGATATTCTTAACTGCGATGCTCGTTTCAAAAAGGGTACTGAGACGGTATGTCTTCATTTGCAACGGAACTGTGATATCTGCGTTTTTCGGTATGATTCATCCTATTTAAAATCGCATTTTTAGTACTAGGTTTGCCTTCCCACTGCGATCTATATTCTCTTAATGTACAAGTGCTGCTTGTTTTCATGGCTGCCCCTCAGTTCTGTTCAAGTGACATCTCCACATCGAAGGTCGTCTGTGATGCATCTCCAGTGTACTCTATTTCTTGCAGTAATGGTGCAATCTGAGAGTCGTTTTCCAGTGCATCTCCTGATGTTATCCACCCACTTATAACGTTGTCTGCCACTTGAACGACTGACAACCGTTCTACCCTCTGGTGTGGTCTTCAACAATGAGGTATGTCTTGTTATATGGCCAACATAATTTTTCTGACTAACTCAGATTTGGGTCAGTAATTCTATTATTACCTCAACTTTAATACCTCCAAATGTTTTTTCTTCTCTTTTCAAGAAACTCCACTCAATCGTCTATATACCAACATTTCAAAGGTTTCTACACTCCTTTCCAACTTGTGCATTGTCCATGTTTCTGAGCCATAAAGTATTGACGAGTATACATAATACCTGACAATTCTCATTTCCATTGTATGGTTTATTTTAGGAGACGGTAAATGGTCTTTGTCTGCTCTGGTTCGCTAAGCCTGAGTCTGGTTTGCTGAGCCCAAGTCTGCTCTGGTTCGCTGAGCCTGAGTCTGGTTTGCTGAGTCTAAGTCTGCTCTGGTTCGCTGAGCCTAAGTCTGCTCTGGTTCGCTGAGCCTGAGTCTGGTTTGCTGAGCCTGTCTGCTCTGGTTCGCTGAGCCTGCTCTGTTTCGCTGAGCCTGAGTTTGTTTTAGTTCGCTGAGACTGAGTCTGCTCTGTTTCGCTGAGCCTGAGTCTGTTTTGGTTCGCTGAGCCTGAGTCTCCTCTGGTTTGCTGAGCGTGAGTCTGCTCTGGTTCGCTGAGCCTGCGTCTGCTCTAGTTTGCTGAGCCTGATGCAAGTATCCAGGGATAGGTCGCTGGTTGTTTCCAGCTCATTCACTGTGCTGCATGTTAATCCCAGATGGGACAATATAATATGTACAGTGACGAATTGATATGGACATTAAAGAAACGATCGCATTGGGAACGTTTAAAGCTAGAATATGAGTGGTTATTGAAGTTTTAAAAAACGGGTGCGTGTCCCAAAAGAAGGAACATGAGGCCGTAAGGTCAAAGTGTCGATCTTTTGACTGAGCGGACATCTGTTTAAAACTTTGGGAAGAGATATATATTTTTTTTAATTATTGGTTGTCATAAACAAAAACCTACATTTTATCAGAATCAAGGCCCGTCGATCCTGTCGGTATAAAGCCAGTGACAACATCATGACTGCACAGATGGTCCTAAGCTGTTTTTTCTTCCTCTCTCTATGCGTAATCATCTGGCACTTCTCACATTCGTGAACGAATGGTTTCGAAGCCTGCCTGCTGACAAGGAGGAATTTGGCGTTTTTCTATTGAGGGGGAAATATACAAACATAGCCAGCACACGACGTGGCGACAGCAGTAGAGAAGCGGCCTGTAGTCCTCACCTTTAAAGCCCCTCGACTACCCGAGCAATGGGAAAAAAGTCGAAGGACAGTTTCTTGTGTATTTTTGTTCTTTTTTGTAATTCTTTTTCCATGTTTTATGACTCTTCTTTTGAAGCCTGTCTAGCTATATTGATCGGTGCCTTCCGTAGCTTATATCCAGTGCATGCCAATTTTCTTTGCACAATTTGTTGTTTAAGTGACGTTTCTTTGCTCCTTTCCCATAGATCTTCATTCTTCACAATGTCCTGCCACTTTATGTCCATTATCCTTCGCAGGCAACTGTAAAGAAGGATCGGAGTCTTTGTTTTATGGCTTTAGTCGTTCCCCATGTTTCGGATCGATATATCAGCACCAATTTGACACTGGCGTTGAATATTCGAACTTTATTTTTGAAATTTTGTTTGACTTTCGCCTTATTTCTCTAATCCCCAAGACGGTGTGCCTTGCACTGGGGTTTTAATTTTGAGCCTGTCGGCCCAGTGCACCTGACTTCATCATGCATGTTATGTAAGGGTCTGATTCCTCCAGCATTTTCTAAGGGTTTGCTTCCCAGGGGTAACGGCTGATGTTGTGATGGGGATGGAACCCAGCACCTTTTGCTTGTGAGTTTGTCACTAAACCACTAGACCACGCCATCCCTTTTGAACTTTATAACTTCTTTATTCCTCAGCCATATAAGACAAACCAATTCTCTCGTCTTTCCCTAAACCACTACAGGTAGTAGGGTTATCACATCTCACTGTTGATTGTTCAGCTTGCTGCGTGATGTGTCTTATGCATGTTTCTAACCAGGCGGAGCCCAACGCTCTCCTGATCATGTGACTTGTATCGTCGTTATGTAAAAACCAATGCACTTGTAGTCGTCACTGCAAATGATATGATACCCTCATCCTGTAAAATGACCATGGGTGACAATACGCCTCGCAATTGAAATAAAAATGTAAATCCCAGTTTGGCCTGAAACATCAGACGTCAAAGATTAAATAATTTATCTAACTGCAATTGATATAGTTCTTAGATTCTTAGTCGACTTCTACTTCTACAGGGGCAGGTGCCCTTGGGCAGGTACCGGCTTTGGCGTGAGCTGGATGTAGCCTAGTAGAGGAAGTCCTGCTTAGCGGGCTAAGCTCAAGCAGCTTATTACCCCGCTGCATTAGAACAAATGCCGCAGAAAGTGGTTAACGCATGTACGAGCTATCTTAATAGACTTAAACACTACAGCAAAGAAGGCGTCATTTAAGCTGGGCTAAACCGACCACCTAACCATAACCGGTGATATGTGCCATTTCACAAATTTAAAAAAAAAATCCTGCACCGTTCATATTATCTGGTAAAAATGAAGTAGAACTCAATAACTTTCTGATTTTCAAACAACAAACAATTTATTAAGCAAGCCAAATGTCATGTTGAAACATTCACATGGACATCAAATGTTCACATTTAATTTGATATAGTACTTTTAAAAGTGCTGAACAATTTGGAAATGTAAATCAAGTCAACACTGACTGATCTAATTTGCATATTACATCTATTGGATGGTTAAGAGAAATATTGACGATGTGTATGTATCTGTAGTTTTGACAAATAAAGCTCGGAAAATAAGGCGTTAAAATATATATGTAACATGTGTGCTAAGGCAGCAGCTTTGATAGAGATCACATAACTATCACGCTGCAAATCATGTCATCATCATCATCATTATTATTAGTCCCGTAAACGTTAAAGGTTATTGGGGCATCATTACTGCAGATTGTTGGATCAGTTCTCGCCACTCCACTCGGTTTTGTGTCAGGTTATCGAATCTCCCGTCTGGACGAGTTAACCTGAAATGGTATGACTGTCATTGGTGTGTATTGAGGCGGCTAGCGCATTTCAGATATTGCTAAATGCTTTCTTGAATATCGGTCAGTTTTAGGCCGTTTTGCACCTAACGAAGCCCATTGTTCTCCAAGTTCACTCTGAAGGTTGTCTCTTCGGATTCTTTGCCCGGCCTCGTTTTGATTTTGGTCATTAGTTTTCAATCGCTCGTGTGTATTATGGGTTTGACTTTTACCTATAATATGAGATTTATCTCAACGCTTTGACGGGCATGTCCAACTGGAAAAACGAACATAAATTACGTTATCCAAGAGGGATTTGGAACACTACAATTGTAGACTCAAAGTTCACAAAAAAACACATGATGAAAAAGCGAATCAGATCAGAAACAATGTTGTTGGACGACCCAGAAGGACACTCCGTCATGTAACTCATCCTAAACACAAACAAATTTAAACCCAGGCTTGTTTGTTTTATTTGGCTATGCGAAGGGGGCCGAAGTGAGACAAGTTAATACTCTTATATACCTTAGCACAAACAAAACATCAGATGGAAAACGGAAGATGGAAGAGGCAATTAGAAAACAAATTCAAAATAGACCAAGCAAAATTGGTCTTGCAGACCATGAATAGAATATTTTGCAACAAAACCTTGCCGCTGGAACTGAGAAACCGAGTTCGTGAATATTATGTGGAACCAGTACTGACATGTGGCAGTGCATCACGAACAATCAGCAATATAGATCTTAGGAAGCAAGAGAGATTCGGTTTTACAGAAGAATGATGCGGATTCCACTGACTGCAATGACTAATGATAAAGTATTCGAAGAGGTACAGACATAAATACAACTTATTGCAATGATCAAAACGAGGGAGTTGTGCTTTTTCAAGCATGTTATAAAAGATGCGACTTGGAGCAGAGTGTGACGACGGGAAAGATAGAAGAAATGATAGACAGAGGAAAGCCGAGAGGGAAGATGCTGGGACAGCCTGAAAGAATTGCGTTGGCGACAATCAACAACAGAGCTGGTAAACTTCTTCTTCTTCTTCTTCTTACGTTGTCAGACGTCGACCTTTATTTTTCCGAAAAAAGCAGCGGCCATCCTGAGGCTGTCGACACTGCCGTAGAGCGTGTCTAGTGTTGCCACTGGTGATGGCCACATCTGCTCTCTCTGATCCTCGTATGTCGGGCAGTTTTGCAGCAAATGTTCAGCGGTCATTTTCCCGGTACCACACGTGCATTCGTCGGTGCCACCTATCTTCAATTTGTTGAATAGGTGGTACCTCAGTCTATTGTGGCCAGTGCGAAGTCTGAAGACCACGACCTGCTCTCTTCTGTTCAAATGGTAATAGGCATCGTTTTTTGTGTAGCTAGTATGTTCTGTTTCCCATTTGGTCATGTATCTAGCTCTAATAAGCCGTTTTGACTCTTCGTATGTCACACTGGTATCTGGTTGTGGTAGTCTTGCACCTTCTTTTGCCCGTCTGTCTGCCTCCTCGTTGCCTTGGATGTTGCAGTGGGATGGAACCCACTGTACCACTACCCTTTTTGGTGCGGACTGCTGGCATAGTTGACCGAGTACTGCTCTTAAATCATTAAGTTCAGTATTTTTCTGGCTTTTTAGTGCTGTGACTACAGCCAGGGCATCTGTAAGCAGGAATATATGGCTTTCATTTCTTTTGCCTGTCACAATTTCTTCTACTGCAGCCCTCAGTGCCTCTGCCTCCGCTCTGAAATTGCTTGTATATTTTCCATTTGCCAATGACAGTGTTATTTTCCTGCCATTTGGTAAGCTCAGGAATGCCCCTGCCCCTCCGTTCTGTTTTGTGTTTTTTACAGAGCCGTCGGTGTATGTATGGGTCAATTCCATGCTTGGATAATTTTTCGTTATGTACCTCAGGGTTGTATCTCTTCTTTCTTTTTCAAAATGGCAGTTTTTGTTTCCAATACCTAGTATATTTTCTACCACCTCTGGAAATATGTGCTGCCTCCACGTAGGTTTTCGTACAGTAGGGATGGGCTTTTGTGTTGTTAGTGCGTTCATAGGGTCTTCGTGCATCTTTGCTTTGGCTATCTCTGCAAAGTTTCTCCGCTTTAGTTTCCCATTTCCAAAATTATTTAGTCCCTGGTGCATTGGATGGTCAGTCAGTCTTCTGAGTTTCTTTGCTTGCTGCTGGGCTCTGCAGTCTCTTGTTCGGTCATGGATTGCAGTTTTGTAATCTTTTCAAGTTCTACAATTGGCGTTGACTTCATGCCTCCTGTTATAACTCTCATGGCTTGGTTTTGGAGTTTGCTAATTTTATCGAAGTTCGTCTTTGCTGCAGTTGTCCATGCCGCAATGACATACTCGAGTACTGGTCTCACTCTTCCAGTGTACAGTTTCTTTAGTATACTTTCGTCTGCTCCCCAGCTTGTGCCAGCAAGTTTCTTCATGGTTGCCATTCTTTCTCTGGCTCTCACTTGGTTTCTTTCGATCTGACTTTTCCATGTCATGCGTCGATCAAATGTGATTCCCAGGTAGTTTGGGTTGGCGTTTGGCTGCAGTTCGCCCACTCTTCCAGCTATGTTAGGGCCTGCTGCATCCGATTACTTGCTATGGTGAGATTCTTTTCAGAGGTCCACATAGCAAGATCGTCTGCAAACATTAAGCTATGGACTATTTTTGGTATATTCTCTGTTATGTTATGTATATACATCAGGAAGAGTGTGAGTGACAGTACTCCCCCTTGAGGTACTCCCTGCTCAAGTGTCACGTTTTTGCTCATCTGCTCTTGTACTTTAACTCTGGCTGTTCTGTTTTTGAGGTAGTGACTGATCCATTTGTACATTTTCCCACAAACTTCACTTCTTCTTAGCTTGACTCTAATTCCAGACTTTGTCAAATGTCTTTTCTAGGTCCTCTCAAACCGCTACTGTGTGTTTTTGCTCCTGGTAGGCATCTTCTATTTCCTGAGCTATGAGGATGACCTGATCCTCAGTGGATCTTTGCTGTCTAAAGCCTGCTTGCTGTGGAATTAGTATGTGTTTTTCTTCCAGATGTCACAGTCTGGTGTTTATCATACGTTCCATCAGTTTGCCTACGCAGCTCAGTAGGCTGATATGCCTGTATGCATTTGGATCTGTTGTGTCTTTTCCTTCTTTGGTACTGGCACAAGTACTGCGTCTTTCCATGCCTGGGGTACAATACCGCTTTTCCAGCTTTGGTTCAGGACTGATAGTAGTTTCCTCTTTGCTGTTTGGCCCAGCCCCATCAGCATTTCGTTTGTTATCCCGTCTTTTCCGGGAGATTTCTTTTTCTTCCTTCATTCTCATGGCCTCTTCCATTTCATTCATTGTTAATTTTAGAGCTGGTAAATGATGAACATGATAGAAGCGGATGGAGGTCCATGATCGTCAACGCCAACCGACAGGCCTGCTGACGATGATGGTAACACGATCTGTGTTCACAGAGGATTTCTAGGCCAGCGATAGTGTTTTGTAGGGATGTGTAGTCATTCTGAGTGCAGTAACGGCGTCCATTCGATATTTAGCTACCGTAGGCGTTCGTCTCGGCCTTTGAGCGTGATGTTGGACACTAGATTATACCTCGCTATCTGGCCTGCGTACGCTGTTCGAATATGTTCACTGGTCTTCTTTTCGATACACCCTACCCAGTCTTCCCAAAAACCACAAAAACACTTCACAAAATCCACCATAATACTTGACAATAGCCACCGAAACACTTCACAGTGGATCAAAACACTTCACAATGGTCACCAAAGCACTTCACAATGGTGACCAAAACATTTCTTAAAGACACGAAACAATTCACAAAGGCCCCCAAAACACTTCACAAAAACCTTCAAAGAACTTCACAAAAGCCACCAAAATACTTCACAAATGCCGCCAAAAGCTTCACAGAAGCCACCAAAACACTCCACAGAGGCTACCAAAAGACGTCACAAAAACCACAAACACTCTTCATAAAGGGTACCAATAAACTTCACAATAGCTATCAACGCACTTCACAAAGGCCACCATTACACTTCACAAACTCCACCAAAATGCTTTACTAAAACAACCAAAACCCTTCACAAAGGCTACCGAAACACTTTCCAAAGGCCACCAAAACACTTCACAAATGCCACCAAAATACTTCATTAAAATAACCAACACCCTTCACAAAGGCTACCAAACACTTCACAAAGGCAACCAAAACACTTCACAAAGGGAACCAAAAAACTTCACAAATGCCACCAAAACACTTTTCAAACTCCACAAAACATTTCACAAAGACCACAAAAATACTTCACAAAAGCCACCAAAACACGTCACAATGAACACCAACATATTTAACCATTGTTTAAATTACACCCCTGGTGAAGGACCTAAGCAATATGAGAAAAATAACTCCGTAATCAGTTCAGTTTTGTTTGTATGTTTGTTTTTTGGTGAAGGAGAATGGTGAAGACATTCTTTTAGTTATCGTCTGCATTAATGACCTTTCCTGTTTATTTTGTTTGCAGCACTTTCCTTAATATGGCCACGCTGGATGTTTTAAATTTGTTTCAGGGGAGATTTCTTATCTGGAGTCAACTCTCTGGGAGCGAGCTGGAAGGCCGATGTCAAGAAGCTGTATCCGCTTGACAGCAATTGATGGAGGGCGTCTTTTGTTTGCGGCCGGGGACAGAATTGTTGAGATAAACTGTGGTATCACGATATTTGTACACACCAGTTTCCGGTGACATTTCTGGGAGCTAAGTTCAAGAAAAAACAAAGTTGTCAATCAGTGAGGTCACCGGAAACAGTAAACAACGTTTGAACGGATAACACAGGTCTGTTGTTTGGAGTAGCAGTTTTTATTAATGCAAACATGAGGATGAGAACGTATTCTTGAGAAAAACTGGATTGAAATCAACAATGGAGATGAAGAGTGCGGAGGAAAAATATTGCCTGGCGAACAATGACGTATTTCAATATGTGCTAGATGTTTTGTGAACGGCCAAATGAAACTTATAGACGGTGTACTTACGTCTTGATGCACCCTAAACAGAGTTCTCTGGGTTTCCATCGCACGTCACGGGACATTCTATTTTGGGTTAAAGAGAGGACTGGTCGATATAATTTAATTTTAAATAAATATGTAAAGACAGATACAGATATAATTTGAAGAACGTATGGTTATATTCAATTTTTCGTAGGGTTAGTGTTATGGTTAGTGTTAGTGTTAGAGTTATGGTTTCTGATTATGGTAGGGTTATTGTTAGCAGGGTTATGGTTAGGTTTATGGTTCGGTTTATGGGCCATGGTTTTAGTTAGGGTTAGATACCTTGGTTGTTAAAACATCGTCTCACAGAATAAATAATGGCATGCTGCTATATACAATGGATGCTTCTCTTCTTATCATGGATCAACGTTGACAGATTCAAGAAACTGGATGCTATTCTCCTTTTTATGGATCAACGTTGAAAGATTCAAGAAATTCAATGCTAAGACGGCAAGAATACGTTGCAGCAGAAGCATCAGTTAGTGTCTATTCTTACCGAATGTTTGACAACCCCAACAATTAAAAAATGAACTATTCTCTGACGTCACTATCTCAAAATCTGTGTAAAAAATTCACATTTATTTTGTTTGTGCAGAAATAAGACGCAAGTACCTAAGATGTATTAGCAATAGTAATCGTATGTTATGAAAGTATTTTTGTTCATTAAAAGATGAATACAAGTTATTTTCTTCCAAAAAACGATGTTGCTGCCCCATGATACCACTGCACTGGGCGTAATAGCTGCTGATTGATATGTTTGTCAGTGTTCATGTGTTTCGGGCTTTTATTTGCGTGCGGCTAGAATCGCAGCACACATATTCGTTGCTAGAAATGAATGAGACAGGGTTCGCGCGAAGGACGTCAGTGTTTGGTGTTAATGTTTAACTAACAATTGACACGTGTGCGTCAAAAGTCAGGTATATTCATAGCAAGAGTGTTGTTTTAGTTTAACTTAACGTCTTTATACTGGTTTATAAGACTGCAGAGTCGGTATATAACCAGTTTCATTTACATTTTCTTGCTCTAAAAGCTATGCGTATCCAATCCATTGTTAAATGCATTAATTGTCCCTGCCTCCACTACTTTCTGTGGCAATGCACTCGAAACATTATTCTCTGACTAAAACAATATTTCCTAATATCTAATCTGTACCAATCTTTTGGTTAATTGGTAGCTATGTCCTCTTGTTCATGCAGGTGGTTGTATTTTGGAGAAAAAAAATGTGTTATATTTCAATGTATACGTTCTTTTGATTACTTTATAAAACTGTATTAAGTCACCACGAATGAATGTTTCTCTTTTCTAGACAGTGATGGCCGGTTTTTCTGAGTCCTTCTTTACAACTAAAATTATGAAAACCTACTATTAGTAGCTATTTTGTGTATCTTTTCCATCATGTTTATATCTCCTCTATGATAAGGACTCCACACCTGTACACAGTACTCCAATCTAGGTCTAACTAATGCTTTATACAGTTTGACGATCACTTCCTTGCTCCAATGTTTAATATTTTATTTTATCATACCTAACATTGCATTCATTGCTTTTTTCACTGCTACCTGGACTTGCTTTTTGTAAAAAGGAATTACATAATTACAGAAGTACCCACTGTAGTTTATTTCCTATTATGGGGAGCATGCATTTAGAATAAACAATGTTCTGAATTGTACTGTATACCATATTAAGTTTAATTCCTTCTATTTGATGGAAGGTACTGGCCTCTTAATTCATAACAAACAAAACAAATATATATATTTAGCATAGCATTTGAGGTAGTGACATCAGAGAATACTTCACATTTTAAATACAGTGGGTGTTACGATCTTCTGCGAGAATAGTCGAGAATGTTTGCGTATGTTTCCATTTGTTCCTGCCGTCTTAGCGATGCATGTCTAGAATATGTCAACGTTTGTCCATGATTATGAGAGTGGCATCTAGTTTCTACACTATCATGTCATTATCCATCCGGCATGACAATTTAATAACAACATTATTATCTAACACTAAATATAACCCTAATCCTAACACTAAGCCTAACCCTAACACTAACCCTAACCCTAACTATTAGCCTAAGCTTAACCCTAACTATTAGCCTAAGCTTAACCCTAAACCTAACCATAACCCTAAACCTAACCATAACTCTAAACCTAACCATAACCCTAAACCTAGCCCTAACCCGAAACCTAACCCTAACCCGAAACCTAACCCTCAGCCTAAACCTAAACTTTACTCTGAAACCTAAATATTACCCTCAATCTAACGACAACCCTAACAATAACCCTAAGCAGACATGAATCCAACGATATTTTCTGCGCTTCAAGCTTTATCTAATGTTTTACTTATTTAAAAAAAAAAATATGTAGACATATTCCCCCCTCCCCCTTTTTTTTATCCGAAATAGAATGTCCCAATACGTACGATGGGAACTCATGGAACTCTGTTTTGGGTGAATTAAGACAACAATACCTGATGGAATTGTGTAAGAACAAATTGTAAATTGTAAGATCTTCTGTTTTGTAGTGAAAATATGCTTTGAGAAAGGCATTCTAAAACCATGAATTTGTATTGTGTATTTCATTCTTAGAATGTAGCGCACTTTGTATTATGGACCAGAATACGCCACTACTCGCGAAGTATAGCGAATGAGGTAACCAGGCAAACCGTTATGGATAACAGGTGGCTGATATGAGTGGCGTCAAACGTGCAGCCCGTCTCAGGAAGTCAAGCAGAAATTTCAAATAACGACTGGCGAATAACAAGAAGGGGATGTATATATAAACGGTCTGACATGCGGAAGTTAAACAAAGGTCAACATTGGTTCAAGATATCCCTGACGCTTTATATGTCCGTTACTTACTTTCCGTGTCATGTGCACCACAATTGCCATATTGTGACTTGTTTCCATTGTTTAGTCAGCCACGTGAATTGTCATGCCATTCCTTTCCAGCATGTTATCCATATTGCATGTTTCCAGAAGGTTTGGGCATATCATCAGGTATTCTGGGCCTTCTGTTGCTTCATAATCTCATCGTCATACGCCAGTTTGTCTATTTAGTGACTTGCATATTGCATGAACAAGTACATACGTTTACATATTTAGGGCGAACTATCACAGAAGCTGCGCTCAATGAGACGAAAATAAGGATAAAGATTGCATTACCAATTACGCGATTCAGAGAAAAACATAAATTGATAAACTAAAAAAATTGCAAGATAAACTAAGGGGAAAAAACATCACATTATAACATTATCCTAGGATTCAGTCCGTCAGTTGGGCCCTATATTGTTTTTAATGCCCCCAATGAATATGTCTACTCTTGTGTGAACCATGAAAAAGGCGTTAAGTAGAGGGTTGTAGATGTTTTCCCCATATCCCGAGCTAGCTGATGAATATAGACTGCTGTCCTCCAGGCGGCCATGCTATGCTTGGATTAATCTGCGTGACGCCTACCCTTCGGAGATCACGTCGAACGACATCTCATAAGCCAGACTGCCTTGAAAACAATGTTTCCAGGGAACGCTACATGGAATATAGATAGTAGTCTTGGTCAGTATTTGTGCCCGATACTGACGCGACATCTAGGTCAATAAGTTGTTCCTGACCGGACTAGCGTATCAGTTCGATGGCCGTATGAGAGGAAGCTAATAATATACTGTATACATTCTGATCTTTTGCAATGTTGTAACAATGCAGGCCAAGGTATTTAGCCAGTCCATCTTGCATCGCATAGGCGGGCGACCCTATAGACGTGTAGAGGCATAGGGCCACCAAAACGTTGTTCTACGTGTACATCTGTTGTCAGACATGTGTAGTATATGTCCAGCCTAGTGATATTTGCTGAATATCGCTGCTTCAACGATGTCCCGAAAAAGTATTTGATCTCAAAATACTTCGTTTCAGATCTTATTCTGTATCGAAATTTGTAGTACGTGCCGTTCATTTACTCCTTAAGTGAACTTTAGCTTCTCATCATCTGTTTTTGCGCAAGTTCCACACTTCCATTCGTAAATCATTGCTAATATGACCATGGACGTAAGATGTATGTCTTCCAAGATACATGGCAAAGAAATAATCACTACTCATATGTTAATCGCACTGTAATGCAACATCGTTTAACATCGACTATCATTGAAGGACGAAACGAAGCTTGTAAAATTTTGAAAGTTGGTGCTATCTTAGAATGCAACGAATGAGTTGGATAGGGAAAAAGACACAATGACAATGTCCTCTCCGAGAAAGGCGCACAAAGACACATAGTAACAATTATACAGTAATGAAAATTGAGTCGGATGGGACATACTATGCGAATTACAATTTTACAAACGTTAAAAAGGGGAACGTCCAGCGGAACAGAGGAAAGGATCAACAAAATCTGACATTCACATCTCAGACATTGAAAGTCATTACGAGCCTACGCCGAAATGGAACAAAAAAGTTGCACTCAAAAGAATCCAATGGAGAAACATGATAAGGCAACTTTTCAACCAGTTTTCGAACTAAACAACTAGATGATAATTGTATTGAGTCCCCAGGCCATAGTTCATTCTGTGTTTCGATCCAGAGGACTTATTACAGACTTCAGGATCGTACTCCAAGCCTTCTCAAGCCCCAAACAAACAGACGCTCACATGAAATACAATATAACATTGGATTGATGTCCCCAAAACAGATCTAGTCCTAGAGTAGACTCCGATCCACTGTGGGATCCTTGGTTAGTTAGTTGATACTGCACGCAATGGGTGGGTAACCCTGTTGTGCGCCCTGAAAAAAACGGAACTTGTGGCAGAATGTAGTAGCTTTCCTGATATCCCGACCGGGTCCTCCAGGCCGTTGTGCAATGTTTGACCTTATCTGCGTGTCCCTCACTAATATGGGGATTACATGAAACCTCACCTTGTTAATCTGACTGTTGTCCTCGACAACAGCCCGTTTCTATGACTACCAACAAAAAGGTCAGGTGAGGGTCTTGGTCAGTATATTTCTCTTGACCTTGGCTAACATTTTTTGATCAATGTGTTCTGCCTGACCGGACGTTAGCCTCATCGTCCCTGGGCTCCTTGGAAACGAGAAGGCAGATGAGCTAGCAAAAGCCGGAAGTGCCGGCACGCACACTCACAATCCACATCGGTACAAGACGCAAAGATATTTATCAAACGATCCATGAGAATGTGATGTAAAGGCCAGCACAAAGAATACACGCCCGAAAATGACAGCATAGGTAAACTTGGCATAGAATGACAGGAAAAGATCTTCACTTGAAACAGGACATTGCAGACTATAGGTCCACCTCCAATGATTGGGTCTGAGACAAACCACCACATGCGATCGTGGAATACCCAAACAAACACTAGAAAATATCATGCAGGATATATACAGATAAAAAAAAGGGAGCTGGCGCAGGGGAGCAACCGTGTTCGAAAAGCTGAGGTAGGCCAGTGAAGACCTGACAAACATAGTCTAATTCGTTGACCTATCTGGGCTAGAAGCACAACATCATTTGATCGATGAGGAAGAAGAAGAGCAAGAACAAGAACAAGAACAAGACGAGTCCAGGAGACTTGCGTATGTTCATTCCATTTTTTTATGTGACGTTTTCTAGAACTATTCTTGTTGATTTTAGGAAGACAACAGCTAATAAAATACAGTTAAAACTGCCACCTGTATGATTAATATTAAGTAGACAGGCATCTAAGCTGACAGCAACAACGGTTTTATATAATAGGGCAACTAACTTTTCGAGGAAGTCATTAAAAGAGGGCTGGCTGTTTTTGGGTTTAGTCAATGCTTTGAAACTGATAATGCAAATACTCGGATACAGGCTTCCTACCATGCTATACTGATTATCGGATTTATATGGATGGAATAAAGGCCGAATCAATCAGACAGTGGCAAAGATAACATCATTCGAACTAAACAGTTGATGAAAAATGGATGCTGCATAACCAACAAAAAAAACAATGATGCTGATTATTAAAATGTTAGTGTAGATAAAGACGGCACAATAAGAGATGGCTAACAAATTTGTAAAATTTGAACCAAATGAAAACCGTATAGAATAATAAAAGAATATAGATATAAAATTAAAAGAATGAAGAAAACAAAGAGTAAACAAATATTTGTCAATTCATTTTTTAAAAAAAAGCAAGTTAAAAGTACAATCCATAAAAGAAATAATGGCCTAAGAAAGGGATACAAATTACAAAACGAACTGTTGCGAAGTGGGCTAAATCAATATTTGTCCGTTACTCAAGAACAAGGACACTTTTTAGTGAATCTCTCTATCGGTTTGTCGCGTTCTTCATCTTTTCCCTTCTCTAGTCTCTCTCCTTCTCCTCTGCACTTTCCTTCGCTCGTATATCTCTCGTTCTTCCAATCTTTTTACATGACTCCTTATCTCTTTAATTCTTTCTCTTCTCTCCTCCTTCTCTCTTTCTTCTTCTACTCTCTTTCTCAACTACCCATCAATTGTCCACTATCTTTGCATGTTTCCGTATATCTCTTAAATGTTTTTTTCCTTCACGTCAGTCTTTCGTTTCATATTTCTTTTAACTCTCTGTCTTTCGCTCTTTCTTCTTCCCTCTTGACATTACTCCTGTTCTCGTTAATTTCTTGTAATATCCAAGCCCACTCTGTTCTCTCTCTTCTTATCTAACTCACTCTCTGCCCTATATCTCGCTTTTCTTCTATCTTTTATTTCTTATATCTCTCTCAATTATATTTGTTTTCATTCCGTCTTTCTTCACTCTCTTATGTCCTCTTACTCTATGTAATTCTCTCAACTACCTTTGGCTTTTCCTATCATTTTATAATACTCTCTATATCTCTCGCAATTATCTTTCCTTCCTTCCAGTCAATATTTCCTGTCCCTTCTTCTCGTATTAACTCTCAACTATATATCTGTCTGTCTCTTTATTTATCTCTCTATTTCTCTCTCTATTTCTCTCTTGCCCAACATACCCATCATCTATTTAATAGCAACTATCACAAAAATGCATCTTTGCTCCAAACACTGAAGCAAATCACGTGCGATTTATCCCGTTTATTTCCCTCTGGAATTTACATCTAAATAGATCCTCTCACCTGACCATGACGTTTCATGAATCTTACACGCCAGCTTATTCCTTTGGATGTATGTTTCAAGTATCGTTCATGTCTAGCTCATTCCTTTGGATGTATGCTATACTCATCTTATCCATCACCTTATTCATCACCGTATCCCTTCGGATGCGTCTTTTATTTGTCTTATCTGTCTTGGTCGACGCCTCTTCTACGGCTCGGGTCTGGAAGCTCTTTTGTGAATACTTGCAGTCGAATGAGCAAACAGTTGTCTTGTCTTGTCCACTCGTACCATGTGGCGCCGTAGGGAGTCAAAGTTTTCTCTCTACTGCCAGACGCACCGCTGAAGTAGTCGTCACCCCACAACAATTTGAATATCCGAAACATTTTCTATCAGTCTGGTTCTCGCCCAACAACGGTCATGAAAACTCGATCGGTGTATAGGCGCATATGTGTTAGTTGGTCCGATTGCGATCACTTGATTGTCTCCATATCAATACAGTTACCGTTACGGCATACCTCCAGAGAAGAATTCAGTCCATGGAGATGAGATGTTATATAAGACTCCTAAATGTCATCTACCAAGACAGTACGTACCACAATACAATACAATATCCTGGGTGTCAGTCCACCAGATGTGCTGTATGCGAGGTAGCCAAAAATGTCCTGTATACAGTCCAATATTTCGCCGTGTCGTATGATTTCAAGTCTCTCTTTCAGGTCCTTCTGAGTGTCCATCTGTTATCTGGCATGCGCACCACGTGACCAAACCAGTGGTATTTGCGAGACAACACAGCATCCACAACGTCTCGAAATAAAGTGCGTTCTCTATTTTCAGTATTGTGAATTCTACCTCTGATTGAGTTTCCGAATACACGTCTTTTAATCGCTCGCTGGTAACTCGTAATGTCTTTGCATCCGCGTGACGTAGATTCCCCACTTCACATCCGTAGATCATGGATAGTATAACCGCAGAATTAAAAAGGAGCGCCCTAGCTATGGTGTCTTGCAGATGAAGGAGTTTAGGGTTTATGTTATTGAAACTAGACCAGGCTGCATCTCTTCGTCTTGAGATGCCCAAGTCTAGAGTGTGGGTGGCATGTATTCCCTTCCCCAAGTATATAAAGACGCTGAAATCTTGACATGCTCAATTTCCAGCTTGATCTCGCACTTTCGGCAGTACGGGTTTCGGAAACATTGCGTTTTCTTAGTAATTATCCGTAGACCGACACCACTACCGATCTCATCTAGTTCGTTCAGAGAGTGTTAGGCCTCCTCGGTGGTGTGGTCGGTGAGCCTTTACTCATCTATATGTATTCCTCTATCGGCCCAACTCAGCTGTTGGAAGATATCCTAAAGAGCTGCTGTAAAACGCTTTTGGAAAAATTGTGTCGCCTACAGCACTCCCCTTGCTAGTGAAATCGTTATTTGACGATGTTACATAGTAATGCTCGTACTGCAACCTACGTTTACTTTTTATATCATCCTCGTGTAATTTTCTGCCACGCCCTGGTTTCTTAGAATATGTATCACGGCATTGATCTCAATCCTGTTGAAGGATTTTTTTCATAATCCATAAATACTAGACAAATGGACAGACGCACTTTTCGTGCTCTCTTCAGCAGCTGGGGGATTGTGTATAGGTTGTTAATAGTGGAGAACCATCTTCTGAATCCAGCCTGCTCAAGAAGTTGTTTTAGGTCTATTTGTTGGTCGATCCTGTTGACAAGCACTTCTGCAAAGGATACAGGTATTGCACATACGATACTACATGCAAAATACAAGGCAATCGAAGGACGTGACTTCAAAGAGAGGGATAGGAGGACAACATCCATGAATCGACTGACCTACCACGCGAGAGAGCACGAAAAGTAACAGCAGACAGAGCAGGATGTTTAGGGTTGTGAAGGTGTCAGCAGGGGTGCCCCTCGATCCCAGGAGACCACGAGATACATAAATATATATATATATATATATATATATATGTATATATACATATTAATATATATATATATATGTATATATATATACATATATATGTATATATACATATATATTTATATATATATATACATACATATATATATATATATATATATATATATATATATATATATATATATATATCAATCGCTCTGTCCCTCAGCAGAAAACATGTTCCGTGTAGAAATACAAACAGAACAATTGTCACACTTTCAGGAGGTCCAAGACTGACGTCAGCCGGAATCCGAGACAAGACAGTTAACCGTTGGCCTGGGGACACTCAATTTAATTTGACCTCATCGATCAGCTCCATGCAGAGCACATGTCTCTGTTAACTTCACTCCAAGTCATGCGGTCATGTCTGTCTGTTACAGCTCTCTGCAAGGCTTCATCACATTTTTCATTTCTATCACAAGAACTCCTCTCCATGTTTGTTTTGGTCTGGTCTCACCCAATTTCTCTTGCCCTGTAGATTTAGAGCAGAAAATGAGTTTGAAGTGCTATCGACTGGTCTCCGTAATGCGTTTCCTATCCAATGCCATCATCTTGTCTTCAACTTCTGCGTTACTGTTTGCATGCTCGCCTATTTCCAGCAGTCCCACTTCAATGATAAAATCATACCATTTCAGAATGTTTTTTCGTTTGCGCAAGCGCACATTTTACTGCTAACGTCACCTGTACTTGACTTTGGTACACTTCACATAACAGATGGTGCCTAACAGGCTGCGAGTCTAGTTTGTTTTTAATGTTTGAGTATTAAGATGAACTCGCACATTGGTTAACCACCCTCCGCAACAGTTCTCAACACAGCAGAGTAAAAAGCTGCTCAGTCTAGCACGCTAAGCAGAAAAGCCACATAGGGGCTACATCCAGCCCACGTCAGAGGTGGAACCTGCCCAGGGGCATCCGCCCAGGTAGAAGTACAGGTCGACTAAGACTAAGGCTAAGATTAAGACTCTTCAGATCTTCATTCGTAAGAGGTTGCAGTGACTTTCCCGAGGCGCACCTGGCTAGTGCGAGGTTCATCGGTAGGCTCAATACTATGGGGAGTAAACTATCGATTCCCACCTCGTTGGTCAGGCTGCTATGACCCAGCTTGTTTCCAGGAGCATAAACTAGAACATGAGGTAGGCCTTGATCAATACGTTTCGTCTGACCCGCATTACTATTCGTCCCTGCATAATTTACGTATACAGACAGACAGCTAAATAATTTGGTCGCACAACAGAATAATGTCTTGATACCTTCCCATCGCTAAAACTTACAATAACAGACAGTCGGACTCCAGAGCAGCAAGAAGACTTAGACAACGATGGATCGGAAATTATTTTAAAAGACCAACGTCCAGATAGATGGTATAAGAAATAGAATTGCATTATACTAATGATCTATCCATGAGTTTCGAGAGATAGAGATAGAGAATGAAAGAGGGAGGGAGAGGTACTGAGATCGAGCGAGACCGAGAGCGTGCGAAAGCAGTCGAGAAAGAGTGAGCGAGATTGAGAGAGTGAGAGAGAGCGAAAGTGAGCGAGAGAGAACAAAATAGATTTAAAGAAAGAGGCAGTGTGATCGAGAGAAACAAAGAGCGAGTGAGAAAGTTAGCGAGTAAGAGTGAGAGAGTGACATGGTTCGAATGAGATCTAAAGATAGAGAGAGCGAGAGAGAGAGAGAACGAGAGAGTGACATAGCGACATAGAAAGAACGAGAGAATGAGAGAAAGCTCCAGAGGGAGGGACAGAAAGCGAGCTTGAGCGAGGTAAAGAGTGTAAGAGGGCGAGTGAAAGAAAGTGATATCGAGAGAGAGTGAGAGGGTGAGATAGCGAAAGAGTGGGATCGAAAACAAGAGAGAGCAATAGAGCTACAAATCGAGAGACAGTGAGAGCGAAAGAGAGACTGAGAGAGTCAGAGAGTGAGATAGAGTGAGAAAGAACAAGACAGCAAGAGAACTAGGGAAGGGGAGAGAGAGTCAGAGGAATAGAGTGCAAAAGAGACCGAGAGAGAGAGCGAGTGAGAGTGAGAAAAAGAAAGATACATAGAAAGCGGTAGAGCGAGCGAGTGACATAGACAAACGAAATAGAGAGAGGGCGAGTGACATATAGTAAGAGCGAGAGAGAGAGAGAGAGAGAGAGAGAGCAAGTGAATAAGAGAGTGAGAGAGCGAGTGAGAATTTAAAAAATCGAGAGTGAAAGAATGCGGTAACGAGAGCGTAAACGAGCGATTGAGAAAGGAAGAGAATTTGACTGAATTTACCGAATTAATATAGGTCTGCCAGAATGAAGTGATGTCATTTCCACTTTACTTACACAACATAACATAATACTAAAGTGTAAAGTATGTAACAATATATATTTGGTAATAGACTGCTTGGTAATATAATGTTTGGTAATATAATGTTTGGTAATATAATGTTTGATAATAGAAACTAAGTAAACAAGCAGTATAACCTGGTGAATCACATGGTAGAACGATTTAGAGGCATTGTTGACCGAACGTTTCCGAATAAGACAATTTCAGTTGAATGTTGGACTTTCTACCACAACCTCAAACGTTGACGTGCTTTTTGTATTATTCAGCTGGTTGGATGGTTCGTTGGATGGTTGAATAGTTGGTTGGTTGTTAGGTTATTGATCCGACTTTCTTTGACCTCTTTGATTCCTTCCACCTTCAACTGTTCCCTGGAATATAATTGTTAAGATACTTACTTTACTGACTTTTGTCCGTGTCCAAGCACGACGTTATGCCGTATGTATACAGTATTTAGCGACATGGATTGCCTGGTCATTTGCTTCAAGCGTGTCGCACCAATTGCATGTTTCCTGGAGGTTGTGCAGGTCATCAGGTTGTCTTGGTCATGTATTGTGCCACAATCGCATGAGTCATCATATGTATAGCCTCATCTTTTCATATTTCACTTGTGTAGCAGATCCTCTATTTCTTTGCCCTGGCCGTGATCTAACTTAGAACATTTTCACACTCATCCACATCATCATGACCATACTCAGTAAATGACATATCAAACAGCAGGTGGCATATTTATTATATCATACTCATATCATACAATGAGTAGAGAAATTACAAACACAATATAATACATATCTTAACTAAACATTATACTAAAACGGGAATTGTAAGCATTAGCTATTGATGGAATTCCCAACTATCTAAAAACCCAGTTCTATTGCCTTGCAATTACATCACACACACATCGCCTTAACTGCGTCTTCAACACACCTTATCAAATACTCTTCCTTACTGAAATCCCCTCAGGCGGGCGATCTCGACATAACTCGTTCACAATGTGTCCTTGCTTACAAACACACTTTCAGATTATCTATTAATGCAAAAATCACACACCTATTTGAGCGATCCTGTTCTATCACTAAACATTCGTCCAACCGTCTATCAATCGCTCCTCTATCTAAAGTCGGTTAGTTAAACATACTATCCACATTCAGTCTCTCTCTCTCTCTCACTCTCCTCCATACAGCCTCTCTCTCTCTCCAGCCCCCTCCAGCCTCTCATCCAGCCTCTCTCTATCTAGCCTCTCCATCTCTCATCCCGCCCCCGAGCTAAACTTTGTCTCGAGTTATATATCCTCAAGCAAGACCAGAGCTTGACCAATCGATCTCAGGTATGGTCATCTTCAATTCCAATTGGAACGAAACACTTTGCACACCTGTCACTCATTCTCTCGCAGCAAGCCCCGTTGCCAATTTCGTCTGTCAATCAATCTCCCCCTACCAAAATCGGAAGGCCAGTGGTCAGTTTCTACCTGTCCACATTCCTTAACCCAACTCTGTTCTCCTTTGCTGAGACAGTGAGTGACCTTGACATGCATTCATGTAGCTTTAAGCTTTAACATGTTCAGGCATCCTAAACTCCCCTTGCTCCGGCGGGAACTGTTACATTACCTCCCTAAACTACAGACCGAAACATGGATGGTCATTTTTTTCATCTGGCAAATGACCACCATTTTCGTCTCTACTATCCAAAATGTAAACGCCACTCCTGTTTACAACTTCACTCACATCGTACATGCATAAAAGACATGTCATTTGATACATATAAACTTTTTGTAATACATACACAATCGATACAAGCAGAAGAAAAACACTGTGGCTGGGCGTTTTTACAACACAAACCAACACTTTTACATCGTTTTACAGTCAAATTCACCTAAGTCTGTCCCTGCGGGACCTTTAACTCATCAAAACAGAAACACCTTAAGGAATTCTCCTTACTCATTGAGGTCAATATACCTCGACCTGTTCCCGTGCCTTCCTCTAAGGACACGAACCTTCATTGTTACACACGACCAGTTCAGGTCAATTTTCTCAGGCGGTCTCATTACACGCCTGGCCGACGATTCACTTCATACTAACTCCTGTGAGGCCACGAACTTACGTGGGTTATCCTCAGGCTAGTTATCATTGTCTCTCTTGACAGCTATCCCCTCTCAAAGAAAACAGCAAAATTCTTTATGTTTCCCACAAAAACGATATTTGACAACATATGTCATAGTCAATTTTAAAACTTCTGATCAATGTAGTCTTCTCTGCAAAGACTCCACATACATGTGATTCTGGAACTCGTGGTGACTTGTGCTTGCGGAGGCCTACAGTCTGGATGAGATATACTGCTCTGTAGATCACCTAAATAACCTGTATCAAATACCTGTAAACATGATGATTCAACAACAACAAAAAAACAACAACAAAACACAAGACAAATGCATTGCATACAATGTCGAAACCCAAACAATAAATACAAATGTCAAAATATTTGCACGCATACTTATGATATCAATATTTCAGTCAGCAAGTATAACACGTTGATACTGTCAGGATATGTAATCATGTTTAAACAACAAAACAACAACAAAATAAAGAAAAATTCAATGCATACTATATCGACCATACAACCCACTTAAAATGCAATTAATACCATTAGTCAAAACCCAAACACCAAATACAAATGTCAAAATATTTGCACGCATACTCATGACCAAGTGCCATCAACCTTCACTCCTGCTCGTGCCCCACAGATGAGCACATGTTAATGCCCCCTTTATAAGATACTAAACTACGACTAAGTTCTAACTTAATCAGGTACTAAACTATGTCCCTAAACTATGACTAAGTTGTAACTTAATCAGATACTAAACTATGTCACTAAACTATGACTAAGTTCTAATTTAATCAGATACTAAACTATGTCTGAGTCAAAAGTCAAAAACCGAATCGTCCACCTGTCGAATTACGTCATGCTGTAACCCTACTAGTCCGGGTGCAGTCTTTGTCCCGAGGAATCAAAACCGAGTGTTGTGATCTAACTAATTCACCGCTATTTCCCCAAATTCTCCGCATCAAAGCTACCTGGTCAGATATTAACCGAAACATCACGTCCACGTGTTACCCTGCGTCGCGTAATCATTACCTGGCGCATCCAGCTATCCTGCGTCTCTTGTTCGTTCTGTCCGTTTCTCTGGTCGGAAATGTCCCTTTGATCTCGGTCAGTCTAGCTGCAGACTGACCGTCCGTGGTACGCTCATTGTCTGGCGTTTACTTGAGACAACGAATTCAAAGGAATTTTTAACATCTGGCCATTCCTCCATCTCTATACCCTACCCCCTAATTATCCAAATCTCCGTTTCCCAAGGATAACGGTAGATGAAACAAATTTTATGCAAATGCATACATTAACTGGAGTTCCACATGATAGCCCATGTGTGTAAGTACTCCACACGACTTTACCTAATTCCATTTCTGATTTCCATGTTTTTGGCTAGCGTCAGTAAACATTGTATCAACCGTTCCTTATCACTACTGCTTATTTTAACCAGACTATGCGTTGCCCCATCAGCTGTCTCTGATTGTTGCGCGATTTCCTCCTGTAAAACGCCCATCGTCTGGTCTGTTTGTTTCACGGTTGTTTGGTTCGTACCTACCGGTTCTCTGTTAGTGTTACGTACACTTACATCGTTCGCTACTTCAGCCTTCCGTCCATCTGTATTCACTATTTGTGGGAAAAACTTTTCACACTGTTCGTTTGACTGTTGGCTTATCTCGAACTGAGATCTTTTCATCTTTGCTTCGATGACTGGTTCGCTGTCCTGGCTGTGGTTAACCTGTCTTTCCCTTTTCTTCGTTTTCCTTAGAAACTCTGCTCCTCTTTTGTTGGCTGCTGTTGGTGCGTCCGTTTCGCATTCCAACTGTGCGTCATTCCCACTTCCTTCCTCGGTGGCCGAAGGGTTGTCCCTTCTTTCGGTCTGTTCAACAACTTCTCCCGCATGGCTAGGCCCTGCCACCATTCCTCCCCCTCTCATTTCCTCTTTATCTGGCGAATCTCCGACTATTTCCTTGTTCGATTCTTCGTCGACTTTAACTAATGTTCTACCAGGCTTGACCACAAGTTCCTGGTAAACTTGGCCCCTTTCAGCACGCCCGACCAGGTTAATCGACGTAATACCCTCTTCCTGAATTCTCGGCATACGCTGTCCAATGATGTAACATTTCATCTGGACCTTTGAGCGAACGTTTGTCTCGTTTGCATTGCGTAACCTGCCCTCCGTACCTAACTTTTCTGGATACACAAAACCTGTATCTCTTTCTTTCTGTCCATCCGCCTCGTGCTCAAAGTCTCTTTGATAGCTCCTGTTCTGCCTCTCCATCTGTAACCGTGCAAAAGGCCTCTTGTGGGCTAAGAATCTGCCCGATTCAAACTTCTGCCCAACCATTCCTCCTCCTCTCACTTGACTTGGCCTCTGCACCTGGGTCAAACTCCTACGCTTTTCGCAACCTCTTTCCAGTCGTCCACACACGTCCGTCCTGAGATTTCCACCTCTGTCCCTCCACGGATCGGAATGTGGAAGTAGTACGGGCTTCCTACTCACTTTCCTACCACTCTGTCCCCTTCCACAATACTGGACCGTGTTTACTTCTGTGATTTCTTGATTTCTTCTCTCCTTCCTAGCTGGTTTGGGCGCTCTGTTTTCAAACTGTTGCAACAGCTGTCGCAGCTTCCATTGGAGGTCGTTTTCCTGTCTTTCCAGCCGAATAACTCTGCTTGTTAGTTCTCTTAGCTGGTTTTGTAGTTGACTTTTGTCCTCCCACTTATCGCTGACTGCAGCTAGTGCCATGAAAGGCTTGTTTTTGACAAACAGTCCTCTTCTCCAGAAACTGTTAATATTCCGAAGAATATTAGGGCATCCGATAGACAAATGTCCAAAAGCTAGACAATGATAACATTGTTTAACATTGTCCAACCTCGACATATTGAATAAACCCGTCTGGCCCACCAAAAAAAAAGTTATAACACTGTCAAGTACGCACAAAGTCTTGTCAATAATACAACAATGGGTGGTAAAAAAAATGTCACACTTACCAGTCAGATGATTGGAAAAGCTGTCTATGGTACTAACACTCTAACCACTAGCTACTCCTCTATTCCTAACTACACACACAAGTTATATATAACTGCGACACTTGTGTTAAACGTGCAAATCAAGATCTATAGCTACACACGCACTATATTTATAAATCTATAACTATCCGTGGTCAACAGGCACCAAAATAATAATAACGTGTAGCAGATCCTCTATTTCTTTGCCCTGGCCGTGATCTAACTTAGAACATTTTCACACTCATCCACATCATCATGACCATACTCAGTAAATGACATATCAAACAGCAGGTGGCATATTTATTATATCATACTCATATCATACAATGAGTAGAGAAATTACAAACACAATATAATACATATCTTAACTAAACATTATACTAAAACGGGAATTGTAAGCATTAGCTATTGATGGAATTCCCAACTATCTAAAAACCCAGTTCTATTGCCTTGCAATTACATCACACACACATCGCCTTAACTGCGTCTTCAACACACCTTATCAAATACTCTTCCTTACTGAAATCCCCTCAGGCGGGCGATCTCGACATAACTCGTTCACAATGTGTCCTTGCTTACAAACACACTTTCAGATTATCTATTAATGCAAAAATCACACACCTATTTGAGCGATCCTGTTCTATCACTAAACATTCGTCCAACCGTCTATCAATCGCTCCTCTATCTAAAGTCGGTTAGTTAAACATACTATCCACATTCAGTCTCTCTCTCTCTCTCTCACTCTCCTCCATACAGCCTCTCTCTCTCTCCAGCCCCCTCCAGCCTCTCATCCAGCCTCTCTCTATCTAGCCTCTCCATCTCTCATCCCGCCCCCGAGCTAAACTTTGTCTCGAGTTATATATCCTCAAGCAAGACCAGAGCTTGACCAATCGATCTCAGGTATGGTCATCTTCAATTCCAATTGGAACGAAACACTTTGCACACCTGTCACTCATTCTCTCGCAGCAAGCCCCGTTGCCAATTTCGTCTGTCAATCAATCTCCCCCTACCAAAATCGGAAGGCCAGTGGTCAGTTTCTACCTGTCCACATTCCTTAACCCAACTCTGTTCTCCTTTGCTGAGACAGTGAGTGACCTTGACATGCATTCATGTAGCTTTAAGCTTTAACGTGTTCAGGCATCCTAAACTCCCCTTGCTCCGGCGGGAACTGTTACACTTGCATCGTGATACACCAATCCGGAATCCGTTCAGAGTCGTCCATGTAGTGTATGGTAGATGATGTCCAGGGACAGGCTCCTTTTAAAGTTCCAGCTCTGGGGCCCGCATCAATTCGTATCATCTCTCAATACATCGACTTTCAGTGTGTGTCTGTATGGGCTGTATTGATTTTACGAACCTATGTATGGATTTAATTCTTGTGCTCTGATGTCCAAACATATAATTCCGATAGGTTTTTTTAAATTGGTTTTCATCGTTTCGGTAATAACCTACGGTTTTGTTTCATTTCTATCGTTATTTGCAACCATTGAACGCTTTTTCGTTGAAACGTAAGTCTTGTCGTTGGCCGTGGACACTAGTGGTTAAGGAGATTTATCTGTTATGTTGAACATTTTATTTACATTCTTTTATGTAGATTATGGAGCAAGCATCAATATCCCGTGGCAACAAATAACATCTTAAAAGAGAATTGCAAGTACTAATCAAGTGTTACTATTGTTTTGCTTCTAAAATAAATGTTTCTATTTTGTGACAGTGTAATTCTTTGTTTGCACAACAATGGGAACAGAAAACCAAGAATATTTAAAACAGAGACAAATTAAAGGAATAATAAGGAACAGAGGAGCTCGTGACATAGTGGTTACGTTGCCTTGGTGCCGACAAGGAGGGCAGCGGATGGAATCATCGGTAAGTTTTATGTTGTTTTTCTGCTGTGGGTGAAATAAATAAACACAGTCAACACATGACGTTGCGACACTAGTGGCGAAGCGACCTGTAGTCCTTTGTAGCAATGTGAATAGATTCGTAAGACAGTTGTTGTGTGTTTTGTTTTGTTTTATAACACATTCATGAGTTATAAACATGTACGTTATTTATATATATATATATATATATACATACACACACACATAAACACACACAAATACACACACACACACACACACACGAGTCTTGTTCAGATGAAACCAGACCTAATTGCACCAAGTGAACATAGGTCCGATGCGCATGATGACGTCACTTCGGTCGTATGGTTCATTATAGGTAATCCTGACGTCTGTTTGCTGAAGATAAATTATTCGCAGGAAACGCTGACGTGTTTCTGGTTGAATGATTGATTGAATAACAGAGTGAACATGATACAGAACGAACGAACAATGACAACTACACGAGTGAACAGGATACAGAACGAACGAACAATGACAACTACACGAGTGAACAGGATACTGAAAGATTCAATAACCACAATATTTGATAATGGAATACAGAAAGATCGAATAATATCAGCAACATGAGTGAATTGCGTACATAAAGATCGAATAATCACAACATCATGGCTGAGTAGGATACAGACAGATCGAATAATAACAACACCATGAGTAAACAGGATTCCCAAAATTCGAATAACAATAACATGCAAAAAGAGGATACACAAAATTCGAGTAACAATAACATGCAAAAAGAGGATTCACAAAATTCGAATAACATTAACATACAAAAACAGGATACACAAAATTCGAACAACAATAACATGCAAAACAGGGTGCACAGAATTCGAATAACAATAATATGCAACAACAAGATACACACATTTCGAATAATAACAACATGCAAAAACAGGATAAACAAATTTGAATAACAACAAAGTGGGTGAACAGGATACAAAAAGATCTAACGATAACAGCATGCAACGACATGATACAAAAAATATAATAATATCATGTAAAAACAGGATACATCAAAATATAATAATATCATGCAAACACAAAATGCGACAAAATATCATTACAGCAACATGCAAAAAAAAAGGAAACAGAAAAGTATAGTAACAACAACATGTAAAAACCATGATACAAAAAATATAATAACAATGCGCAAAAAACAGGATACAGAAAGATCGAATGGCTATGAGAACACTAAAGAGAAGGAAATCTCCCGGAAAAGACGGGATAACAAACGAAATGCTGATGGGGCTGGGCCAAACAGCGAAGGAAAAACTACTGTCAGTCCTGAACCAAAGCTGGAAAAGGGGTATTGTACCCCAGGCATGGAAAGATGCAATACTGGTACCAGTACCAAAAACAGGAAAGGACAAAACAGATCCGAATGGATACAGGCCCATAAGCCTACTGAGCTGTGTCGGCAAGCTGATGGAACGGATGATAAACACCAGACTGATGTGGCATCTGGAAGAAAAACGAATACTAATTCCACAGCAAGCCGGCTTTAGACAGCACAGATCCACTGAGGACCAGGTCATCCTCATAGCCCAGGAGATAGAAGATGCCTACCAGGCACAGAAACACACAGTAGCTGTTTGGGTGGATCTGGAAAAGGCATTTGACAAAGTCTGGAAGGATGGACTTAGAGTCAAGCTAAGAAGAAGTGATGTTTGTGGGAAGATGTACAAGTGGATCAACCACTACCTCAAACAAAGAACGGCCAGAGTCCAAGTACAAGGGCAGATGAGCAAAAAGGTGACACTCGAGCAGGGAGTACCCCAAGGGGGAGTACTGTCACCCACACTCTTCCTGGTATATATAAACGATATTACAGAGAATATACCAAGAAGAGTCCATAGCTCAATGTTTGCAGACGATCTGGCTATGTGGACCTCTGAAAAGAATCTCACCATAGCAAGAAATCGGATGCAAACGGCCCTAACATCGCTGGAAGAGTGGGCGAACTCATGGCTGGTCAAAATAAACGAGGAGAAAACCACGTGCACAATATTCTCGCTCTCATTAAAACCCCAAAGTACCAAACTAAGCCTAAATGGCAAAATCCTGCAGCCAAACGACAACCCAACCTATCTGGGAGTCACATTTGATCGGCGCATGACATGGAAAAGTCAGATTGAGAGAAACCGAATGAAAGCCAGAGAAAGAATGGCGATCATGAGGAAACTTGCTGGCACAAGCTGGGGAGCAGACGAAGGCATACTAAAGAAACTGTACACTGGAAGAGTGAGACCAGTTCTCGAGTATGGCATCGCGGCTTGGACAACAGCAGCGAAGGCGAACTTCGATAAAGTTAACAAACTTCAAAACCAAGCTATGAGAATCATAACTGGTGGCATGAAGTCAACGCCAATTGTAGAACTTGAAAAGATTACAAAACTGCAATCCATGACCGACAGAAGAGACTGCAGAGCCCAGCTGCAGTCAGAGAAACTCCGAAGACTGACGGACCATCCAATGTACCAGAGGCTAAACAATTTGGGAACTGTCAAACTAAAGCGGAGAAACTTTGCAGAAATAGCCAAAGCAAAGATGCACGAAGATCCCATAAACGCACTAACAACACCAAAACCCATCACTACTGTACGAAAACCTACTTGGAGGCAGGATATATTTCCAGAGGTGGTAGAAAATATACCAGGTATTGCAAACAAAAACTGCCAGACCGAAAAAGAAAGGAGAGATACTACCCTAAGCTTCATAACGAAAAGCTACCCAAGCATGGACTGGACCCATGCATACACCGACGGCTCTGTAACAAACACTACACAGAACGGAGGGGCAGGAGCATTCCTGAACCTACCAAATGGCAGAAAAATAACACTGTCATTCGCTACTGGTAAGTACACGAGCAATTTCAGAGCAGAGGCAGAGGCACTGAGGGCGGCAGTGGAAGAAATGGTAACACACAGTGAAAATGAGAGCCATATAGTCCTGCTGACAGATGCTCTCGAAGTAGTCACAGCGCTAAAAAGCCAGAAAAACACTGAGCTTAATGACTTAAGAGCAGCACTCTGCAAACTGTGCCAACAGTCCGCACCAAAAAGGGTAGTGGTACAGTGGGTTCCGTCACACTGCAACATCCAAGGCAACGAGGAGGCAGACAGACTGGCAAAAGAAGGTGCAAGGCTACCACAAATAGATACCAGTATGACGTACGAAGAGTCAAAACGGCTTATCAAAGCCAGGTACATGTCCAAATGGGAAACCGAACATACTGGTTACACCAAAAACGATGCCTATTACCAGTTGAACCGAAGAGAGCAGGTCGTTGTCTTCAGACTTCGCACTGGCCACAACAGACTGAGGTACCACCTCTTCAACAAATTGAAGATAGGGTGTACCGACGAATGCCCGTGCGGTACTGGTAAAATGACCACTGAACATCTGCTGCAGAACTGCCCGACATACGAGGATCAGAGAGAGCAGATGTGGCCATTGCCAGTGGAACTGCAAGACAAGCTCTATGGTAGTGGCGAGAGTCTCAGGATGACCGCCGCTTTTTTCGAGAAAATAATGGTTACTGTCTGACTGTGTACGCAGAAGAAGAAGAAGAAGAATAATCACAACATCATGGCTGAGTAGGATACAGACAGATCGAATAATAACAACACCATGAGTAAACAGGATTCCCAAAATTCGAATAACAATAACATGCAAAAAGAGGATACACAAAATTCGAGTAACAATAACATGCAAAAAGAGGATACACAAAATTCGAATAACATTAACATACAAAAACAGGATACACAAAATTCGAACAACAATAACATGCAAAACAGGGTGCACAGAATTCGAATAACAATAATATGCAACAACAAGATACACACATTTCGAATAATAACAACATGCAAAAACAGGATAAACAAATTTGAATAACAACAAAGTGGGTGAACAGGATACAAAAAGATCTAACGATAACAGCATGCAACAACATGATACAAAAAATATAATAATATCATGTAAAAACAGGATACATCAAAATATAATAATAACATACAAACACAAAATGCGACAAAATATCATTACAGCAACATGCAAAAAAAAAGGAAACAGAAAAGTATAGTAACAACAACATGTAAAAACCATGATACAAAAAATTTAATAACAATGCGCAAAAAACAGGATACAGAAAGATCGAATAATAACAACAGCATGAGTGAACAGGATACAGAAAGATATAAATTTGTGATATGATGAAGGTGGGATGAATACGAGTGGGTGGCTGTGAAACAGGAGGTCCTTCTTGAAGAAATGATGTTTTAATCAATTGGGACACACTGCCCTACAACTCTGACCCTTTTACTGAAGAGTGTTTAAACACTGGGAGGCATATGAAAACGGCATTAATGTAAATAGCAATCGTGTTTTTATCATTAGCATCGTGTTTCCAATTCTGCTCCAGAAGGAGAAAGAAAGCATCTGATTTGCGGATCGGTTAGAGCGTTTTTGGCGCTTCCTTCGGTCTCGAAGGGGTCCGGTATATCCTGCAGTGAATTAAAACCTTGCTGCTGAAAGCGTTTCGGCTAAACATTAAGGGGCATGTTCACGAAACGTTCCGGTATATCTTGCTGTAAATGAAACCGTATTATGGAAAGTATTGCAGCAATATCGGAAGGGAACTGGGGTAATACATTATAAGACGCAGTTCAAAAATCGCTAACACTTTATCTCTGATAGCAGTGTCTGCTATCTTTAAATTAAACTAAAGGTGTGTCCCTAAGTAGTTTGACTACTATCTGGAAATGTCGATGTTATAGACTTCGGCATACGAAGTCAAGTTTGTCCAATAGTAGTTTCACTACTATCGGGGAATGACGCTGTTAGAGACATCAGAATAGTACGTCAAGTTTGTCCCATAGTATTTACACTACAGTCGGGGATGAATTTGATATAGACATCAGAATACTAAGTCAAGTTTGTCTCATAGTAGTTACACCTATCGGGGAATGAAGCTGTTGGAGACATCAGTATAAAAAGCCAAAACTTGTATGGCGTAGAGTGGCCAGTATCTTTCATCGCAGTAGTTTATTTTCCTAGTAGTATGCATGTACCCATTTACATATGAGTCGACTGGAGCGGACGACAGGTCCATGTTTGCAGACGATCTGGCTATGTGGACCACTGAAAAAAACATCACCGAAGCAAACAATCGGATGCAGCAGGCCCTAACATCGTTGGAGGAGTGGGCGAAATCATGGCTGGTCAAAAAAAATGAAGAAAAAACAACATGTACGATATTCTCGCTATCAAATAAACCACAGAACACCAAAATAAGTCTTAACTGCAAATATATGAGACCAAATGACAATCAAACTACTTGGGCGTCACATTTGATCGGCGCATGACATGGAAATGTCAGATCGAGAGAAACCGAATGAGAGCCAGACAAAGAATGGCAATCATGAGGAAACTTGCTGGCACAAGCTGGGGAGCAGATGAAAGAATACTTAAGAAACTGTACACTTGAAGAGAGGCCAGTTCTCGAGTTTGGCATTGCGGTATGGGCAACAGCAGCAAAGGCGAACTTTGATAAAATTAGCAAACTCCAAAACCAAGCCATGAGAGTTATAACAGAAGGCATGAAGTCAACGCCAATTGTAGAACTTGAAAAGATTACAAATCTGCAATACATGACCGACAGAAGAGACTGCAGAGCCCAGCAGCAAGCAGAAAAACTAAGAAGACTGACATACCATCCAATGCATCAGAGACTAAATAGATTTGGAAAAGGGAAACTAAAGCGGAGAAACTTTGCAGAAATAGCCAAAGCAAAGATGAGCGAAGATCCTATGAACACCATAACAACACCAAAGCCCATCCCTACTGTACGCAAACCCACATAAAAGTAGCATATCAGTCCGGAGGTGGTAGAAAATATACCAGGTATTGGAAAGAAGAACAGCCAGACTGAAAAAGAAAGAAGAGACATAACCCTGAGGTACATAGCGGAAAACTACCCAAGCATGGACTGGACCCATGCATACACGGCGGTTCTGTAACAAACACAACACAGAATGGAGGGGGAGGGGTATTCCTGAGCCTAAGAAATGGTAGAAAAATAACACTGTCAGTGGCAACTGGAAAATTCTCAAGCAATTTCAGAGCGGAGGCAGAGGCACTGAGGGCTGCAGTAAAAGCAATGCATGCCAGAAAGTCATGTTTACAGATGCCCTGGCCGTGGTTACAACACTAAAAAGCCAGAAAAATACTGAACTTAAAGATTTAAGAGCAGTACTCTATCAACTATGCCAGCAGTCCGCACCCAAAAAAAGTAGTGGAACAGTGGGTCCCATCTCACTGCAACATCCAAGGCAACGAGGAGGCAGACTGACTCGCAAAACTACCAGAACCAGATGCTAGTGGGACCAACGAAGAGTCCAAAAGGTTTATTAGGGCCAGATACATGGCCAAATGGGAAACAGAACATACTGGCTACACTAAAAATGATGCCTATTACCAGTTGAACAGAAAAGAGCAGGTCGTGGTCTTCAGACTCCGCACAGGCCACAACAGACTGAGGTACCACCTGTTCAATAAACTGAGGATAGGTGGCACTGACGAATGCACATTGTGGTACAGGGAAAATGACCGGCTAACATCTGCTGCAAAATTTCCCGACATTCGAGAACCAGAGAAAGTACACGTGGCCATCACCAGTGCCAACACTAGACAAGCTATATGGCAGCGTCGACAGACTCAGGGTGACAGCTGCTTTCTTTGAACAAATTGAAGTTGACGTCTGTACGAAGAAGACGAAGAAGAAGACTGGAGCGAATTGATAGCGACGGATTCGTACCATGTACCTTCGCCCTTAAAAGCGAGTACTCTGCCGCTACGCCAATCGTACCCTATACGTGTTACATTTTTTAAAATAAGAGCTGAGCCATCCCTACTAGTAGCATCCTTGCAGGAGGTGTGTATTACAGGATTGATGTCATATTGTCGAGATGTTAACCGTGGCACATTTTAATAACATCATGCTGTTGCTTACAATATCCACAAACCCTCTAATTAACTGTTTCGTGATATTCGGCATTATCCTATTATTTCTTTAGAAGATAATGGTCATGTTCGACGAATATATCCCATGACTCCTATCTGGACCGGATGAAATAGACCCTTTATGTTGAAGTGTTATATCCAATACTATTTCCTAATTTTGATCTGCTGCTCTACTGTTTGTTGTTGGCTCCTTTTCCATAGGTTTTCATTCTTCACCATGTCTTATACCCATAATCCGACCAAAACATTTACTGACGAAAGAATAAAGTTTTCTCTGTTTTGTTTTGGTCGTTCTACGGGTTTCTGCTTCGTACTTAAGTACTGACTTGATAATAGAGTTTAATAATCTCACATTGGTGTTAGACTTCTTTTCCATGACTTTCCAAATATTATTCAGCAACGGGAATGATGTCATTGCCTTGCCAATTCTACCCCTAACATCTGCGTCTGTGCTCCTCGAGGCAGCAATGTTGCTACCTAACCATACCATGTAAAACAAATGATTACAGAAAACACCATTGTAAAAGCCCGAAAGTGCTTCGCTGTAGACATCCTAAAGAAAGACAAATAGTGTGGCAACTCTATATTCTTGAGAGCTGCGCAGGGCAGTAATTAGCGAGCTGGCTTCGCAACTGAGTGGTCCTGGGTTCATTCCCTAGTTGAGGCTGACATGGTTTTTCAGACCGCAACTGTTCCCGGGTCAACCCAGCCTTAAATGGGTACCGGTTCAGTACGGGAAGTAAAATAGGTGAGGGAGAGGAGAGGGCTACCGCCCTCATATAGCCGAGCCTTTGAAATGTGAGATCGCTTACACCTCACACCACAACGGCAGTATTGCTATGGGGATACTTTACTTGACTATATTCTCGCTGGAGAGAAAAACGGTTCAAAGAAAAACAAAGATATTCGAAACCTCACAAGGCAAATAATAATAATGTAAGTTAGAGTTTAATTTAGTTTAGTCGAAGAATGAACTTTATTGCAAATGGTTTAACCATGGTTTACTTAAGTATGTGCAGTAGGTCATAGTTTAACCATAAGTACTTTGTTCTTCTCCATACTTTTTGAGAATGTTAGCACAATTCACGAACTAAGTAGCGCCGGCGAGGATGGCGTTATAGGTTAACATCTTTTTGAATGTTGTCTGGGCAGCAGCCGTTAAGCTTACTCTTTTCAATGTTCAACTGGCAAGGGATTGTTAACGTCAGCGACACAGATCAACTTAGTCCGATATGTGCTACCCATGGGAAAATACCAGAAAGTCCATGTGAATAAATCTCGGTCTGATCCGTGACTTGAACCCACGGCATGCAGCACCCGAGGCTGACGTCTTACCTCGAGACCACTCAGTCCCCCACTAAGTTAGAGCATACTTTCTTAATTTCGAAGTTATTTGTGTGTTCGGCTTAATCTCCCTCTCTGTTTATTTAAGCGTTGAAATAATTGTTTTGGTTAGTTAGTTAGTTTTCTTCCCACTTGTGCCGTTTATCGTTGTGGGGAGCTTGAGTCGTCTATCCTGCGCCAAGTGCGTTGCGTCGATCAACGTGAGCCCTTGTCGTTGCACAATCACTCTAATGTCATCTATCCACCTACCTCGCTGCCGCCCCCATGCTCTGTAGCCATATCTACCAGCATTGTAAGCCATCAGTGGAAGATGATGAGGGTGCATTCTCATGATATTTCTCATGTTTTGGTTAATTGCTTGAAATGTCTGACATACTATCTATATCCTTTGAGGCCTTCGGTTGTTAGTCATGGACTAACTGTTACATTGTTCAGATAAAACAGATACCTACTCGTTACAATCGTGTGCGTATAGATTAATGATATATTATCTCCTTTTTGTCGCTAGTCTATGACGAAGACCTTTCGGTTTTAACGTTGGTAGTTGTTTTGCCATGTTCCCAACGTACAAGTGACACAATTATTTACAAGCTTATTTCTCTTAAGTTATCTTAGAACCAGTATGCGCATATATATTTTGTCCCTGTCAGATTTGTAACCGTGGTAAAAAAGCTTCTAGGACGCAAGCGCACACGTGTGTTTGACAGCAACGATACCTCTTTGTCATTAAGGTCAACAGCGGCAGAAAAACAGAGATGTATAATTTCCCCGACCATAAACAACATGATGTTTTCTAATATGATGATGATGTTTTCTAATATGATGATGATGTTTTCTAATATGATGATGATGTTTTCTAATATGATGATGATGTTTTCTAACATGATGATGGAAGCGTTAAAGGATAAGTAAGTTCCGTAAGGATTGGCGGTCTAATCAATCCCTGGAGACTGAATGCGAAGACCAAGGCGATGCGCCACACGTTATGCGAACTCTTGTTTGCGGATGACTGCTTTTAGCAATAGCTCTGAACAGAATATGCAGGAGGGTATGGACCAGTTCTCTTCTGTTTGTGACAATTTTAACTTGACTATTAGAAAAAAGAAAAAAGAGGGCATAAATCAACCAGCACCCCCGTACAGCGTATAAGCAGCCAGTCGTTACAGTAAGGGGACATAAATTAAAGCGTTTGAAAAATGTTTTTACCTCGAAAGCACGCTGTCAAGATCAGTGACTATTGCTGATGAGCTGGTTAATAGAATACCAAAGGCCAGCACAGCTTTTGATCGAAAGCGCTCATCAGTGTGCACGTCGAGGAATAAGCATGACTAAAGTGAAGGTTTACCGAGCCGCCATTGTCCTCACCTTGCTATGCACGAGTAGGAACTGGACAGTCTGCAATGGAGCTGCCAGAAGGTTTAATCCCTTTCAATGTGACTTGTCTGAAACGCATACTGCATATTCGCTAATAGGACCATATCACAGATAATGAAGAAGTGCTATCCAGAGCCAACATTCCAAGTATTCAAGTACTTTGGTAAAACAAAGCCAATTGAGATGGGCTGGCCACCTTGTCAGAATGTCAAGTGAAATGCTTCCAAAGATAATCTTGTATAGTGAACTGGGTGAAGGAGAACGATCCCAGGGACCTCCATTAAAACCTTTCAAGAGCGGTCTAATGGAGTCACTTAAGTCATGTCAAATATATATTAACACATGGGAAAATCTGGCTCAAAATCGTTCAACCTGGAAGTGTACGGTCACAAAATGAGTTGAAATTATCGATGTCCTACATGTCAGGAAGCCAAGGATAGACGCGCAATTATGAAGTCTAGAGCAGAGACAATTGCGGAATATGTTTGCGAGTCGTGCCATATACCTTTCCGCACTCGAATTGGCTTGATTAGGCACAAGCGCACACACATACTAAATGATGCAGACTGATATGAAAGATGGGCGAATTATGATAATTATTTTAAAAAAAATTATTATTATATATAATTGTGGTAGCTTCAAAAAAGATCTCGGAATTAATGGATTGTATAGAAATAAATTACAGCATAAATATATACACTACATATCCTTCAAATTAGTTCTTTTCGGCAACAACACACTTTGCCAACGTGCAAACAGCTCCTGGAGACATTCGTACAACCCATTCTTTAACACCTCTCTCAGCTGTATTGTCGCATTGGTGATACCGTCCTCAGCACCCTTGAATTACTGTCCTTTCAGTGTTGTTTTCGGGCAATGGAACAGGACAAAATCAGCCGATGCCAGGTCAGGAGAATTTGGAGGATATTCAAAGGAAATTACATTGTGCTTTGCTAGGTTCTGCTTCACCAGTAGAAATTTATGTCCTGGTATATTGTCATGCAGCAAAACCCAACTGGTTGTTCTCCATTTGTCTGGTCATTTTCTTCTGATTGCATCTCTTAAATGACGGAGGAAATTAATGGGCATTTCCTTGTTAGCCGTTCGGGCTTCAGGAATGAAATCATGATAGGAAAATGCCCCTGGGAATAAAAATAAAATTCCAACATAACTTTTCCTTTGCTCTTGTCCAACCGGAATTTCTGTGTCCGAGGATATGTGGGAGATTTCCATTCAGAGGACTGCCGTTTTGTCTGAGGATCGTACAACCAACATCTGGTCTCATCTCCTGTGATTATGTTGTGCGAAAATTACTATCTTGATCAGGCATTGTGATTAGGCCTTCTACCAGGGTCAAGCTCGTTTCTTTCAGTTCAGGATATAACATTTTGGGAACCATGTGTTGATAAACACTGTGCATGTTCAGCTCATTGTGGACAATACTGTGGAAACTCATAACTGATATTCCAACTTCTGAAGCTATTTTCTCGACAATAAGTCTTCTTTCAGCACAAACGTTTCGAACACGATCAATGTTTTTATTGTTGGTCGAGGTTACCGGTCGTCCACTAAGTGCATCATCATCATCGACTCTAACACGACTTTCACGAAAACGCTTGTACCACTCAAATAATTTTCATTTTCTTAGTTGCGGTATCACCATATGCTTTATTAAGCAATGTTTGTGTCTCTGAAGGTGACTTCTCAAGCAAAAAACATAATTTGACATTTGTAAGTTGTTCAGTCAAGAAGATGTTCAACTCCGACGATGCAACGAGCACAACACACAAAGACAATTATGCAACCTCTGTTCGAGAGTATACGTGAAGGTCCCGCCTGTCATGTCATTTCGTCTAGGTCACTACCATCTTAAAATTTTATATTCTCCCTAATATCATTTTTCAGGTAAACACGAGTCAACTATTCCAGGTACTTGTTAAATATATATATATATATATATATATATATATATATATATATATATATATATATATATATATATATATATATATAAATACACACAAGTTCCGTATAAGAAGAGAAGCTGCCAGATGATACTCCAGAATTTAAGGGATTACAAAATATGATCATATGCTCTAAATGTAGACACGTGTTAAAATGTGTCCATCATTTTAGTAATTTGACACATATTTCCAAATTCTAAAAAAATATTAAACTTTTTCCAAAGTGAAATTCGCAGTAGATATTCCAAACTCGAAACACGAGTGCCTTTATTCTTCAATAACAAGATTCAGTTTCCAGCTTTAAATTAGTAAAATGAATTCATTTCTCTTTTGGTTGAAAATGAATGAGTAATATATTTTTGTTTATTATTATCACAGATGTTTTATTTTATGATGGGTATTCTCAAGCTGTAAATTAGAACGCATAGCATTCAAGTCTTGGTGAAAGAATGTAGCTGAAGATAGCAAGTAGGAAGTTGAGTTCAAATTTGATATTAACTAAAACATGGCTGTAAGCTCGAAATTATGAACATTATATTGTTCATCTTTGAATAAAATTACGAGCTCTCAAGTTTCAAATTAAAAATACAAACTCATAATTACAAATTTAGGAAACAAAACCAAAAAAAATAAATGATTTGGTCTCAAGTTTCGAATTAGTAAGATGATCTTATTCCTCTGTTAATTAAATCTGAAGTTTCCAATTTAAGAACATGGCATTATTATTTTATGAATACATTTACAATTAGAAAAACGAATTCCTTTTCTTAGTAACACAGTTATTTGTAGCAAGTTCAACATTATGAAACATAATTAAATTGTTTTAAAAAAAATTGGAAAGCAGCTGTATAGTCGAACTATATAATTATAAACGCAATCATGATCTTCTTTTAAAAAAAAAACTGTCTAATACGTTAGCTGGCGTAGCTGCGGCTCCTAGCGTCGTTTGCAGCGGCCCATATCTTGGACCACGGAAGTCTAGGGGTAGGCAGGCAGTGCGCCAGATGCGTCTCAGGTAGTGTTGCGAACAGCAAAGGAGTCTGACAAACACGGAGGTCCTCCACGCGTTGTCTTTTTGCCTCGTGAGCACCAGATTGCTGTCGTTCTCATCCGACGACAATCGTTTCGTCGCAACGTGTCGTCTGCCAATAAACATTGTGTATTGTGTGCATGGATTATCGAAATCTCCATTCAGGTCAATCGTCCTATGTCAGAATTGTAGAGATTTTGCTTACGTTGGTTCCGGAGAGTGATTCCGATCACGCGTCTTTCAAAAGAACTCTGGCTCACTTTAAATGTGTTCTCTGGGGGTATTC
The DNA here is from genome assembly GCA_036924085.1 of Ariolimax columbianus. NCBI lineage: Eukaryota > Metazoa > Mollusca > Gastropoda > Stylommatophora > Arionidae > Ariolimax > Ariolimax columbianus. The sequence continues at coordinate 33,629,613 of JAVGWX010000005.1, forward strand.
TGAATGCCCAAGTTTCAGCACCATAGTACATCACAGGGACTAACTACATTGAAAGTGAAGAGAGAGGTACGTAGGTTCTGGTCTTAGAGACCATCGAGGACCCTGTTAGTGGTAGAGAAGGTTGGCCAGTACGTGCGGCGACGCCTTATTAGTTCAGATTCTAGATTGTTCTGCATATTGTGTACATTTCCAATATGTCTGTAATCCTTGACACCCTATACGCTTGCTCCTCCTGGATCACAATCATCGAAACGATTACTTAATACTTGTGTATTTGGTAACACAATCATAACTATTAACACGGTTTTCTTTCACACTACAAAAAAGCTTAATTGTCAAAATTTGAATTTAAAATATCACAGATCCACTGAGGACCAGGTCATCCTCATAGTCCAGGAGATAGAATATGCCTACCAGGCACAGAAACACACAGTAGCTGTTTGGGTGGATCTAGAAAAGGCATTTGACAAAGTCTGGAAAGACGGACTTAGAGTCAAGCTAAGAAGAAGTGATGTTTGTGGGAAAATGTACCAATGGACCAACCACTACCTCAAACAAAGAACGGCCAGAGTCCAAGTACAAGGGCAGATGAGCAAAAAGGTGAAACTCGAGCAGGGAGTACCCCAAGGGGGAGTACTGTCACCCACACTCTTCCTGGTATATATAAACGATATTACAGAGAATATACCAAGAAGAGTCCATAGCTCAATGTTTGCAGACGATCTGGCCATGTGGATTTCTGAGAAGAATCTCACCATAGCAAGAAATCGGATGCAGACGGCCCTAACATCGCTGAAAGAGTGGGCGAACTCATGGCTGGTCAAAATAAACGAGGAGAAAACCACATGCACAATATTCTCGCTTTCATTTAAACCCCAAAATACCAAATTAAGTCTAAATGGCAAATTCCTGCAGCCAAACGACAACCCAACCTATCTGGGAGTCGCATTTGATCGGCGCATGACATGGACAAGTCAGATTGAGAGAAACCGAATGAAAGCCAGAGAAAGAATGGCAATCATGAGTAAACTTGCTGGCACAAGCTGTGGAGCAGACGAAGGCATACTTAAGAAACTGTACACTGGAAGAGTGAGACCAGTTCTCGAGTATGGCATTGCGGCATGGACAACAGCAGCGAAGGCGAACTTCGATAAAGTTAGCAAACTTCAAAACCAAGCCATGAGAATTATAACAGGTGGCATGTAGTCAACGCCAATTGTAGAACTTGAAAAGATTACAAAACTGCAATCCATGACCGATAGAAGAGACTGCAGAGCCCAGCTGCAGTCAGAGAAACTCCGAAGACTGACCGACCATCCAATGCACCAGAGACTAAACAATTTGGGAAATGGGAAACTAAAGCGGAGAAACTTTGCAGAAATAGCCAAAGCAAAGATGCACGAAGATCCCATAAACGCACTAACAACACCAAAACCCATCACTACTGTACGAAAACCTACCTGGAGGCAGGATATATTTAAAGAGGTGGTAGAAAATATACCAGGTATTGCAAACAAAAACTGCCAGACTGAAAAAGAAAGACACTACCCTAAGCTTCATAACGAAAAGCTACCCAAGCATGGACTGGACCCATGCATACACCGACGGTTCTGTAACAAACACTACACAGAACGGAGGGGCAGGAGCATTCCTGAACCTACCAAATGGCAGACAAATAATACTGTCATTCGCTACTGGTAAGTACACAAGCAATTTCAGAGCGGAGGCAGAGGCACTGAGGGCGGCAGTGGAAGAAATGGTGACACACAGTGAAAATGAAAGCCATATAGTCCTGCTTACAGATGCTCTCGCTGTAGTCACAGCGCTAAAAAGCCAGAAAAATACTGAGCTTAATGACTTAAGAGCAGCACTCTGCAAATTGTGCCAGCAGTCCGCACCAAAAAGGGTAGTGGTACAGTGGGTCCCATCACACTGCAACATCCAAGGCAACGATGAGGCAGACAGACTGGCAAAAGAAGGAGCAAGACTACCACAAACAGATACTAGTATGACGTACGAAGAGTCAAAACGGCTTATCAAAGCCAGATACATGACAAAATGGGAAACCGAACATACTGGTTACACCAAATACGATGCCTATTACCAGTTGAACCGAAGAGAGCAGGTCGTTGTCTTCAGACTTCGCACTGGCCACAATAGACTGAGGTACCACCTATTCAACAAATTGAAGATAGGGTGTACCGACGAATGCCCGTGCGGTACTGGTAAAATAACCGCTGAACATCTGCTGCAGAACTGCCCGACATACGAGGATCAGAGAGAGCAGATGTGGCCATCACCAGTGGAACTGCAAGACAAGCTCTATGGCAGTGGCGACAGCCTCAGGATGACCGCCGCTTTTTTCGAAAAAATAAGTGTTACGGTCTGACTGCGTACGAAGAAGAAGAAGAAGAAGAATTTAAAACATATATTTTCTAAAATGAAATAGTATGCGTCAATTCCAAATGAATAAAATAACTGTGATATTAACATATAGTTGGGCCGAGCAGTGCATACGCTGAAACGGTCAGCGACACAGAGACGGGTGCTAGCGTCAGTGCCAGCGAACAAGAACTGCCAAGACGCTTCTACATCTACAAGCGGGTATCCTTGGACAACAGGCTGCAACAAAGCACACTTACTAAGAAGAAGGGATTGAAGAGGTAAGGCTAACACGGTGCTTAAAAATGCCTGCTGAAGTAGGATGTGTCTGACCGAAAGGTGCAAATATCGTCGCAGTCAAGTTGTAAACTGTGACAAAATGTATTCCGTTCTCCTGATTACATTCTGCTACTTGCAAATCCTTTCTTGAGGTTTGGAAGCGGGAAATTGAGAACGATCAAAGGAAAAGAAGTAAAGATATTTGCACATTAATGCTTTCAAATATAGGAAGACAGATAATTGTATCCATCTAACATGAACTATGATAATAGCTGTCCATCGTTGTCGATGAGGACCGCCGACATTATCCATGTCACAGATTACCCTGTTGGGTGTGGGTGCGCATGTGGCTGAACAGGCCAATGCGGGCACGAAAACATATACTACATATCGGGCACATGAGGATTGTAGAAGGTAATGGTGTTCCCGCTGTTCGGGATTTCCGGGTCTCGCGTCTGCTCTGGGCTTTCACAACACGGTCGTCTTTGCCGGTAGTAAAACCCGATTTGACTGCGCTTCTCCAATCAGATCTGTTTTGCGCAAGACACTCCCAGGTGTCGATGTCTATCTGGCAACTTTTCAGTGAGTCCTACAGACCGTCCTAAAATCGTTTCTTTGGGCGCCCTCTCTCGCGCCATCCCTCTCTTAGCTCGCCGTAGAGAAACATCTTTGGGAGCCGCTCGTCTGACATACGGACGTGGTGTCAGGCCCATCCTAGTCGTGCTTTTTCTAGCAGTGCATGGATGCTGGGCATGTTAGCCCTCGAGAGAACCTCGATGTCAGTGACACGATCTTGCCATCGGATGTGGAATATTCGCCTCAGGCAACCTGTGTGGAAGTAGTTTAACCTCCTTGCATGTCCAGAGTATACAGTGAAGCTTTCGCAAGCGTATAGTAGGGTTGGAATGATGGTTGCACGGTAGACTTTGAGTTTGGTCTTGACGCTGATACCACGACGTGCCCATACCATCGAGCGCATTTTACCAAATGCTGTGCTGGCCTTTGCTATTCTGCTTGCCACCTCATCGTCTAGGCTGACATATCTCGAAAGCGTGCTGTCCAGTTATGTGAATTTGTCTACGACATTTAGCGTCTGCCCGCTGACTGTAGTCTCTGGTTTTGTGTACGGCATGCCTGGTGCTGGTTGGTACATGCTCTCTGTTTTTTTGGCATTTATGGTCAGGCCAAAATTGTCGCATGCGGCAGAGAACCGGTCCATTCCAACCTGCATGTTCAGTTCTGTGTTGCTCATTAGAGCGCAGTCGTCAGCAAATATAAGTCCCCTGATTATGTCGCCAGCCACTTTGGTTTTGGTCGTCATTCTTCTGGGATTGAGTAACTTGCCATCTGTGCCGTACTTTATGGGTATTCCAAGTTCCAGTGATCTGAAAGCGTTTGTCATTGTGGCCGCGAACATCATGCTAAACAAGGTCGGGGCGAGTACACATTGTTTTACTCCGTTTTATACTAGAAACGTTTTAGAGATTGCACCGCTGTCCAGTACACGAGCACACATGCCTTCGTGTAGCTGTTTCACCAAGGTTACGAACTTGTTGGGGCAGCCAAACTTGGACATTATCATCCACAGCCCTCCTCTGTTGACTGCATCAAATGCCTTTGTTAAATCAATAAATGTGGTGTACAAACCTGATTTTGTTCCCTACACTTCTTTTGTACTTGGCGAGCGGCAAAAATCATGTCCACTGTTCCTCTTCCGGCTCTGATCCCACATTGGCTTTCTGGGAGGTGGTGGTTTTGTTCAAGGTGTTTGTTGAGCCTGTTTATCAGTAAGCGCCCTAGAATCTTGCCTGCCACGGAGAGTATTGATATTCCACGATGGTTGTCGCATTCTTGACAGTTGCCTTTTCTTTTGTACAGGTGAAGGATTGAGGCGTCCTTTAGCTCCTGCGGTAATTTTCCTTCAGCCCACATGTGGCAGAATAGTTCAGTGATCCTTCTAGTGAGGGATGGGCCAGCTGTCTTACATACCTTTGCTGGTATTGCATCCGCTCCTGAAACTTTTCCTTTAGATAGTGAACTGATTGCACTGTCGACTTCCTCCTCAGTGATGACTTCATCCAACGCCAGGTTCAGTTTCACCTGCGGCATTTGCCGGATGGCCTCCTCATTTATGGACGATGGGTGGTTTAGTATTTTGCAGAAGTGGTCTGCCCATCTGTCTAGAATCGGAACCTTATCTGTTAGCAGTGCTCCATCCGTACTGCGAACTGGAGTATTACTAGAGGGCTGCGGGCCATAGAGAGCTATCAGTGCGTCGTAAAACCGTTTGGTGTCATGACGCTCGGCGAACATCTCAATTTCGTCTGCTCTCTTTTGCTGAGCCTGTAGTCTTGCATCTCTCTAAGCTTGGTCTGGAAAGCTTTGCGAGCAGTATTGAAGGCAGCTTTTGCAGCCGGAGATGGTGTGTCCCTCTAGTATTCCCTGTGCGCTTCATGTTTTGCATTGAGATGGCCCTGTATTTCTAGATCGTTTTCGTCAAACCAGTCCTTGTGCTTGCGCGTGAGTGGGCCAATGTGTTTAACAGCTGTATAGTAGAGTGTATTTCTCAATGATTCCAGTTCTCTTCGATGTCGTTCTTTTCAAAACGGAGCTCAAATAGTCTGCCCTCAAGCTCTTCATGGAAGCCTCCTCTCGTGGGTTCATATTTCAGCTGAGAGACATTTAGCTTCCTCGGTGGTTTCTTTCCCTGGGGGCGTAATTTGGGCTGGATCTTGAAGTTTAGTTTGGCAATGACAAGTCGATGGTCGGTCGAATATTCTGCACCCTACATGCTCTTCGTTACCATAGCATCCGCTCGATCCCTACGTCTGATGATAATGTAGTCAATGAGGTGCCAGTGGCGGGACCTTTAGTGCATCCATGGGGTTCTATTTCGGACCGAAAGTCGGAAAGCTGTGTATGTAATGAGTGGTTCATTTGCGGCATATGTCCTCAGAAGGAGCAGTCCGTTACTATTGCATTTTCCGATACCAAGCCTGCCAATGGCCCCATCCCAAGCTGTATGGTCTATGCCAACCCTAGCATTAAAATCACCGAGGATGACCAATTTATCAGATTTGGGAACTGCAGCGATGAGCGCCTCAAGGTCTTCATAAAACTCATCTTTTGTTTTCTGAGGATTTGTCATTGTGGGTGCGTATGCACTGATAAGTGTTGCATATCGCCCTTCTATTAGAGGGAGACGCAGTGTAATCAGGCAGTCATTTATTCCTCTGAGAAATGAGCTATGGGGATGGTAACTAATATATTGCAAGGCTCATGATACTGATCAGACATGTTATTCAGGGTCGGACAAAACATTTGTATCAGACATGTTAGTCAGGTTCAGGCTAAATATACTTGTCAAGACCGTCACCTCGACTTTCACGCAGTCCTTCAAGAAAAGAACTGTTTTTCGAAGTGGGGAATCGGTGTGATCTTCGTAGTAGTGCGCGACACGCAAACGAAACCACACATAACAAAACCGGGAGGGGGACCTCGCTTTACCTTCATCAGCACTCTCTAAATTTGAGGAAAGCCAATAACCGTTCTTGCCAGGGTGCACACAAGAGTTAACATATTCATTGTGGGCATTCACAACAACAACAACAACAGGAACATTAAATATATTTTGGGACGTTATAATGTATGATTATTTTGCAATCATCTTCTTTATAAGCCAGATTGGCACAATTTTCTAATTGGAAATCAAATCACTTTCTTTAAATCCGTGTCACCAAAGGATTCACATCCTACATTAGTACCTGAAGGTAATCTCCTATTGATGTATTATCTTTCACCGAATCCATTATCGGGGCAGACGGCAGGGGATTTCAATTAACCAGTTTTTCAACAAGTATTGGAAATGTGTTACCAAGTCTTTCTCACCGCCGATGTGAAGAGCTCTTAAGAGAAGTTTTGAGATTCTTTGCACCATTGTCATAAAAATTGTCCTTCCAATCTAGTGTGACCTCGTTAAAGATTACATACAGGCTGGGTCAGTTTTAAGGAGCGATACGAGTTTTAACGGAAGAGTTAGAGCTGTAGACGGAGCGTACGGGAGGGGACACTGAGAACCATGATTAAAAAAGAGAATGAAAGCAAGGTGTTGTGAAATGCAGGGAATGTTTATAGGATCAAACCTGGTTGCACAAGGGCTGATGAGAAAAGAATCATAATCTTAAAAGCATATCGTAAAAGAAGACTAAATCTGGAGCGAGCAACCTCATTTTGTTAGACCACTGCGCGAAACCACAACCGCAAATTCTCTTATGCAGGCCGACTGTAAATTGCCGATCTGTGTTGATCGTTATGCTTCACATGGTGCGAAAGGGCAAATCAACGAATCAAAGAAAGAGGGCACGAACGAAGATGGAAATAAAGATATAAACGACGAAGAAAAATGTTCAAAATAAAAATGAAAAATATAACTAATTAACTGCGCGAGGAGGATTGTTCCTGCGTGGCGTTACCGAGCTATGTAATTGACGGAGACAGAAAATGACCACCATCTTCTTCTTCTTCTTCTGCGTACACAGTCAGACAGTAACCATTATTTTTTCGAAAAAAGCGGCGGTCGTCCTGAGGCTCTCGCCACTGCCATAGAGCTTGTCTTGCAGTTCCACTGGTAATGGCCACATCTGCTCTCTCTGATCCTCGTATGTCGGGCAGTTCTGCAGCAGATGTTCAGTGGTCCTTTTACCAGTACCGCACGGGCATTCGTCGGTACACCCTATCTTCAATTTGTTGTATAAGTGGTACCTCAGTCTGTTGTGGCCAGTGCGAAGTCTGAAGACAACGACCTGCTCTCTTCGGTTCAACTGGTAATAGGCATCGTTTTTGGTGTAACCAGTATGTTCGGTTTCCCATTTGGTCATGTATCTGGCTTTGATAAGCCGTTTTGACTCTTCGTACGTCATACTGGTATCTGTTTGTGGTAGTCTTGCACCTTCTTTTGCCAGTCTGTCTGCCTCCTCGTTGCCTTGGATGTTGCAGTGTGACGGGACCCACTGTACCACTACCCTTTTTGGTGCGGACTGCTGGCACAGTTTGCAGAGTGCTGCTCTTAGGTCATTAAGCTCAGTGTTTTTCTGGCTTTTTAGCGCTGTGACTACTTCGAGAGCATCTGTCAGCAGAACTATATGGCTCTCATTTTCACTGTTTGTCACCATTTCTTCCACTGTCGCCCTCAGTGCCTCTGCCTCCGCTCTGAAATTGCTTGTGTACTTACCAGTAGCGAATGGCAGTGTTATTTGTCTGCCATTTGGTAGGTTCAGGAATGCTCCTGCCCCTCCGTTCTGTGTAGTGTTTGTTACAGAACCGTCGGTGTATGCATGGGTCCAATCCATGCTTGGGTAGCTTTTCGTTATGAAGCTTAGGGTAGTGTCTTTCTTTTTCAGTCTGGCAGTTTTTGTTTGCAATACCTGGTATATTTTCTACCACCTCTGGAAATATATCCTGCCTCCAGGTAGGTTTTCGTACAGTAGTGATGGGTTTTGGTGTTTGTGCGTTTGTGGGATCTTCGTGCATCTTTGCTTTGGCTATTTCTGCAAAGTTTCTCCGCTTTAGTTTCCCATTTCCCAAATTGTTTAGTCTCTGGTACATTGGATGGTCCGTCAGTCTTCGGAGTTTCTCTGACTGCAGCTGGGCTCTGCAGTCTCTTCTATCGGTCATGGATTGCAGTTTTGTGATCTTTTCAAGTTCTACAATTGGCGTTGACTTCATGCCACCTGTTATAATTCTCATGGCTTGGTTTTGAAGTTTGTTAACTTTATCGAAGTTCGCCTTCGCTGCTGTTGTCCATGCCGCAATGCCATACTCGAGAACTGGTCTCACTCTTCCAGTGTACAGTTTCTTTAGTATGCCTTCGTCTGCTCCCCAGCTTATGCCAGCAAGTTTCCTCATGATTGCCATTCTTTCTCTGGCTTTCATTCGGTTTCTCTCGATCTGACTTTTCCATGTCATGCGCCGATCAAATGTGACTTCCAGATAGGTTGGGTTGTCGTTTGGCTGCAGGATTTTGCCATTTAGACTTAATTTGGTACTTTTGGGTTTTAATGAGAGCGAGAATATTGTGCACGTGGTTTTCTCCTCGTTTATTTTGACCAGCCATGAGTTGGCCCACTCTTCCAGCGATGTTAGGGCCGTCTGCATCCGATTTCTTGCTATGGTGAGATTCTTTTCAGAGGTCCACATAGCCAGATCGTCTGCAAACATTGAGCTATGGACTCTTCTTGGTATATTCTCTGTAATATCGTTTATATATACCAGGAAGAGTGTGGGTGACAAAACTCCCCCTTGGGGTACTCCCTGTTCGAGTGTCACCTTTTTGCTCATCTGCCCTTGTACTTGGACTCTGGCCGTTCTTTGTTTGAGGTAGTGGTTGATCCACTTGTACATCTTCCTACAGACATCACTTCTTCTTAGCTTGACTCTAAGTCCATCCTTCCAGACTTTGTCAAATGCCTTTTCCAGATCCACCCAAACAGCTACTGTGTGTTTCTGTGCCTGGTAGGCATCTTCTATCTCCTGGGCTATGAGGATGACCTGGTCCTCAGTGGATCTGTGCTGTCTAAAGCCGGCTTGCTGTGGAATTAGTATTCGTATTTCTTTCAGATGCCACATCAGTCTGGTGTTTATCATCCGTTCCATCAGCTTGCCGACACAGCTCAGTAGGCTTATGGGCCTGTATCCATTTGGATCTGTTTTATCCTTTCCTATTTTTGGTACTGGTACCAGTATTGCATCTTTCCATGCCTGGGGTACAATACCCCTTTTCCAGCTTTGGTTCAGGACTGATAGTAGTTTCCTCTTCGCTGTTTGGCCCAGCCCCATCAGCATTTCGTTTGTTATCCTGTCTTTTCCGGGAGATTTCCTTTTCTTTAGTGTTCTCATAGCCTCTTCCATTTCGCGCATTGTTAGTTTGGCCATCATGTGCTCTTCGGGAGCCGTATTTATGTTTTCGTGCCCCTTTAGCTCTTCGCTAATGTCTGTATGCTTTTCTGCAGGGACCTCGATGTGGTTTGCTCTGGCATAGTGATCGACAAAGGCGTTTGCGGCTTTCTTACCTGTGATCAAGTTCTCGCCCTGCTTGATAGTAATTTGTTTATTTGACGGGGTTTCGTCGTTCATGGCTCTGACTAGCTTCCATAGCTTGTTCCCTTCTTTGTCCAGATTTATACTTTCCGTTTTATTTTTCCAGCTTTCTCTTGCTGTTTGCTTGAGCGTGTGTTTGTACTTCGCCGCGGCGGCTTTGAGGGCGATGTTTACCTCCATGGATTTTTCTCGTTCTGCCATGTTCCTAGCATTTGTTACTGCATTTTACACTTTCTGCAACTCATCATTCCAGTAGGGCTTATAGTTTTTCCTAGCTCCTCTTGTGATGGTTTCAGTGGCGGCTTGCATTATTGCCTTGCTTAGGCTCTCTACCATGGGCTTCATTTTGGTGTTTCGTGTGTTGATGGTTTCACACAGCCCATCTGTCAGGATTGCAAATCTGTCCCAGTCGGCTCGTTTGTAATTCCAACGTGGGAGCGGTTTTGTTTCCTGTGGGCCTACTTCCATGTCAATGGTTAGCCTGATCGGCCTGTGGTCGCTACCTGCCAGTTGATTTAGCACCTGGCGGTCTATTTTATGGTGTATGTCCTGTGTGGAGAAGGCCAAATCTGGAGTCGAGGTGGTATGCCATGTTTTTGAATAGAAGCTAGGGCTATCCTCCGGCCTATTGATTAGGGAGAGATTTGCATCTATCTCCCAATCTTCCACTTCGTCACCTCTGCTGTCTGTGTCAGAGTATCCCCATCTCTCCGAGTGGCTGTTGAAATCTCCAACTACTATGCAGTTGGAGTCTCTGACCTCCATACTCGAGAGCGATAGGTCTCTATTTGGTGGTCCGTACAGATTGAAAATGCGGAGCTTCGTCTCTTGAGCCATTATGTCAACTCCTACAATTTCTGCTTGTCCGGTGTGATTGACAGGTACCGCGCTACTCGGTATGCTGTTTCTGGTCAGTATCAGGACCCCTCCTTTGTGGCCTTCTCTATCTAGACGGAAGGTCTGATATCCTCTGATTGAGAATTTATGGTTATTGTTGAGGTGCGTTTCCTGGATACATGCCACGTCAATCTTACCTTCATGCAGGTGGTGTGTTAGGGAAAGTTTTTTGTTAATGACTCCCTCCGCATTCCACTGTAGTATTTTGAGGGTCTTGAGGTGTTGGCCAATAGAGGTTGCCCCATAGCCATGTGCCTTGACTCCACGACACATGGGTGGGTGACCACAAGTAGTCAAGGGTGGGCCCCTTCGAGGCGTGGGGCCCGGCACTATCGCTGTCTGGCGGGACTCCGTAGGATGAGCGCCATGCGTTTTTCGAATAGGTTGTACTGCCATCAAACTGTGATTTACGTTGCACTGTTTTGTTAGGCTTGCGGCCCCGTGCATCCGATTTCAACAGGCGTTTCTGTAGGGATGCCCTCCTTAGCCTTTGGCTGTCCCCAGCCTATCTGCAAGGCAGCAGTTGTTTATGATCAGAGTTTTCTCTCTTATGGAAGTTGTCTTACCAGACTATCGAGTCTTCACTACTCGTGTCTATAGGGTGCAATGATGATATGTGATATATGAGATGGACTGGTTTACCCGGAAGAGAGGCAGTCCAGTGTGTCTGTATCCCAGGATCGTCACGTCCTGCCAGAAACGTAGCATTTGCATGTGAGTGGGGTATCTCTTTTTCCCTTTATTTTCTTGGCTTCTATGCAGGGATGGTACGCCTAGCATTCCCCGCCACTTGGGGTGTTGACACAGTGGGGCAGGTGTGCAATGTCCGCTGGTCTGCATCTCTTCTGCGTCCAGTATGATAGTTATATGGCTGATAACGTACAGAGGTAGATATCGTAGCCGGAGTGCATTCAGCCAGAGGACAAGCCTGGTAATGTCACGGAGATGTTGTTTGCCTGATGTGCGGACAACTCTCTTGGTCAGTGGTTGAGTCTTGACAGTTCACAGTGAGGTGGCTGCTCTACTGTTTTCGACACCCCGACCAGGTACTAAGTCTTTGGTTGGTGTTTTCGCACCCCATTGCCGTATAGGGTGAGTATCAAGCAGTTTTCCGCCCGCTTTGATTTGCGGACGGCAAGGACCTCTTACTGTGGCTCTACCTGATAGGGCTGGGGCGCAAGCCCCAGGTCCCGAGCATGTAGGAGCCTCCCATTGCAGTGGTGCTGAGATTTTGGGCTGGATTGCGGCTTACAAGGGTTCGGCCGTAATCCCCCACATGGTAGCCTCGCGCCCTTGGCTTATCAGCCTGGTACGTGAACCAATCTGCGGCTCCTCTCGATTTGAGCTGGTTTTCCGTAGCAACGCCCTGTCATTTGTAGGGTAAAACTGACCTGTCTTCAGATGATCTATTTCCAGCACCCGTTCACTATTTGGTCAGACGAATTTATAGAGGGCTTTTGTTTGTCAATGACCAGGTATTTGAAATCTGCGGTTTCTGCGGAGTTAAACACGATTTCCGTAGCGTTCTTTCATTTGATTGTTTGAGAGCTGACTTGTCATCCGTGAGTCTAATACCAGCGTACGTTCATTATTAGACCCAAACGGCAGTGCTCTCGATTTGTCAGTTGTTCTACAGTATTGGCGTGTTCAGTCAAATTAAGCCGCAGGTTCCACACCTGGTGGTGCCCTTCCGTCACTTCCCTTAGCGAGACAATCAAGTTTCTTAGAGGGTAGCCCCAGATTTTCGGGGGTCTAATTCCAGCACATGTTCTCTATTAGACCCCACGAAGGTGTACTTTTTGATAGTCATTCTGCAGTATTGGCGTGTTAAGTTAATTTAGGTCTCAGGCTCCACTCCTGATAGTGCTCTTCCGTCAATTCCTTTTTCAGAGCACTGGATGCAGACCAAACCAGGCCACAGGGGGCATAACCCCAGATTTTCTGGGGGTCTAAATCCAACACTAGTTCCATATTAGACCCCAGAAGAGTGGTCTCGGCATGTCAATCATTTCAGTGTTGCCCGTGTTGAGTCAAATCCTGAGATCCAACTACGAGCTTTTTAACTGCAACAACTTTAATATACGCTATTGGAGCTGGAATTACCGCGGCTGCTGGCACCAGACTTGCCATCCAATAGATCCTCGTTAAAGGGTTTAAAGTGTACTCATTCCAATTACGGGGCCTCGAAAGAGTCCCGTATTGTTATTTTTCGTCACTACCTCCCCGTGCCGGGAGTGGGTAAGTTGCGCGCCTGCTGCCTTCCTTGGATGTGGTAGCCGTTTCTCATGCTCCCTCATGACCACCATCTAAAACAACTCACATATTTGGGACGGATATTGATAATATATTCTAGAAGTGTTACAGATGCATCAAAAGGGAAGACATTAAGCTAGCTCATCTTCACTATTCTAGACTCCACAGGGATTTCCATTAAGATAGATGAAGAGAAGGGTCTTGAATGTTGTTTTAGATATGTTTGATCAGACTGAAAACAGGGATACAGATGTCCATCAGGAAATTTGGAAATGCATTCTAGACATTGTCATCATACACTGATTAACAATCGAGGCAAAGGTTGCATATATCCAACACTCCAGCACGAACAGTGCTCCAGGGTCCGATGAAGTTCAGTATTGCTACATTACGCAGCTGGACAGGACAGAGTTCACAAATGTGATGGAGTTCAATAACATTACAGGAAACGGATCACTCCCCGTAGAATGGCTATAAATATATATACTGTCACTTCTTGTTCTGTTAAAAAAAAAATATCGGCGTCATTGCAATTCGGGAAAATTTACAGTTGCTTAGACCCTTTTAGTAAATTCCGAAGAATGTATTTGCTAATGGTTTTTGTAGCTCGCTGGCTGTACACAATCCTGTTCCGCCCTTTTATTCGCTCCTGTCTACTGGAGTTATTTCCATACTCCTTAGCAGCTATCAAATAATTATCATTCAGAACTGCAATTGCAGATTGATTAAGAAGATAGTGGCCAGACAAATAATGATCCATCTTGAAAGTCAGCACATTCTATCCCATACCATGGCCAGTTACAGACGACCGAAGAAGACACGTGTTAACGTAGTGACGTTTGCATATTTAGAAAGCCCTCCAGGGAATAGGCGCTCTGCCTACCCTGTTAATCCAGATCAAGGAGCTATACAAGGACACCGGTGCCTGAATTCGGCTGACTGGCTCTCTATTGGACAGATTCCCCACCGCTTTTTGTGTCAGGCAGGGATGTGTTCTTTCTCCCGTTTTATTTTGTCGGACCGTCAACTGACTTCTTGACCGTCTATTTGCGCATCAAGAGAGCATCGTATTCAATCAGTCAATCTTCACCAATCTTCCTTATGCAGACGACACTGTCCTGTTCGGCACAGACAACTCTGCGCTGCAACGCTCTCTAGAAATCCTAGACAGCGAAACGCACTTCGTAGGCCAGTCTATATCATTAGCCAAAAACCGAAGTTCAGAATCTCATTTCTGGCACAACATCACAGGGTAATGAAACTCAAATCTTTTCGGCGGAGGGCACCGAAGAATTCACTTATCTCTGCAGCATGATGCTATCCTCGGATGGACGCTGCTGTCCAAATATGTCAAGGTCGATCATATTAGCTGGATCTATAATGCATGACCTCCGATTCGTGTGGAGTAACAACATTATTTCCTTTCGGGCAAACGGCCTTCTTGCGTGGTTTCAGTTCTACTCTACGACTACGAAACCGGGACACTACTCAAAAATGACATATCAGGCTAATGACCTTCTACCTGAGTAGCTATATGCGTCTCCCGGGCATCCGATGGCGTGACTACATTCGCAAAGTGAAAGTATTTGCTAAAATAAACCTCTTTTCAATCTCCGAAACACTGGACCCCGCAACGTTTATTTGTTCGGTCATAGCATACGGTTGAACCAGGAAATGCCAGTTCCCAAGATACTTCACAGGTCGTTCCTCGGCATCAAACGACAGACCCATGACCGGCTGGAGACGAAGAAATCGCAGTCCCTACACAATAAGGCTCCAGCTGATACCAACGCTCCGGACAAGGCCTGGATCCGCACCGCATCAGTGGGTCACAGATGTTGTCGACCGACACAATGATCGTCAGATACCTCAGAAAACGAATTTAATTATTATTCTTCTTCTTATTATTTTTTGCAAATTAAATTTGTTCGAGATTTGATTTTATACAAGAAACAGTCGTGGTAAATCTCGATTATAACCGGGTGGACTATAAGACCTTGATGTACTGTACGAAAGACTGTAAAATCAACCCATGGATGGTTAATTAGATATCCGATGCCTTGACGGAGAGAACTGCAGCTTTACATGGAATCTTGGACATTAGAACAGCTGCGAATACCACCAGGATTACCCGAGCATCGGTGCCATTCAAGCTTTGCAAAATAAGAATGGCCAATTTTTAAAAGGACTGAATCATTCTTGCAAGACCTTCAACTCAAACGTAAAATCAGTTCTATTATACGGCTCTCAAACATGGAGAATAACACATGTACTTATGAAAAAGGTACAGACTTTCGTCAATGGTTGCCTGCGCCTGATACATAAGAAGAAATGGTACGACAAGATCAACAACGGGGAACTGATTGTAAACACGGGACAAATATCAGTGGAGCATAAAAGACGGAGGAGGCGATGGCGATGGATAGGCCACCCATTATGGAAACCAGTGGATAACATTACCAGACAAGTTATGTTCTGGAATCCACAGGGAAGAGGAGTGTGAAAGTTCTAACGTTATTTCTATCCTAGGTCACGGTATCATTTAATATAACGTGTGACAGAATTAACGGTTATTGTATCACTTTTATTTATATCTTACGTCCTTACAACTATCACTTCTTAACTTACACTTTAATTAAACCACTAACAATTCTTTTAACAAAACTAAAACAAAGAATGTTTATTTCACCAACATCATACACATCATATCAAAACACTAGGCTCATAGATCACATTCTATTGTTCATCAATTATTAACTAATTGTAATGTTTCACAAGAAGTTTGTTTTCATCACTTCTCTAACTGACTATAATTACTTTCTAGAGGTCCGTACAATTAGCACAGGGCATACTCTAGCACTAAACTTTACCCAGGGTTCTAATCATGTGGTAGGAATATAGCAATTGTTCTATTCACCGTCTATCTCTGTGCGTTGATATAATGCTGTATATCTACTTTTTCTCTGTCCTCCTCTATCTGTACTCGCTTGTCTGATGGCCTTATGTCCCACCTCTCAGCTTACACAACGTGGATGTCTACCAAGACTTGTCTGGTCTCAACATCAGGAAGTATGCGACTGCAGCTGTGCTCGTGTCTATGACAGACGACAGTGGTTCTGTTACTGTGTTTGTCGGGACGAGAAATCACACAAGTTACGACGAGTCGTCAAAGACAACAGCTTCGTGTTGAAGCAACGCCTCTCCGTATGACGAGAATGAAGTCGGGTCACGAGAGACCGGTATTAGCAACGACAACTCGAACAGAACATCACACACAGACATATTCTTACACTTGTGGGGTTTCTCGTTGTCTTTCAGTGTTGGTCTGCGTCGGTGGCTTCTAATTATATCTCTCTATACTGGTCACTCACTGGCTAAGTCTTGCAGTTTTATCTATCTACTTGTTCTTGTCTAATAAGCTACCTACTAAACTGCACGGTAGAATACCATTCTCTGCTGCTTCTGATCTGTCCCTCAATGACTTCTACTTTCTTGAGTTCGTTTTCCTCAAACTTTATTTGAACTGGCGTGTCCCAGAGAAAAGCTGCCTTGGTTTTCAAACTACTGAATGACCTATATGTCATGGGAATCCAAGTTCAAAACGCAGGAACGAGAACCATTTTGGCTGGACAGTTTTAAACTGCATTGTTTGAGAGTTAAGGACAATGCCCATTCAATGAACTGAACCTCTCAGGTGGGGTTGTCAAGTTATATGTGGGTACCACAAACAGTATTTGCAGGGCTTCCCTGGCGTTGGCTCGTTGGACCATAGTAAATATGTTACAGGAATAAAGAAAGGCCGAGACACTGTTAGTAGAAAAAACTGGATCCAAATGTAAAGGCAACAAACATGAACTGGACAGAATTGGTTCAGATTGCTCAGGACAGGTCGATGTGTCGAATATTTGTTGCGGACCTATGCTTCACATGGAGCTGACATAATTTAGATCTGATTAATGTGAAGGTCTGTATGTTGTGGTTGTTTCCTTGAACAATTATAAAGTGAAGGGCGTTACCATTGACAGGTGTGCCATGGCAAGGTGTGTCAAGTTGAAATGTCACGGAGTAACTTTTGAGCAGTTGAAAATAAAAAAGAGCAGACTCTTGGCAGGCTGCCCGGGCTAAACATTTCGAAATATAATGAATGTTTTATCCAATATACAATTTACTTTCTCCCAAGCCTTGTTAACTCCAGAAAAATACGTCGCAACAATAACCAACTACGTAAGGACTTCGGCTACTTGGTAGAAGGCAAGTACCTGTCTCTTTGAATAGCAGAATGGCACGTATTTCATGTATCACAACAGACTCGTTGCGAAAATCTTGATCATCAGACTGAAAACAACAGATACACAATGGAAGTAATTGTCTCTCAGGAATTGTAGAAGGATGAATGCCAGAGAACGCATTTCATTCTCTGACTACATCCTGCTACTTGCGAAACCGTGTTCATGGCTTGGTAGCGGGAGATTGAGAACGAACGCAGTAGAAGAAGAACTCCGGACGTTTAGAAACAGTACCGTTGCACAACACTATCTATTTCCTTGACATCCCAGGCTTTCTTCCGTAGTTCACTACACTTTACAAAAAATATCTCTTAATTTCTGTATTTGATTATCGATTGCTTAAATTACATAAACCTTTCGCAATTTGTTGCTGCTTTGGTTACGGTAAAATTTGTGCTGATAAGGAGTTTCACAGTTAAATAGTCTCGTTTATACGTTAGTGCTTCTGGAGGACAGAGCCGTCCACATCGATTATCTTTCACATTAAATGAATCGGCAAGTTGTGCGTGTTACATGACGCTCCAGTTTACCTAACTATAAAAGATGCCCTGAAATAATTAGAAAATGCAACACTATATAGAAGGAAATTTGTCAACACCGTTTAAAGGATACATTATCTAAACACTTCCTCACGGACAGCAGTATGGTAGATAATGTATCTTCTGGCATCTCCTTACTGTGTGACTACTCGTCCAAACCGTAAGGCTGCCGGTGCGGAAGTAATAACCACCGAGGTTGTTTAAACTTGTAGATTCTTGGGAGTAAAATGGGTACATATAATATTCACAGCGGCTTGGGAACAAAAGAAAGTCCTGAAAACTCGCAGAAATCTATAATGTGGTAAATCTGGAAACACACCTGTAAGAGAAAATTAGTGTGATACCTACCGGGGAATATAACTACTTTGCCACACAGTGAAATTGTACGGAAACATATTGGAGCAGCGAATTTGACGGGTCCTCAACTGACTGCTGAGTGGGACTCAACTGACTGCTGAGTGGGACTCAACTGACTGCTGAGTGGGTAGGAGTTGCACAGACGCTTTATTCTCCTCGAGACAACTAAGCAAAAGAAACATCGAACACGATTGGAGAATCAACATTGGTTTCATAGATGAAGAAGTGGCTTCGACAGAGCAGACAAGATAACAAAACTATGGTCCAGTCTAGACGACTACAGACTACTCGGCCAACTGTTAGAGAATATTAGAGCACTGTATCAAGGGTGTCAACGTGTAGTAAAGGCAACAGCCGGTCTGATCGTAACATTTTAGATAACAACCAGGGTAACACAGGGTTGTGCGTTTTCGTTACTACTCGTCAGCACATTACTGAACAGAACGGTGCTGGAGGCCAAAATAGAGCATCTACTAAGGAATGCCGAGGAAGAAAGGAAAGAGGCTGATCAGTTACATGAACTTCGTTTTTAAGATGAGCAATACCTACATTACGAGAGTGAAAACAATAAACAGCAACATCCGACTGCGCTCAATTCGCTGTGTGAAAATATACAGTATGAAAATTAACACACGGAAAAACAGAAACTATGCAGATAGGAAGATCATCTGATAAACATGAACATTGCTGTAAGAAAGACAACGATTAAATAAGTGCAGGCATTCAAATACTTTGGCAGTGATTTCACACAGGATGGAAATTTAGAAAGAGACACTCCCAAAGAACAAAAGCAATTGGATACCAGCTGTCACTATTATTGACACCCCCTAACATAACATGTGCACAAAAATATAATACTGATAAACAGTACTATATATGCATGCCATCCCTCTGTTACCAGTGCCAAACGTGGACTTTAAACATAATCTATAGAGAGGAAGATCACGACATGTGAGATGATATGCCTTCGAAAACCCATCAATGCTAACTAGAGGAGACACAATGCGCAACGCTCAGGTGTGAAACATCGTTGTAGAAAGACCAAGCACTGAATATATTGATGACAAGAGAATCAAGTGATTCTGCCACATAATGAGAATGCAACCCGACAAACTACTTCTGTGCGCCGATAACACACGACGATCAACTTTAAACAACCGTGGCAGGCCGATAATTATATGAATAGGAAATGTTGAGGATATCCACAATCTTCCTGTGATGACGACTAGTCTAGCAACGCTCTTTTCCCCGGACAATATAGTACGGCTCCTTACGGCGTCTAGCCTGTTTAAACGTTTGTGAAACATATCATTCGTTCTTTATCTTCCGCTCTGTAGTCCAGAGAACGGAATGCGTTGTGTCGTAGTTTACAGCTTTACTGCGACATTTGCACCTTTCGGTCCAACACATCCGACTTCAGCAAGCATTTTTTGAGTACCGGGTTAGCATTCCCTCTTCGATTCGTCCTCCATAGCCAGTCTGCCCTGCTGCAGCCTGTTATCCAGGATCACCGCGTGGATGTGTAGAAGGGTCTTGGCAGCTCTGGTTCGCTGGCCCTGACGCTAGCAGTCATCTATGATTCGCTAACCACCCCAGCTCATGCGCTGCTCAGCATCTTGAACCATATGTTAGGGTTTTGGGAGGGGAGGGAGGGTTGAAAATAAGTGACATGACTATCAATTCACATTTGATGGTGCTCGCATTCATAAAACAGCATGGTCGTGACTCTGTCCATCAACACAATTGGTGCTGAAGTAGGATGCATTGGGACACAGAGTAAAAACAAAAACTTTCGTTTGATTAGGGAAGTTTTCAAGCCAAAGACACGGTGTTCAACTGATGTTACCCACATACCTCAGTCAACCCAGCTGTAAATGAACATTTGACTAATGATTTTAGAATAAAAGGCAGAGAAATAGGCCACTCAACCTCCTCATAAACAGCTTAAATCTAGTACAATGACGTGTAATTTGATCTCCGTCAGCAGTGGTTAATATGCGACTACCTTTACAACTTTTTTCGTCTTAGACTATACGATAAACAAGAAAAAAGTTTGTGAATGTTAATTGTTGATGCTGTTGTTGTGTCAGGTTTTTCAATTTATGTTGTGCTTTTGCCCAGACGAAGGCCTTGTGACTGTAACGTGTGTTCATTTTGTTTCTTTCCTGTTGTTGTAAATGATCCAGGTGTGGTTATGTTTGTATTAACAAATGTTGATAGCACCTGCATTTGGTCTATCTTGCTGTCTGTCTGTGCCAGAGTCCAAGATCCACAGAAAGTCATGTATTTGGTAGCGCAGAAGGATCGAATTAGTGCGTAGAAACATCAAACTAGTGACAGTTAAAACTTTCTTGTTGACCACCTCTGCTATTTTGCGGATCGCTCCACAATGTCGTCCGCATAGGCTGGCATTCAACAGCCAATTCAGAACGTGTAGGGACCAAAATAATCCGTCTGGCTAATTAAAACGAAGCATTACTAAGGGGTTAACAGTTGTAGTGTCACGCATGATAGATAGGCCAACCAACTTCGATGACTTAGTGTCAGGCTGCATTTGTCACTTGTATAGTCTGGCCAAGGGCCATGGATGACAATGAAAGGCAAACCGGGTACTACAACAATCTAACTGAAATCTAATGTATTGGGTGAAAAGGCGCAGATGTCGCAGTGGGGATGTACTCTTCTCCAGGGCGTCACAGCGTCTTTTCATTACAAACTCCACAGAGGAAGAAGAAGAAGAAGATGAAGAAGAAGAAGAACAAGAACACGAAGAAGAAGAAGCAGAAGCAGACACTGCTAGACAATGTCAGGTAAAACGTATTGACGAAGCCCTCACATAAATTCGCGCAGTTGTCCTTGGAAACCGACACGTCTCATGACAGTCTGGCTAACGAGGAGGAGGATATTCGTGACCCACGTAGTGGTCGATGACACGCAGATAAAGTAAAGCACAGTGTAGCTGCCAGGTAGGCTGGGGTGCCCCTTCAACGCTTGCTTTATGAGCAACCTTTAACCTGCCACCTAACCCACTTTTCAAGGGGCACAAAACAGTACCTTAACTCATTGTCGGCACTCTATAACAACAGTAGGTTATATCAGCATATTTACGACCGAGGGAAATCTCAAATGTCTTACACGCGATACAGATGCCAATAAGACCAGTGACACACATATATTAAGAGTTTGGACTAACCCACTCTGAGATAGAATGTTGTTTAAGTCATTGTTCGTACATCAAACAATTTGCCTAGGACGACAACATATTGTGTGAGGAGTCGCCTTTCTAGATTAGAGAAATATTTCTAGAAGCAAACATCTTCGCTTTCTTTTTCTTCTTCTTCGTTCAACTAATTATATGCTTCTATCCTGGTGAGGTTCACGAATGAAACTGTGCGTTTCAGTTCTTCACCTGTCAGTTTCTAGCTTATATTCTTTGTGCTGGTCTCTCCATTCCGTCATGAAGGATCGTTTGATGGCTGTCTTTACTTCTTTATAGCTCTGTGGATTGCTAGTCTGAGTGCCGAAAACTTTCGGATTTTGAGAGCTCATCTGCCTTCTCGTTTTCAGGAATACCACAATGGGCCGGAACTCACTGTAGGACTAGATATGTTTATTTCACAGTAACCTGGTTTTATATTATATTTCTTGTGAGATAATATCTTGTTTGGCCCTTGAGATGGCTTGGAATATCCTCTTTGGAGTCGGTTAGAATGACCGTATGTCTTGTAGTTCTTTTTTGTTTTGAAACGATTCCTCGTTTCTGCATTAACATTTGTTGATTCGGCTCTGAAATTGGTACAGGTATCTGCTTCTATTATGGAGTAATTTTATATGTGAAGCAAACATCTTACATCAATGGTTCCCAACTTGTATCAAGATCGATAACACTCCAACTTCTGCTAACATAGTGAAACGATTCTACGCATGCCTGATCACCCCATACATATCAAACTGAAACACCCAGTTAAAAATAGGCTAAAGAGAACTAACTTCATCCGTATATCCACCCACCTACATGGACAATCTGGAGAACTAATTCCCAACCATTCTACAGAAATAGAAATGCTTATCAACTATGAAGAGCCAAGCTGCAACATAAACAGCGTCGAAGAAAATACCAACACAGTGTCCTCGAGCTGAAACATTTAGCACAAACATTAATTGAGGAGAAATATAATACCAAAGAATGGACACAGGTGTACACAGATGGTTCAGCAGAACGGGCAGGCCAAAACGGGGGAGTAGGCATATTCATAAGACACGAAAGTGGAAATATAACAGAAGAGGCCATCCCAACAGTAAAGTTGTCCACAAACCTCAGAGCAGAAACGATGGCCCTCCTGTGAGCACTGAGAATACTTCAAACAGAAAGGCAACCTCTATCAAAAATAGCTGTATTCACGGACTGCAAAGTACTATTAGAGATAATACAAAAAAACAAACAACGAATTACTGTTATCAGAAATCAGAGCAGAACTGGGAAAACTTAAGAGATCCTCAACAATAGAACTCCAGTGGCTACCCTCCCTTTGCGGAATCACCGGAAATGAGAGAGCTGATGCATTGGCACAAGATGGCAGCAAAAAGGCCCAATTTAATCTTCGAGTACCCTATAGAGAAATCAAGAACATCATTAGAAATTAGTATAAACACGAATGGAGAGAAGACAGAAACATAAGCAGTACACTAGACCCAATTCACCAACTCAAAAGAAATCAACAAACTACCTTATTTGACCTGAGAACTAGACACTGCAGACTACTAGAACATCTTTAACGACTGAAGATCTCAAACCCCGATGAATGCCAAGGTGGACCAGGATACCAGAACTCTGAGCATATTCTACAGGAATGCCCAATCTATAGGGAACTGAGATACCAGACCTGGCCAGAGGATGCGGAGCTGAGATAAAAGCTGTGGGGCAACCGCTCCGACCTAGTGAAGACTACAGACTTCATCATGGCCACTGGCCTGCAGATACAGCATGACCAAAAGATCCTGAACGCAAAGAAAAAGAAGAAGAGAACTCCTACTTTGCCCGTGTTTAACACGGTGACAATGAAGCACATCAGCAGAAACATACTTAATTTAGTAGCTAGTGGTAAATATGTTTCACTGACATACTGTCCCTGTAAACCTGGACATTTCGCAGATGCCGGGTTGAAAACCATTGTCATATTTGATGCAGGTATAAACGTACGAGAAATTACGGAGAATGTACGTTTCACTTGAATGATGTCGTGTGTAACTGACAATCAAGCAGCAGCGACACTCGAAAGTGTCACAAGTCAATGGCATTCAGCAACATATAAACCATTTAAAACACAGACGGGCTGGTGGCCACATCGCAAGGTATAGATAGACGAGCCTGAAGTTACAGAACTACTCTATCGCATCCTCGGGAAAAGAAGAGATCCAGATGGGAAGACGCGAACGAGAAGAATATTCGCGAATCTATATCGAATAAACTGTTCATCCGCTGGTCAACTGGTGCTCGCAACCTCAAGGAGTGGAAACAGAGTTGGGACATTAACAAGTTTAACTACCTTGTTGAGGAATGAGTCGATTAAGATTAAGATTACGATTAAGATAAACGTACGAAGAACACTTTTAGACGGGAATCACTACACACAGCAAATATATTCATTTTTTTCATACAACTCTGGATGTTCCTCGTGCTGCCAATCAAACACTAGGCTCCCTTATAGTTATGTAATGGCGATGCTTCAGCTTACAACGCTGCTCATGATTTCTCATTCCACGGAGTAAATGCCTTCAACACGTGTACAGTTTACTTCTAGAGTTGTTTACATTACTCACAAACATGCAGATAATTTCTGTCAGGTTGCAGCAACTAATATGCCAGAACAGCTCACTAAGTTTACATTTAGCTGTTAATGTGTCAAGAATCTGCCTAATAAACTACACTCGAGAACGGCTTTAAGTGTTTAAATGGCGCCTGCAATTCTGCTTTCCGTTATATTGATGTTTAGCGTTTTCAACAAATGAGAGGTGTTGTTTTGTTGAAATGTCATTCGTTGGGGGCTTTCCTTCGGACAAACTCGTTTTAAAGGCAAGGCTTACATGTTATTAAACAATTGCTTGACATGGTCTCATTTACCACTATCGTACTGTATAAAGTATAAGTTAGACCTAAATTGGAGTACTGTATGCATGTGTGAAGTCATGTTTGAGAATGGAAATAAACATGCTGAAAATAATACAAAGACGAACGAAAAAAGTGAAAATTGGATTCTGGAGTTATAGTTATTAGGAAAGACTCAGAAAATTCGGTATTCGATGTCTTGAAATGAAAAGAATGTGAGATGATTTAATAAAGGTTTAACAGATAATCAAGGGAAATGACACATTTGGCTATAACAAATCTTTCAAATCACAGCGACTTCAAGAACCAGAGATCATCATCTTCATTTGAAGATCAGTCCGTACCCTGGTTGTAAGGTTGTTTGATTATGTCTTTCCATTTGACACTATCCTCTGGTTAATCAATCCTAAGACTGGCTGTACGGTTGACTGTGTTTTTCCATTTGACACTAGCGTCTGGTTGATCAGTCCGGAGACTGGTTGTAAGGTTGTTAGAGTATGTCTTTCCATTTGACACTATCCTCTGCAACTCCCTTCATTTCAGCATAAGTTCGTACTGTAATCTCCCTGCATGCCTGAGATGCAAAGGTGAGTTTTGGTCGTCCCGGTCCTCTTTACCCTGTAATGTTGCCCTTCATTCCTTTTCTGTAGTAGAATGTCATGTCTCATATTGTGATCCAGTCAATTCAACCGCTTTTTTATCACATACAAAATATGTATTCTCTGCGCCTACTTCAGTGAGTTATTTGCCGCTCGATCTTCTTTCTGTCCGATATCTTTCCGTCCTACAGTAAGATCACATTACAAACGCTTTCAATCTTGTTTCATCCTTCATGCTTCAGCCCATACAGTGCAATTGGAAATATATGTGGCGATGTTTATATTCCTCAGTTGTCCTGATATTTTTTGAGATTAACAATATATGTTCTTATCCGAAGTCCTATTGTGAAATTGCTATTCTTTTCTTAATGTCTGTCTAATTACGGGCATCTTATGTTATGTTCTGTCCCACATATGAGCACTTCTGTACTTGTTCAATTATTTATCCACTGATAATGATATTAAACAAAAAAAATCTTGCTTGGATATGGCTTGGCTTCGTTCGTTCTCAATCTCCCGATACCAAACCCTGAAATGGCTTAAGTAGCAGAATGCAGTCCAGAGAACGGATTGCGTTGTGTCGTAGTTTACAGCTTGATTGCGATATTTACACCTTTCGGTCCAACACATCCGACTTCTGCGATCATTTTTTGAGTGCCTGGTTAGCATTCCTTCTTCGATCCCTTCTCCTTAGCCAGTCTGCCTTGCTGCAGCCTGTTTTCCAGGATCACCGCGTAGAGGTGTAGAAAGGTCTTGGCAGCTCTGGTTCGCTGACCCTGACGCTAGCAGTCAGCTATGGATCGCTGACCACTGCAGCTCACGCGCTTCTCAGCGCCTTGATTCCCTGACCACTGCTTGTATATTACCACAGTCTTTGTCTCCGATGTGTTTATTTTCATGCCAAACTCTTTGGCTGTGCTATTAATTTTTTCAAGCAGAATTAGCAACGTTACTACTGATCCTCCTACCATCGTTTGATCATGGTCAAGTTTGATGATATTAACGTTCATGCCATTAGATATGACACCTCTATTTCAACTTCGCATGACCGTGTCCATTCAAAAAAGGTCCAGATAAGAAAACAGGTAATATTTTTTTTCTTTTTGCCAAAGAATAATGAAAGCATGGCATGTATTGCCACATACAATAGTAGACGCAGTGTCAGTTAATGCATTCAAAAAGAGATGTTGTGTCCAACACAGCATTTGGTTTAATATATGGAAGAGTCTGTTCAAGGCTGCATTTGGTTTAATCTAACCTGTAACTTCAGATGATAGAGTTTAGGTCTAAGGTTGCATTTGATTCAGCCTGACCTGTCACTTCAGATGGAGAAGTCTGTTCAAGGCTGCCTTTGGTTTATCTAACATGTAACCAGATGGTCGAGTTTAGGTCTAAGGTTTTATTTGGTTTAAGCCTAACCTGACCCTTCACATGGTGGAGTTATGGTACACTTATCCAGCAATATAGTAAGCATGATTCCAGTTATTTGCAATATCCCATCAATAGAAACAGCTTTTCTGTGATGTAGTTGCGATTTACATGCACATTACTCTTTCGTTGGATCTTAGGACACGTAATGAAGGAAAAACCTATCATAATCTGGTTGGCTGGGGAACCTCTCTGGTATATTGTATTAAAAAACAACATGTAAGGTATTCAATCACCTTGATTCGGAAAATACTTAGTGATCCATCAGGAAACAAAGTTGGAAAACTACTCCAGCACTAGTCTCCGACAGCAGTGTTTACCATGACACTACTTTTACCAAATCGGCAGGTGGTGGAAGCCACTTGTCTCCGACAGCAGTGTTTATCATGGCACTACTTTTACAAAATCGGCAGGCGGTGGCAGCCACTTGTATACGACAGCAGTGCTTAATGTGGCACTACTTTTACCAAATCGGCAGGCGGTGGGATCCACTTGTCTCCGACAGCAGTGCTTAATGTTACACTGCTTGTACCAAATCGGCAGGCGGTGGAAGCCACTTGTCTCCGACAGCAGTGCTTAATGTGGCACTACTTTTACCAAATCGGCAGGCGGTGGGGGCCACTTGTCTCCGACAGCAGTGCTTAATGTGGCTCTACTTTTACCAAATCGGCAGGCGGTGGGGGCCACTTGTCTCCGACAGCAGTGCTTAATGTGACACTATTTTTACCAAATCGGTGGGGGCCACTTGCCTCTATTGATTTTCGTAGTCAATCAATTACGTATTGAGCTTTTTCCAATGTTTAACATTAGATAGGCTTACAATGTTCTTCTCTGTTATCATGAGTGCTGATTTTATTTTATTTACTGTCAATATATCTGCAAGAACTCATTAACAATTATTCACTCTCATTCAACAAACTTACTCACTAATGATATGGGTTATTTTCGTCACTGGATCTTTACTGCCCTCTCTCTCTTTCTCCTGAGACAATTTTATACTTCATTTTCAATTCTAAAATAGCATTAGGTTACAAGATATGATATGTATCTTTCTTTCTCTAATACACTATTTTATGTAAATATATATATAACTATGTAATTGCATATATATATATATATATATATATATATATATATATATATATATATATATATATATATATACATATGTGTGTATATACAGTCATTTATCCCACATAGAAACACATACCCTCATACACATACATCATCTTACACAATCCCACACACATACAGGCACACACACTGACACAAAGCTGCATGATATTTAGGAACCATTATAAATTCAATATAAAATAGTTATTAGCTGCCCTACAGAAGTACAGATCGACTAAGACGTCCAGCAAGTGTAGAAACAATACATTGTGAAAACCATGTTCGATTTCAACCCAAGAATAAGAAGTGAAACAAGAGGAAGAAGAAAGAGTAAGCATTATCACATCGGAATACTATATAGTAGTACAAAACAAATTCGAGTTGTATTTAGCAGTACGGGACAATATGACACCAGAAGAACTTGCCACACAGGATAGATATATTTGCATCACATAAGCAGTTAGCAAAATATGTTAGGTCAGGTCATCCCGTAACAGGTGAAGTAGTTTGGGCACACATGAAGACATACTCACAATGCCACGCCACCCTTCTCTGTCCGCGGCCAATGCCTGTGACTCTTCTGGTCGGAGATTGGTCCATTCTTTTATGTTGTCCTCCCATCTCTTTTTGGGACGGCCTCTTCGCCGTCTGCCATGCACCTTTCCGTTGAGAATTGTATTTGCAAGACCATTTGATCTCGATATGTGACCGGACCAAGTGAGTTTCCTTCTTTTGACAGTTGCCAAGAGGTCTTCAAACGGCCCTATTGCTGTTGCAATTCTATCTCGTATTTCCTCATTTGGGACTCGATCTTTGTACGTGACGTTTAAAAGTCTTCGGAAACATCTCATCTCCAAGGCCTGTATCCTTCGTTGAAGGTCAGCTGTAACTGTCCGTGTCTCACAAGCATAGAGAAATATTGACAGGACCAGTATGCGCATTAATCTGTTTTTCGTGCATAGTGCTAACCGTTTATTTTGCCAGATTTTGTTAAGCCGTGCAAGAGCCGCTATTGTCTGTTCTATTCTGACGAACACCTAACATTTTGATCCTTCATCACTGACAATCGAACCTATACATTTAAAGCAGTCAACCACTTGAGGTCCTGGCCATTAGCTTGTATCCTACTTTTGAAGCCCTTGGCGTTTTTGGTCATCAATTTTTCCTATCCAGCGATTATCTTCATACTATAGTCAAGAGCTGTTTCATCGAGTCTTCTGACCCATTTCTGGAATTCTGCTTCTGAATCCGCCAACCCGTCGATATCATCTGCAAAACGAAGGTTGCAAAATATGTAGAAAAAAAGAAAACAATATATGAGTTATATTTCAGAGAATGTATTGCTACTCATTTATGTAAACAACAATGGAACACAAAAACGAGATAGGGCGCAATACACAAATGTATATGAAGTGTTCAGGGGGAATTCTAAGTGTTATTATGAAGAAAAAAAAATGAAAATGTATTGAACACGTGCAACAGAATAAAAGAGTTGCAGCTGCCGAAGACGGATGTGTTAGAACGAAAGGTGCAAATATCGCAATAAAGCTGTAAATTAACGACACAACGCATTCCGTTCTCTAGACTACATCCTGTTATGTGCAAAACCCTGTCCAGGGCTTGGTAGCGGTAGATTGAGAACGAGCGCAGAAGAAGAAGAAAAGAGTTGTAAAACAAAAGGGGCAGAATGGTGACTCGTTCGAAGGAATCATAACTCACCAGCGAGTTCAAATCGCCATTGCATCTAATACACGATGGTGATGGCAATACGCTGACGAGATCGAAGATAGGTGGTAAGGACGAATGCCCGTGTGGTACCGGAAAAATGACCGCTGAGCATCTGCTGCAGAGCTGCCCGACATACGAGGATCAAAGAGAGCAGATGTGGCCATCACCAGTGGCAACACAAGACAAGCTATATGGTAGTGTCGACAGCCTCAGGATGACCGCCGCTTTTTTCGAAAAAATAATGGTTACTGTCTGACTGCGTACGATGAAGAAGAAGAAGAAGACATGTTAGTAAGAGTCAGGCGAAACATATTAATCAGAGATGTTAGTAAGAGTCAGACGAAACATACTAATCAGAGATGTTAGTCAGAGTCAGGAGAAACATACTAATCAGACATGTTAGTAAGAGTCAGACGAAACATACTAATCAGAGATGTTAGTCAGAGTCAGGCGATACATACTAATCAGACATGTTAGTAAGAGTCAGACGAAACATACTAATCAGATATGTTAGTAAGAATCAGGCGAAACATATTAATCAGACATGTTAGTCAGAGTCAGGAGAAACATACTAATCAGACATGTTAGTAAGTCAGGCGAAACATACTAATCAGACATGCTAGTCAGAGTCAGGCGAAACATACTAATCAGACATGTTAGTGTAAGCTTTATATCGGAAAACTACCCAAGCATGGACTGGACCCATGCATACACCGACGGTTCTGTAACAAACAACACAGAACGGAGGGGCAGGAGCATTCCCGAACCTACCAAATGGCAGAAAAATAACACTGTCATTCGCTACTGGTAAGTACACAAGCAATTTCAGAGCGGAGGCAGAGGCACTGAGGGCGGCAGTGGAAGAAATGGTGACACATAAAGAAAATGAAAGCCATATAGTCCTGCTTACAGATGCTCTCGCCGTAGTCACAGCGCTACAAAGCTAGAAAAACACTGAGCTTAATGACTTAAGAGCAGCACTCTGCAAACTGTGCCAGCAGTCCGCACCAAAAAGGGTAGTGGTACAGTGGGTCCCATCACACTGCAACATCCAAGGCAACGAGGAGGCAGATAGACTGGCAAAAGAAGGCGCAAGACTACCACAAACAGATATTAGTATGACGTACGAAGAGTCAAAACGGCTTTTCAAAGCCAGATACATGATCAAATGGGAAACCGAACATACTGGTTACACCAAAAACGATGCCTATTACCAGTTGAACCGAAGAGAGCAGGTCGTTGTCTTCAGACTTCGCACTGGCCACAATAGACTGAGGTACCACCTATTCAACAAATTGAAGATAGGTGGTACCGACGAATGCCCGTGCGGTACCGGTAAAATGACCGCTGAACATCTGCTGCAGAACTGCCCGACATACGAGGATCAGAGAGAGCAGATGTGGCCATCACCAGTGGAACCGCAAGACAAGCTCTATGGCAGTGTCGACAGCCTCAGGATGACCGCCGCTTTTTTTCGAAAAAATAATGGTTACTGTCTGACTGCGTACGAAGAAGAAGAAGAAGAAGAAGAAGAAGACATGTTAGTCAGAGTCAGACGAAACATACTGGCTAAGACACTGGCTAAGATGGATCGACGTGATCGCCGTAGAAGTGAGCGACACGCAAATGAAGCCAAGCATAGCACAATTGCCGGGAGGACCGAAATCCACCTTCATCATCACGCTCGAGAATAAAGGAAAACTGCATTAGACTACCACTTAATGTATTTTTTCAAGGTGCACACCAGATTAAATATATTCATTACGGGCATTCAACAACAACAACATCAACAACCAACATAACATTTACGATCCAAAACATACCCAGAAACTACGAAATATGAGATGCCATTAGCAATCCAAGGCTAAAAAAGTAGTAGGATATGGTGATGTACCAACTGAATTCTTAGACAAAGTGTATGGAGAGTTCAGCATCAGGAACTACCATACACTCTGCAAGAAAATCTGGCTGAGCACAACATGGCCAAGCGCATGGATAAGAAATGTTTATCCGACTCCAAATGATCGGTGGTCAGAAGCGATGCCCTTACTACCACCAAACCATCGAGCTAATTAGTCATCCTAACAAACTCCTCCTCCGGCTCATCATGAAAACGTTAGAAAAGCAAAATCAATAACAGGGCAGAGGCAAAATGGATAAATCAGAAGATGTGACAAATTATGAACAATGCAGAGAGTAAAAGGTCGACTTATACACCTGGTTCATAGACTATACCAAAGCGTTCGACTGTGGGCGATACGAGACGCTATGGGAAATCATGACATACATAGGGTTTGCGACACACCAGATTCAGACGAACGCAGCACTGTATAGGTGACAACAAGCAAAACAGCTGGAGAGACATTGGGCAAATTCAAATTGCCAAAGGGAGTAAGAGAAGGATGGATACTTTCTCTATATATGATCAATATCTATGGAGAAAACATGAGACATGTCAAGAATGGCAAAGAATATGAAAAGTTCCATCCTTTCACATTCTGCTGAAATGAAATGCCAGAACTAAGATTTGCAGATGATTCAGTTGTCATCTCGAAAAGCTCTGCGGGATTGTAACAGATGCTCATGTCAATTTTAACGACACTGTGTAAGCCAAAATCTATTCATTAACTCTGTCAGGTCTTAGACAATGAGCACTGACAA
Source organism: Ariolimax columbianus (assembly GCA_036924085.1). NCBI lineage: Eukaryota > Metazoa > Mollusca > Gastropoda > Stylommatophora > Arionidae > Ariolimax > Ariolimax columbianus. Next base: position 33,661,336 of record JAVGWX010000005.1, read on the forward strand.
GGCGAACAACTAGACTAAAGTTATCCCTGAGAATCAAAAAGTTCAGAACGTCACGAGTTTTCAATATCTCGACACGACTAGCATTAGCAGTGGAGATTACCGAAAATTAATAAACAAAGAAGAATGGATGTGGCCCCACAAAGTTTAACTAACAGGAAAAACGTATGGCAGAAGAGAAGCATATTTTTTTTTAAATAATTGTTCCGAGGATCTTGCATCTTCCCAGTGGCAGCGTACGAATGTGAGACATGGTCAACCAGATCCTCTCAAACAGAACAAAATTGGCTTGTAAATAACATTACGTCTAGGAAATTAACATTAAAAGTGTGTCCAAGACAACAGCTTAGAACTGGTCAACGATGTTTCAAGAAGGATGTGGTTTAACGAAAGATCATCTGAGACCAGGTCATGCGTATTTTGTAACGTCAGAATATGCTAATTGCCAAAATTGATGCAGCAATTCGGGTGTACCATCGCCAGATCTTACGTTCCCCACCGTTTTATCCCCATACACTGCTTGCATTCGCGATGAATGTCAACTGGTGGAAATCCTTCAGCTGTTAGAAACTGAATTGTCTCTCCATGATCAACACTGCACGGATTCCGTATCACACCTGCTATGTTCTCAACGGTCTGCTGAGGAAACTATGAGTCGGAGGATAATTGAATTTTGCAAACTTGACGTTGGTATGTGCTGTTTACATCAGAAGTAACGTCATCATGCGCATCGTACAAATGTTCACTTGTTGGAGTTGAGTTTCTTTTAATTGGAACACGTCTCGTATTATAAGGCATGTACCATGTAACTATGTGTCGAAATCGCCAAGAAAAGAGAAAACAGTTCCATTTTCGAAGAGAGAACATCTAAATGGTCTATAGCAGAGGTGGCCAAATTACAGCCTGCGGGATAAATCCAGCCGACCAATCAGTATTGACCGGCCCGCCAACCAGTTTTGGGCTGCCCTCTTATTGTTGATTGAAAATAACTATATACCCCGACAACTGTGCTAAAAAACATTTTACAAGATAGCACGCACAGGCACCAAAAATAAAAATCAAAAAGCTATTTCTCTTTCTCTATCTCGCTCTATCTCTATCTCTCTCTCTCTCTCTCTCTCTCTCTCTCTCTCTCTCTCTCTCTCTCATACCAACTGAGCTCTACTAGATAGCGCCTACAAAACGGAAATAATAACGTCAAATCTCTATACGTGCACGTGGACAAGCGAAGTCAAGTGTCAGTACCTACTTTGATAATGAGAAACTGAAAACAATGAAATATCTTTCTGCAGTCGCAAGTATCTGATCTGATCAAATAATTTGCTTTGTCTTTAGCACTGGTATAGGAAAGTGATCGTGGGGGTTGGATGGTAGGTACATTTCTATAGGAAGGAGTTGAGGTGCACAGTTGGCCTTGTGAAGTGTGTTAAGTATTAATCAGCCAGTGACACTTCTGTGCTTGTAGCTGTTCTGCACGTTTCAATGTATAAGAGTTTGCATTTGTATAAATGTTCTCTAAGTATAGAGTAGTTTACCGTTGTTTTCTTTACGTGGTTCATTATAAGTGTGAAACTCCTTTTTCTCAAACAGTGATTTATTAAGAATATTATAGATCTAGCCCTCTGGTGTTAGCCTTTACCATAATCTTGCCATCTGCCAACGTTAGCTTGGCCACCACTGGTCTGGGGCATAAAATAGTTTGTTTCAAAGAAGTTATTAAGGAAATGAAGAAGGCTACATTTGGACAAAAGTCATTGCTTTCTTTTTTGTTCAAAAGGAATCACCATAACCAACTGCTGCTACTCCTGGCCTGTCAGATTCCGAGCAATCAAAATCAGCCACGGTTATAATTCATTATAAGTCCCCTTCTCCTAAAATAATTATAGAATGTTTCATCAGTTGTAAAGGCGATCTTTCTGAAATTTCTCCATTGGTTGTTCTACATCTTGAATGCCCCTCAATCACCAACGTTCAGAACGCTACATATTATATATGGATAGGCTATTTGCTCAAGAATAAGGTAATATTCTATGGTTTGTTTATTTTTTATTACATTTTATTTATTTATTGTACGGATTCGGAAAAAAATATGTAGCCTTATTCGGTGTTTCTCAACCGTGGTACCCAAGAACTCTAGTATTCTGCGAGAAGTCGCTAGTAGTTCCGCGAAAAGTTGCTAGTGGTTTAGAAAAGAAATCGCTAGTGGTGCAGCGAGAAATCGATGGTGATTCCGTGTGAAATTGCTATTAGTTTTGCGAGAAATCGCTGGGAGTTACGCGAAAAATTGCTACTGGTTCCACGAAAAGTCGCTGGGCGTTCCGCGAGAAATTGCTGCTGGTTCCTCAAGAAATCGATGGTAATTCCGCGTGAAATCGTAACTGGTTCTGAAAGAAATCGATGGTGGTTCTGCGTGAAATCGTCATTGGTTCCGCGTGAAATCGCTATTGGTTCTGCGAAAACTCGGTAGGGCTTCCATTAAATATAGCTATTAGTTTTTCGAGAAACCGCTAGTGGTTCATCGTGAAAGCGCTAGTTGTTCCGCGAGAAACACTGATGTAAAGACTAATCGTATGTAAATGTATTTTTAGTCCTTTTTGTGAATCTAATTGTATATTCACAATATTACTAAGTATGTGCTACATATTATTTGAAAATCATTCGGTGTTAAATTAAAGTCACCAACTTGTTAAATCATTATAAAGTACAGCCAACCTCAAATTAACTATGTGTGAAGCAAAAGACAGAGCAGGTTTCAAATTAGGAAAGGGTATTTTATTATCTACATTTGTTTTTAAAAAAACGAATCCTTGACACATGAATAACATTTTGTCTTGGTGTATTTTACATCTTATGTGACTTTTAAACTCGGTAAACAAATGATTTCGTTTTTGGAATAGACGTTATCTCCATTCGTTCTGTTTATGTGTGCTTTATACGATATTATTTATTTATGTTTATTGTGTGTGTATTTACAGCGAGAGTTAATGTGATGGTTCTTGTACTGGCAATTTCAATTCATTTTTTTAAATGTTTTAGTTAAAGTCAATATTTTGAGAAAACGTCAGGTAGTTTTCCTAAAACCAGCTATTCAAAAATATGTGATGTTTTCCTTGTAGATTTGAATAGAAAGAAAGATGGTAGTTGTTTTTTGTAAAGTTTTTTTTCTTCGCCTTATTTATCTATTCCCCAAGGCGGTGTCCGTTGCACTGTGGTTTTTATTTTGCGCCTGTCGGCCCAGTGCATCCGACTTCAGCATGCATTTTATGTAAGGGTCTGCTTCCTCTTGCATTTTCTAAGGGTTTACTTCCCCGGGGTAACGTCCGGTGCTATGATGGGGATCGAACCCAGCACCTTCTGGTTGTGAGCCGTGTCACTTAACCACTATCCCACGCCGTCCCCTCGAACTTTATAACGTCATCATTCCTCAGATAGTAAAGATAGTAGTCTTATTCTGAGTCAACATGTACTTCTACAGTGGTAGATGCCCCTATGCAGATCCCAGCTTTGGTATGAGGGGGATGTAGCAGGGAGGACGATTTTATATTTAGCTGGATAGAATTGAGTAGCGTATTACTCCGCAGCGTTTGGGTAAGTGCAGTGGAGGGTGGTTAATCGATGTGCGAGTCCATCTCAATGGACTCAGACATTAGCGCAAAGCAGACCAGCAGTCTGTTTGGAGCCATCTATGCTGCTCTTAACAAACCACCTAACTATGGCCGGTGTTATCTCACGCCACACAGTTAGTCGCCTCTTGTCTTTGTCATACCTAAAGGTCCGGCAGACTATTCGAGAGGTAACATAGCAATAATGATATTTAATAATGTATATGTATGTGTTCTATGAGAATGAATGTATTTAAAAAAATTATGCAGTAGTTAAACGTTTGATAAAACCTGCTTTAATCTATGCATTCGATACAACGCATTCCGTTCTCTCGACTACATTCTGCTACTTAAACCCTTTCAGTGTTTGATAGTGGGAGATTGAGAATGAACGAAGCCAAGCCAAAACAGGCATTCCAGTTCTATAAGCTTGGGATCTCAAAATGTGATTGTAAGCTGGACAAATGATTGAATGATTCTTAAGCAGCCTTCTTTCTCACCTCGTCCTTCTCTCCATCTCTCTCTCTCTCTCTGTGCCTCTTTCTCTCTCTCTGTGTCTCTGTCACTCTCGCTATGGCTATGTCTCTCTCTATCTCTCTGTTTCTCTCTGTCTCTTGTCACTCTCTGTGAATCTGTATCGCTATGTCTCTCTCTGTGTCTATATCTCTCTTTCTCTCTCTATCTCTCTATCTGTCGGTCTGTCTCTCTCTATGTCTCGCTCTATCTCTGTCTCTGTCTCACTCTTTATCTGTTTCTGTCTCTATTAGTATATGTTTGTGCTCTGTCTCTCTCTGTCTCTATCTCTCTGTGTGTGTCTGTCTCTCTCTCTGTCTATGTCTGTCTTTCTCTGTTTATCTCAGTCTAACTTTGTGTCTCTGTCTCTCTCTATCTGTCTCTCTCTGTCTCTATGTGTCTATATCTCTCTGTATATCTGTCTCTCTCTGTGTCTCTATCTCTCGTTTTTTCTCTCTGTCACTCTTTGTCGGTCTATCTCTCTCCGTCTCGCTCTATATCTGTCTCTGTCACGCTCTGTCTCTCTCTCTGTCCCTATCTCTCTATGTGTCTCTGTATGGTTCTCTATGTATCTCTGTCTCTGTGTTTCTGTCTCTCTCTCTCTGTCTCTCTGTCGTTCTCTCTATCTCTCTCTATCTGTGTCTATCCCTGTCTCTCTTTCTGTGTCTTCGTCTGTCTCTCCCTTCCATATCAGTTTACACATTGCCTTCCTAAAGTACATATCTTCTTTTTCTTCTTCCATCAACTGATGTTCCGCTTCTATACTGGTGAGGTTCACGTAGAATACATCGTTTTTAGGTCTTGGCCGTTCACCGAGAGCTTTTCGAGCATGGTCGCTTTCTCAAGCAATACTGCGACTCTAAGTGGAGAAGTCCTGCAGAATATGTTCTGATGGTTGCTTTGGGGCTTGGCAATCGCAAGTGGTAGTGTCTCTAAGACCCATTCCGTGGAGGTAGGCCTTGAGTCTGCAATATTCCGTTCTGGGTAGGAAGATCCATGTCTGCTCTTCATTACCAATAGTCTTTTCTGTCATTTTCTGGCTTGTAATCTTTGTGCAGTCTCTCAATTCCATCCTCATGTTTCGTTTGATAAGTGTCTTTACTTTATTATAACTCTGCGGATGGCACGTCTGCGTGCTGTCACTTCCGTCTTTTGCGAGCTGATCTGTCGTCTAGCTTCCAATGATCGCACAGTTGTCCTGAATCCACTGTAGCACTACGAGCTTTCTTGGGACAGCAACACGATGCTGTATTTCATTTCATGTGATGGCTAATATTGTGTGGAGCTTGAGATGGCTTGGAATGCGCTCCAGTAGTATGTCAGAATGATTATGTCACATACACATTTGGAAGTAAGGATCTCTCTCAAACGATCCCTCTTATTAACAACAAGTATGGCGCTGGTCTGTATGCCTAGACAGTTTGCAGGTATTATAGTTGTCAACTGATCTATGCTCCAGACAAGCATACATCAGAAACTGTATACGCTCTCCACAAGCGACGATTCAGTACTCACGCAAAAGACTGATCGACTCTCAGTAGTTTATTATGCAAATAACATCAACAGAACTGCTAACCCATAGCGTGCTTAACGAGTGTCCAAAGTCCATTAATCCACTAGCCAGATAAAAGGCGCTCCTTGTGATTATTTGACTTGAGCGTGCTGGTGTATACAATGAAAGAGTGTCGCTTGAGATAGAATGACTAATTGATCTATTGAATAATTTATTGATTATTGAACATTGATGTGTTTCATCATTGATTAAATGGTGGAAGAGAAAATTAGTCAATTGAATGACTGATTGATTCATTGGTTCTTGATTTAATAATTTACTTATTTATTGAATGATTCATTGAATGAATTGTTGATTTATTGATTGAATGATAGTATCAATGATTGATTTACCAATTGGCGGGATAGTTAAACATTAATTGAATTATTTAACGTATCATTGATCTAATGAATGAATGACTGATTAATTAAAGTGACGTTTTGTTCCAAATGAATCATAGGAATACAACTATACCAATCTAGCTGCAGAACGGAAAGCATGTTTCCGAACAACTGCAGAGGCAGTTTACATAAGATAATGAGGTTGTTAACCCCCCAAAACAACCTTCTTTAGCTACTTTTAACGACATGTTTGGATGGCTTCGAAGGTCCTACTCTTTTCAGTCTGGTATCACTGAAGCAAATTATTAAGATACACAGTCAGCAATACTTTTAATACAGAGCTGTGTGTCGTGGGTAGCAAACAAAATACAACTAAACAAGTCTAAGCTTTCAGCAATGAATGCCTGCACAAATAGAAACAAATGAAATGGTAAAGTCAATAATATAGAACTGTGGGAATGAACAGGATAGATACTAGTATAAGCAGAAGTAAAAATAAATAGCATGCTATCCAATGATTGAATGCGTATAGTTACTTTTAGATCATTTAATGTACAAGATACTGTTTGTATACGGATTCTACATAGTTTTCTAAGCCAGTATAAAGACGTTAAGTTTGGTTACGTTTAGTTAAAAATGAGGCACTTGCTAAGTATAATTCACACATTGCAGAAAACTGATGATATCATTACAAGAAAGTCAATGTTCTGGAATCATCAAGGCAAGAGATGTAGAGGTAAATCAAAGAACTCGTGCATATCGAACGTCGAGACAAACTAGGAACTTAAAACACAGTAGTGAAAACGTGGGATACGCTGGAAATGACGGCACATGAGATGGAAATTTGGTGAATATCTTGTAAGGAGTTGCAGCGTTTTGGTTCATTGATTTAGTAATGTAATTTGAGCACCTAATTGATATGAGAAGCTAGCATTTACATGAAATAAGATAAATGGATACATTTATTTCTCTGGTATTGTGTATTTGGATGAAATTAATGATCGTCACAAAATATTTAAAAAATTAAATACGGAAAGGTTAATGAATGTGTATCAAGTAACATGGACATCTACTAATAATAGCACATGCATGTAGCAAACATAATGGGCTGTTGAATAATATATTTTATTTCTGTCTGTCCGTTTTTCTCTCTGTCCCGCTCGTCCGTCAGCCTGTTGTTTGTCTGTATGTATATATAGCTACCTATCTATGTTCAGTCTACTTGGGTCGTTAAGCGGTGCGAGCAGGTGTGACCTCCTCATTATTTCATATTATTTGGCAAGCGAAAATCCCATTGTGACTTGACAAGTCAATCCCGGTCTCTGTTACCAACCGTTAGGTTGGCAACCCCTGGAATAAACGATCGCCTATTATTTAGAACTGGTGGTGGTGGACGGGTAAATTAGAGCAATATATACCGGGAGCCTGTTAGGCACTATCTGTGCCCTCTACCAACTACATAACGAAAACCTCATTCTATACCCCGACATCCCCCTTTTTGCAACATGTTATCTGTGAGGCGAGAATTCCTAGAATAATGTTAGTAGATTTTTAACATGAATTGTGCACGGGCAGCGGCTGTTAAGCCTACTTTTTCCGATTTCCAACTGCCAAGGCATTTTTAACCAGTTGAAAAAATTGCATTCTTCACCGTTATTTGAACTATCGACCTTCAGCACCCTAGGCGAACACCTTACCTCGATACCACTGGATCCCCCAGGTCAAATATCATCTAGTACAAAAGATGGAATAAAGTTATGGCTCAAGATACCACTTAACGAAATGTTTATCAAAAACCTGAATTTCTGTACCTTGCAAAGCAGACACAAAAGAGAAATATATTTCATAAAGACAAAGTAATACTGGAGCATGGACATAAGTGTTTAAGACTGTAACCATTTCCACCTACACCGACAAGGACTAGTGTAGCCAATGGTTAAAATAAATTTGACAGTGGAAATTAAAACATTCAAACTGTGTAATGTTGAAAAAAAGCGTACATAATTCGCCTCTCAAACGATTATTGGGTCATATGTCAAGACCACGCTTTACAAGAGAAATAAAATTATCGGAGACAATTATGGTTTGTGTTTCATACAACCAAGAGCATTCATCAAAAATTGCTACTCGTCTGACACTGAAGAAGTGGAAATAAAGATTACATGTACCTAGAAAAATCTGACTATGAAATTAACGCTCAAAAGGCCGTGTAACCCTGAATACATTTTCGTACCTTAATTTATCATCGTCTTAGAAAAAAGGTCCGTTTCAGGTCACGCTCTTCTTCCCCCTCCATACACACATTACGAAGGTTCATTTCAGAACTGAATATAACATATTATTTTCCGCTCCATTAGTTGTTTATATATATATACGTTATATATAAAGTAAAGTAAAGTATCCCATAGTATTACTGCCGTAGGGGTGTGAGGTGTTAGCGATCTCACATTTCAAAGGCTCGGCTATTTAAGGGGGGTAGCCATCTCCTCTCCCTCGCCGCTTTTACTTCCCACTAGGTCGACCCAGGAGCCATTGCAGTCTGACAAAAACATTACCGCCTCAACTGTGGAATGAACCCAGGACCACTCAGATGCGAAGCCAGCGAGCTAACCACTGCACTACGCGGCTCCATACGTTGTTAAATATATATACATATATATCTATGTATATGTATATGCATTTTTTCTGTGTAAGCTTATGGATGTGAATCATGGGCAATTACCAAATCTTCCAGACAAAGAATCGAATCGTTCGAGTCAAAATGTTACAGACAGATTCTCAAAGTTCCCTGGACAGAGAAAATGACATTCGGCAAGGGTTGAGCATAGACCTTCTTTTATCACACAGATCTAGAATGTCTTTGGTCACCCATGGCTTCTTTTCTGTTTGGTGGCATCCCAAACCCAATCACCCACCGGAGGAGGTCGGCAGTTATAAAGAGATCGAGAAAGCCATACAACAAAAGATGAGAGAGGCAAAAGAAGCGTGGATATGTGAGCAATGCGCAAACATCGAAGAGAGACTAAACAGAAATGATGCTAAAGGAGCACACAAGGTGGTCAAAGAACTGGTAACACCAAGACAAAGCAGGAACCTTATGATCCATGATAAAAACGGAAAGTGTCTCATTGAGGGAAATGATGTACTGGCAAGATGGACAGAGTACTGTTCCGAGCTATACAACTATGAAGGGCGAAACAAACCTGAGAAAACATTCCCCCCAACACCAACAAATATAGAGGATAACCAACTGATAACGAAGGAAGAGGTAATTGCAGCGGAAAAGACATTGAGAAGAGGGAAGGCGGCCGTCGTGGACAATATACCAGCAGAGCTCTTACAAGCAGGTGGTGAGGTAGTGGTGGAAGGTCTGACACACATCTGTAACAAAATATGGGCCACGGGAAACTGGCCGGACTTATGGACGGAATCTATAGTTATACCGCTACATAAGTCTGGAAACCTAAAGCTGTGCCAAAATTACAGAACAATAAGCCTCATTAGCCACCCTAGCAAGGTCATGCTTAAATTAATCATCGATCGATTGAAACCCCAAGCAGAGAACATTATTGACGAGGAGCAAGCATGGTTCAGACAGGGAAGAAGCACTACAGAACAGATATTTAATTTAAGGCTGCTAAGCGAGAAATATCTAGAACAGCAGTAAACACTGTATCATGTGTTTGTGGATTTTAAGAAGGCGTTTGATAGGGTATGGCATAAAGCGCTTTGGGCAACCATGAGGATGTATAATATCAACGGAAATATTATAACGGTCCTTGAACACCTGTATAACAAGGCGTCTAGTGCAGTTCTTGTGAATGGGAGACGATGAGACTGGTTTCGCACATCAGTTGGTGTGAGACAGGGGTGTACACTCTCTCCAACTCTTTTCAATATATTTCTTGAAGGAATTATGAGTGAGGCACTTGGAGGTCACGTTGGTACTGTCAAGATATAGGGCCGAACGATTAACAACCTTCGTTTTGCAGATGATATTATACGGGTCGGCGGGTTCAGAAGCAGATCTCCAGGAATGGGTCAGAAGGCTCGATGAAACAGCTCTTGACTATGGTATGGAGATAAACGTTGGAAAGACAAAACTAATGACAAACAACGCTACGGGCTTCAACAGCAAGATAAAAGCAAACGGTCAAGAACTCGAAATAGTTGACCGTTTTTTCTTCTTCTTCTTCATCGTACGCAGTCAGACAGTAACCATTATTTTTTCGAAAAAAGCGGCGGTCATCCTGAGGCTGTCGCGACTGCCATAGAGCTTGTCTTGCAGTTCCACTGGTGATGGCCACATCTGCTCTCTCTGATCCTCGTATGTCGGGCAGTTCTGCAGCAGATGCTCAGCGGTCATTTTACCAGTACCGCACGGGCATTCGTCGGTAACACCTATCTTCAATTTGTTGAATATGTGGTACCTGAGTCTATTGTGGCCAGTGCGAAGTCTGAAGACAACGACCTGCTCTCTTCGGTCCAACTGGTAATAGGCATCGTTTTTGGTGTAACCAGTATGTTCGGTTTTCCATTTGGTCATGTATCTGGCTTTGATAAGCCATTTTGACTCTTCGTACGTCATACTAATATCTGTTTGTGGTAGTCTTGCACCTTTTTTTGCCAGTCTGTCTGCCTCCTCGTTGCCTTGGATGTTTCAGTGTGATGGGACCCACTGTACCACTACCCTTTTTTGGTGCGGACTGCTGGCACAGTTGGCAGAGTGCTGCTCTTAAGTCATTAAGCTCAGTGTTTTTCTGGCTTTTTAGTGCTGTGACTACGGCGAGAGCATCTGTAAGCAGGACTATATGGCTTTCATTTTCATTGTGTGTCAGCATTTCTTCCACTGCCGCCCTCAGTGCCTCTGCCTCCGCTCTGAAATTGCTTGTGTACTTACCAGTAGCGAATGACAGTGTTATTTGTCTGCCATTTGGTAGGTTCAGGAATGCTCCTGCCCCTCCGTTCTGTGTAGTGTTTGTTACAGAACCGTCGGTGTATGCATGGGTCCAGTCCATGCTTGGGTAGTTTTTCGATATAAAGCTTAGGGTAGTATCTCTCCTTTCTTTTTCAGTCTAGCAGTTTTTGTTTCCAATACCTGGTATAATTTCTACCACCTCTGGAATTATATCCTGCCTCCAGGTAGGTTTTCGTACAGTAGTGATGGGTTTGGGTGTTGTTAGTGCGTTTATGGGATCTTCGTGCATCTTTGCTTTGGCTATTTCTGCAAAGTTTCTCCGCTTTAGTTTCCCATTTTCCAAATTGTTTAGTCTCTGGTGGATTGGATGGTCAGTCAGTCTTCGGAGTTTCTCTGACTGCAGCTGGGCTCTGCAGTCTCTTCTATCGGTCATGTATTGCAGTTTTGTAATCTTTTCAAGTTCTACAATTGGCGTTGACTTCATGCCTCCTGTTATAACTCTCATGGCTTGGTTTTGAAGTTTTCTAACTTTATCGAAGTTCGCCTTTGCTGCTATTGTCTATGCCGCAATGCCATACTCGAGAACTGGTCTCACTCTTCCAGTGTACAGTTTCTTTAGTATGCCATCGTCTGCTCCCCAGCTTGTGCCAGCAAGTTTCCTCATGATTGCCATTCTTTATCTGGCTCTCATTCTGTTTCTCTCGATCTGACTTTTCCATGTCATGCGCCGATGAGTCATGAGTTTGCCCACTCTTCCAGCGATGTTAGGGCCTGCTGCTTCCGATTTCTTGCTATAGTGAGATTCTTTTCAGAGGTCCACATAGCCAGATCGTCTGCAAATATAGAGCTATGGACTCTTCTTGGTATATTCTCTGTAATGTCGTTTATATACACCAGAAAGAGTGTGGGTGACAGTACTCCCCCTTGGGGTACTCCCTGCTCGAGTGTCACCTTTTTGCTCATCTGCCCTTGTACTTGGACTCTGGCCGTTCTTTTTTTTGAGGTAGTGATTGATCCACTTGTACATTATCCCACAAACTTCACTTCTCCTTAGCTTGACTCTAAGTTCGTCTTTCCAGACTTTGTCAAATGCCTTTTCCAGGTCATCCCAAACCGCTACTGTGTGTTTCTGTGCCTGGTAGGCATCTTCCGGCATCTGACCGTTTTAAATATCTTTGGTAGATTGTCAGTGATGAAGGATCAAAATGTGAAGTATTGGCCAGAATAGCACAGACAATAGCGGCGCTTGCACGGTTTAACAAAATCTGGCAAGAAAACGGTTAGCACTACGCACGAAAATCAGATTAATGCGTACAAGAGTCAAAACGGCTTATCAAAGCCAGGTACATTACCAAATGGGAAACCGAACATACTGGTTACACCAAAAACGATGCCTATTACCAGTTGAACCGAAGAGAGCAGGTCGTTGTCTTCAGACTTCGCACTGGCCACAATAGACTGAGGTACCACCTATTCAACAAATTGAAGATAGGGTGTACCGACGAATGCCCGTGCGGTACTGGTAAAATGACAACTGAACATCTGCTGCAGAACTGCCCGACATACGGGGATCAGAGAGAGCAGATGTGGCCATTGCCAGTGGAACTGCAAGACAAGCTCTATGGTAGTGGCGAGAGTCTCAGGACGACCGCCGCTTTTTTCGAAAAAATAATGGTTGCTGTCTGACTGTGTACGCAGAAGAAGAAGAAGAAGATTAATGCGTACACTGGTCCTGCCAATATTTCTCTATGCGTGTGAGACATGGACGGTTACAGCTGATCTTCTACGAAGGATACAGGCCTTGGAGATGAGATGTTTCCGAAAACTTTTGAACGTCACGTACAAAGATCGAGTTTCAAACGAGGAAATTCGAAATAGAATTACGACGGCAATAGGGCCTTTCGAAAATCTCTTGGCAACTGTCAAAAGAAGGAAACTCGCTTGGTACGGTCACATATCGAGATCAAATGGTCTTGCAAACACAATCCTCCAGACGACGAAGAGGCCGGCCCAAAAAGAGATGGGAAGACAACATAAAAGAATGGACCAGTCTCCGACCAGAAGAGTCACAGGCAGCGGCTTATGACAGAGAGGGATGACGTGGAGTTGTGAGGATGTCTTCATGTGTGCCCCAACGACCTCACTGGTTACGGGATGACATGACCTGAGCATAGAGGAGAACTGGTTTATCCATTCCATTTTGGCTAGAAAATGCAAATACTTTCGGTCACATCAAGAGACACAACGGTCTCCAGAGAATAGTGATGGAAGGTATGGTGCCAGGTAAAAGAAGAAGAGGTAGACCATGAAGGCCGTGGCACAAAGATATTCAGGAATGCTTTGGTGTGACTGTGGCGGAGGCTGGAGTTTTGGCTTGGGGAACGAGTTTCTTACAGACAGATTGTGATGGGAGCGACGTTCTATACGTGCCATGCTACATGATGATGATATATATATATATATATATATATATATATATATATATATATATATATATATATAAACCAATTATATTACTTCTTTTAAATTACAGACGCCGTGTATACCAACGATCCACGTGCGATGCGATACATTTATATCATGTCACAATAAACACTTTTTACGAAAATAGCCGATCATGATAATTGAAGCGTTTTATGTGGTACTCACATTAATGCATTTTTGTAATGGGAAATAAAGATTCACATAAGACTCCTTAAAACTGAGCAATATGTTCAATTACTGTACATTTTAATTTTTTGATGTAAATATTTATTTCATCGACAAGGAATATAAAAACGTGTCAGTTTAATTAAATAGCAGTATCTGCACTATACGGAATGATGAAATGTTAATGGAATGGGAAAGTGGTCTTGAGAAAAGGTGTTCGCCTTGGGTGCTGACGTCGTGGGATCAAATCACGGTTTTTTCACGCGAAGCTGAGTAGTGAGACCAGACACCCGTGTTCAGTGGTTCTCACGTTACAAATTCCTTGGCACTTAGAAATCGAAAATAGTTTGCTTAACGGTTGCTGCTCGCGCAAAATTCAAGTTAAAAATCTACTCACATTATTCTAGGTATTTTCGCCCCACATATAATAGGTTGCGAAAAGGGTACTGCGTGGCTATAACATCAAGTCTCGGTTATGTGGTTATCGAGGCGGCGTAGATGGCGCCTGTCAGGCTGCAAGTCTACCTTGATCTGGCTTGGCTATGCTTCGTTCATTCTCAATCTCCCACTACCAACCACTGAAATGGCTTAAGTAGCAGAATGAAGTCCAGAGAACGAATGCGATGTGTCGTAGTTAACAGCTTGACTGCTATATTTGCACCTTTTGGTCCAACACATCCGACTTCAGCAAGCATGTTTTAGTACCGGGTTAGCATTCCCTCTTCGATCCCTTCTCCTTAGCCAGTCTGCCCTGCTACAGCCCGTTATCCAAGTTCACCGCGTGGAGGTGTAGAAGTGTCTTGACAGCTTTAGTTCGCTGGCCCTGACACTAGCAGTCAGCAATGAGTCGCTGACCACTGCAGCGCATGCGCTGCTCAGCATCTTGATCCCCTACCTTGAGCTAATGTACGATTCCATCTCCACCAGTCTCAAAAATAGCGGATCGTATATTCCACGGGCTGCCAACCTAACGGTTTGTAACAGATACTGTGATTGATCTGGCCTGGTATAGTCATCAGTATTTTTTCTCCTGCCAAAAAAATTATAAGCAAAGGTCACACCTCGCTACGACGAATAATGATACAAGCTGACTGAAGATTGATAGTATGCCATGCTTCTTACTCTCTGTGTCCAAACACCGTGTCACACATCATCCGTCCAGTATTCAGCAACTTTAACTGGCTTGTCGTTCGCCTCCATCATGTCGTTCATGTCACAGGTTTCAGGGAGGTTGGGACAGTTCTCTCTCTCGCTCTCTGTCTCTCGCTCTTGTCTCTCTGTCTCTCTCTCGCTCTCTGTCTCTCTCTCGCTCTCTGTCTGTCTCTCTCTGCCTCTCTCTCTCTCGCTGTTACTTTTTTTTTCACTGGTTCACTCTTTCGATATCCCTTTACTGTCTCTCTCTCTCCCTCTCTCTCTCTGTCACTTTTTAACAACAACAGTTTAGTTTTGTCTTTCGCCATCTCTTATTATATATCTCTTTCTTTCTCTCTATCTTTCTCTGTCACTTTTCACTGTCATTGTCTCGTTTTGTTTTTCGTTATCTTTAACTCTCTCTCTCTCTCTCTCTCTCTCTCTCTCTTTGTCACTTTTTACCTCCACTGTCTCGTTTTGTCTTTCTCTGTCTCTTTCTCTCTCTTTCTCTCTCTGTCACTTTTTACGTCACTGTCTCGTTTTGTCTTTCTCTATCTCTTACTCGCTCTCTCTCTCTCTCTCTCTTTCTCTCTCTCTCTCTCTCTCTGTCACTTTTTACTTCCACTGTTTCACTCTGTCTTTCGCTCCCTCTTAATTTTTTTCTCTCTATTTCTCTCCTGTTCCTCTCTGTCACTTTTTAATGTTACTGTCTTACTGTGTCGTTCGATACGACTTTATTCTACGTATCTATCTTTATGTCTGTCTCTGTCTCTTTTTCTCGTTCTGTCCGTCTCTCTCTCTATCTCTGTCCCTTTTAACTTCCACTGTCACTTTGTTTTTCTCTATCACTTTACTCCATGTCTCGCTCTATCTCCCTCTCTCTCTCTCTCTCTCTCTCTCTCTCTCTCTGTCACTTTCTAATGTCATTGCCTCACTGCAGCTAGCATTTTACTCTAGGTATCTCTCTTTATGGCGGTATGTCCGTCTGTCTCTCTTTCTGTTACTTTCTATTTGAGCAGTCTCACTGTTTTCAGCTATCCCTCTACCTCTACCTCTCTCTCTCTCTCTCTCTCTCTCTCTGTGTGTGTGTGTCTGACTGTCTCATTTTCCCTCTCTCCCTTTCTGTCACTTTCAACTTCCACTGTCTCACTTTGTCTATGTGTATGCCTTTAATTATTTCCGTCTCTCCTTCTCTCTCTATCTCTCTCTTTTGTACAAGTATGACTCTCCAACTATACAGAAACACCACTTATCATGAGTAAAGTACCAAAGAACTTCTAAGTGTTAACACAAGCTAATCGCTTTTTAAACCTCTTAACACAGTCTGCGGACACGATGCTCAGCTTTCAGATATGGGTGGTTTAGGTTTAACAGAGATAGTAATTGAACATTTTTATCTCAGGCTAAGCAAATCTAGAGAATTTAATGTCAATAAACGTGGCATTTTACTAGATATTTCACCACGTAACCCTCAGAAGAGATATGAGGGGGCGGGGAAGTTGGGGCAGGCTGCCAATTTGAGAATACTAGAAAAGAAAGAATGATGAGAAACGTCTAGCAATTGACATTGAAAGACATGTAGAGTGATTTAGATACAGATGATATTGACATTGAAGGACATGTAGAGTGATTTAGATACAGATGATATTGACATTGAAGGACATGTAGAGTGATTTAGATACAGATGATATTGACATTGAAGGACATGTAGAGTGATTTAGATACAGATGATATTTGACATTGAAAGACATGTAGAGTGATTTAGATACAGATGATATTGACATTGAAAGACATGTAGAATGATTTAAATACAGATGATATTGACATTGAATGACATGTAGAGTGATTTAGATACAGATGATATTGACATTGAATGACATGTAGAGTGATTTAGATACAGATGATATTGACATTGAATGACATGTAGAGTGATTTAGATACAGATGATATTGACATTGAAAGACATGTAGAGTGATTTAGATACAGATGATATTGACATTGAAAGACATGTATAGTGATTTAGATACAGATGATATTGACATTATTGCAAGTACAAGTACACATGTACGAGAG
Source organism: Ariolimax columbianus (assembly GCA_036924085.1). Classification (NCBI taxonomy): domain Eukaryota; kingdom Metazoa; phylum Mollusca; class Gastropoda; order Stylommatophora; family Arionidae; genus Ariolimax; species Ariolimax columbianus. The sequence continues at coordinate 33,678,112 of JAVGWX010000005.1, forward strand.
TCTGAAATATATATATACGAGGCCTGCTCAAATGAAACCGGACCAAAATGAAACAAGTGACAATAAGTACGATGCGTATGACGACATCACTTCTGGTGTAAACAGCACATACCAACCGTCAAGTTTGACAAATGTCATGTTCCTCTGACTCATAGTTTCCTCAGCAGACCGTTGAAAACATGGCGGGTGTGATAAGGAATCCGTCAAGATTTGATCAGCGAGCGGTGATCGCATCGAACGTATGTTAACTTGTTGCAGTTTGGTACGGTCTCATTTTATGTGTCACACACCCACACACACATATATATATATATATATATATATATATATATATATATATATATATATATATATATATGCATTGGCCATGTTCGTCGCTTGGAAGACGGTCGCATTCCCAAAGAAAATCCCTATGGGCCGTTGGAGTGTAGTTAAAGAGCAGCTGGCCGACCACATCTGTAGTTCAAAGACGCACGTAATCAGGCCATGAATGCCTTGAATATCGATCTGACATCTTGGGGAGACATAGCTGCAGACCTATTCAAATGGAGATGTAACGTGAAGAGATATCTCCGGGTGGGTGAAAATAAGCTCATGCAACACAGGGAAGTGAAGAGACAACGCCAAAAGGAAAAGGAAAAGGAAAAGGAAAAGCACAAAGTCAGTAGAGGGCTGCAACTGCAAGATCGCATTAACCTGTAGTCAGAAATTACTAAAAGGGGTGCTATACTATACTACACTTTACTACACTGTACCGTACTGTACTGTACTGTACCGTACCGTACCGTACTGTACTGTACCGTACCGTACCATACCATACCATACTATAGTATAGTGTACTATAGGTTGATAGTTGTCCATCACAAGTGATGAAGACCACTCTCTTTGTTCAGCCGTGTGGACAGTCGTATCGCTTGCTGTGTCCGCTGAAATGGGTGACTTGCGCGGAGATTTGGATTAAAGTGAGGAAGAAACTGCGCCTTTTGTCAACCTCACTCACAGAGCCTAAGCTACCTTTTGCCAGTGGCAAGACATTTATCGAGACGACTGGAGATAGCATAGGATGCAGATTTTGCCTCAGGGTTACCACCGAAGCCTTTCCGTAAACATGTAACCCGCAGGGTAGAAAGGTGGGAAGGCATCTAACGCAGTTTGTCGTGCCTTTTCGATAACCACAAGAGGTCGTATGGACAACACTCAGCGTGTGAGTGAGTCTGGCATCACTGCCCAGCTGTATTCAGTTCATCATAGTAGCATCTAAAATTCCTACACGCCATATTCGTGAAGGTTAACCGGCAGAACTAACCCGTGAGATACGACACAGGTATAAGCGTAGCGCCATTCAGCCGGCGTCCAGACCAGGATAAACGGACGGAAGAAATCACAAAAAAAGAACGAAATAACAAGTCCAGACGGAAAACAACTCCATGTATCCGTGAACACAAGTGTAAGTCGTCGACTAGTGTGAATTCCAGGCAAATCCGTTGTCTGGCGGCATCCATAATGATCCAAAACAGTAGAGAAATGTAGACTCGCAGCCAGTTACGGCGCCATCTTTGCCAGATCTTTTTCAGTAGTATAAGGTACTGTACTATATTTTACTATGTTGTACTGTAATACTGTAATATACTATACCATACTATACTATACCGTACTATATTATACTGTGCTATACTATGCTGTAATTTACTATTTTTTACTGTACTGTACTATACTTTTCTATAATGTGCTATACTATAATATACTATACTATATTATAATATATATGTATACAATGTATAAGAAGGAATACAGAAAGATGAATATTTACTAATTCAGTACACAAATAAAGTTACTACAAATGTATAGTTTAAATGTATGCAGAACACTGGAAATTATTTGTCCTCTGTCGTCCCTATAGAAAAGTGGCATCGTTCTAAAAAATTGCAGACAATAAGAAAGAGATCATTTAGAGCGAGACCGCATTCTCCTTCAGTTACTGGACACATGTATTTTATTATTGCAGATTTTGCACGATATCAATGATCGTTATGGTATCATCATAAAAAAATACCAATGGTGTAAAGTATGGTGAATGAATGTAATATTAAATTTGAACTCTTCTAGACACAACACTGAAGTACATAGCGGAAAACTACCCAAGCATGGACTGGACCCATGCATCCACCGACGGTTCTGTAACAAACACAACAGAGAATGGAGGGGCGGGGGTGGGGGGGGGGGAGGGGTGTATTCCTGAGCTTAACAAATGGTAGAAAAATAACACTGTCAGTGGCAACTGGAAAATTCTCAAGCAATTTCAGAGCGGAGGCAGAGGCACTGAAGGTTGCGATAAAAGCAATGCTGACAAGCGAAAGCAATGAAAGCCAGATAGTCCTGTTTACAGATGCCATGGCCGTGGTTACAGCAGTAAAAAGCTAGAAAAATACTGAACTTAATGATTTAAGAGCAGTACTCTGTCAACTATGCCAGCAGTCCGCACCAAAAAGAGTAGTGGTACAGTGGGTTTCATCCCACTGTAACATCCAAGGCAACGAGGAGGCAGACAGACTGGCAAAAGACGGTGCAAGACTACCACAACCAGATTCTAGTGTGACTTACGAAGAGTCCAAAAAGTTTATTAGGGCCAGATACATGGCCAAATGGGAAACATAACGTACTGACTACACACAAAATAATGCCTACTACCAGTTGAACAGAAGAAAGCAGGTCGTGGTCTTCAGATTCCGCACAGGCCACAACAGACTGAGGTACCATCTTTTAAATAAACTGAAGATAGGTGGCACTGACGAATGCACCTGTGGTACATGGAAAATGACCACTGAACAGCTGCTGCAAAATTGCCCGACATACGAGGACCAGAGAAAGCACATGGTGATGACCAGTGGCAACACTAGACAAGCTCTATGGCAGTGTTGACAGCCTCAGGATGACAGCTGCTTTCTTCAAACAAATTCAAGTTGACGTCTGACAGCGTACGAAGAAGAAGAAGAAGAAGAAGAAGAAGAAGAAGAAGAAGAAGAAGAAGAAGAAGAAAAAGAAGAAGAACTCTTCTCCCAATCCATCAGTTCGGCGGAATTTGTATGCAGCAAGATAGGCCCACACATCACGATGGTAGTACCGTACTCCATTTTGCTGATAATATAATACTGGTCGTCCTTACCGGATTACACACTTTAATAAAGAATACATGCAATGATAAAATCCTTCAGCAAGTCAAAATAAAGAGCACCGTATATAATAATAATAAAAGTTGCCTATTGATTGCGAAGGGATCTTACTGTTGCAGCGAATTGTGTTCTCTGATGGAGGTAAAGATGATTCATGGAATGGTATACCCTGCCACATTCAGGGCACACATGGGAGGGGGGGGGGGGAACCCGGCAGTGGAATTGTTTTGTATTGCTATTTTGAGCAGCACGCTGTCGCTTAGTCTCCGCGATGGCTGTACTCTCTGCGATCTGAGCACCTTCAGTAACACTACCTCGCCAGGTGAAACGGTCTTTTGCAAGCATCTCCCAGGAGGAGACATCAACATTGAAGCATTTCAGAGATATTTTCAAGCAGTCTACGTAGCGTTTCTCTTGCCCTCTAGATTGGCGTCTGCCTGTTGTGAGCTCACCGTATAACAGTTGCTTAGGAATGTGCTTATCTGGCATGCGAACACCATGTTCCACCCATCGTAGCGGATCAAATCTCAGAAGTGATACTCAACATGTAAGTATTGCTAAGAATGTCAGAGTTAGGCACTGTGTTCTGCCACCTGACCCTCAGGAACCCAAGCAGACAGCTCAAGTGAAATTGAGTGATGCAATACGTGTTTCTTGATGAACATCGTGTTTATTAGAGATGGAGTTTTTTTCAGAATATTAAACCTTACCTTGATGCTTGACATATCAACCTTACCATAAGTAACACTTCTGATGTCAAGCGTTGACAGTTCGCAGTGTAAACTTAAACTGCCATGCTGTTTCAAAATACTTACTTACTTCCCCTGTCCTGTCACCACGTCATAAAATATTTTTCCAGTATTCAATCACGAAGATTGCCATATGATTGCCCCTCAATATGCCATCCATATAACATGTTTCCAGAAGATTTAAGAAGATCTTCATTTAGTCTGAGTTTTGCGTTGTTCCGCAGTCGCCATTTTTACCATCTCTGTATCCCCATCTATTTTAGTTCTTCCTAAATAGTGATAACTCAGGAGTCTATTAAGTGATATCCATGCTGCGTAAGGCAAGTGGTGTCCAGCAGACGCTCCACCTGTAGCTCAATCGATGGACCGATATGTCCTTTCCCAGATCTAGTCTATAGTGGCTATATTGACTGTTGTAAATGTCACCTAAATGTCAGCATTGTGTGCTGTGTTTTGTACCAAAACAGAAGGTGCCTTGGTCCATTTACCTGTTTCTCTCTTTCGAATGTTAACGCGATATGTTTTCGAATCGCAGGTGGTGCTGTGTCGATTATGAGGTATATTTTTGTCAGTTGGAGTACGTTGTAGGCATTTTGTTACTATTCGGCCAGTCTAATGTATTGCCGTATCAATCCGTTTGACATGAGGTTTTTTTTCCAAACTGATGCTGTCAAAGATTGGCTTTCATCAGGGTACTAAAACTGTTATGCCATGTCCAAATAAATGCACGTAGCGAGGTAGCTACGTTTATAAACTCATATGTCCTGACATAACAAAGGTAAAGTGCATAAGGCTATGTTAAATGATGGGAAAATCGTTCAATCTTCAAAGCCAGAGGCAAGTGTCATCTTATGTGATGCAAAAATATAAATACAGACGAACCGTCAAGAACAGCTGCATGAGCTATGTAAGGACACAGGAGATGAATATTAATAGTATGTAGACGCAGATTAAAGAGATGCTGAAACAAGACAAGAGAAGAAATTGTCAGATGCAACAGAACAAAACACAAGAAATATATCACAATAGAGGTATAACATAGAAAATATAGAAAAAAAGAAAACAAACAACGATGCAGATGCAGAGAAAAAATGATATTGTTACAGATAAAGAGGTCAAGTCTTGCTTAATACAAAATAAAAAGGAATATATTTATATGTTGGCATATGAGTCAGAACAAGCAGCAGAAAGAGAAAATATGAAATGTCTTCACTCATTAACAAATACAAAGGTAAATAGATGTATACAGACAGACAAATCAATCAAAGATAGAAAAGGCAAGATATTGACATTATTAGAAGAACAACAGAAACAATTGGTTGAGTATTTCCAAGAAAGTCTAACCAGACTACCCCCAGAAGCATCAAAAAACATAGAAGCAGAGGAGTCCCTGAACTTTACACTGCAACCCACCAAGTAAAATAGACATTCAAAGAGCCATATCTAAACTCAAGAAAGAGAAAGCAGTAGGGTCAGCTAGATATGCAGCATACTATATAAAGGCAGGTAATGACACTGGTTCATAGCAAGGTTTATTGTAGAAGATTTGGGAAGAGTTCCCACATAATGTATTGTAATGAATGACATCTGATTAAACTGCCTAATAAGGGAGACCTGGCAGATTGCAGCAATTAAAGGGGGATTATATTCCTGTCACGACCAGGCAATATATTCAACGGAATTAGCTTGGACAGATTACAAGCGGAAGTAAACAAAAAGCTCCAGAAGGAACAAGCAATATTTCCCAAGGTAAGATCAGGCACAGACCATATAATTGCTCTACTCATTATAGTAAAAGTCTTGAGTGCCTGTGTTTATCCTTTGGCAGTTTATGGCAGTGAATCATGGACGATTATCAAAACTTCTAGACAAAGAATCGAATCCGTCGAGTCAAAATGTTACAGAAAGATCCTCAGAATACCCTGGGCAAAGAAAAAAACAAATGTAGACATTCGGCAAGAGTTGAGCATACAGGATAACTGGTTTATCAATTCTATTTTGGCTAGAAAATGCAAATACTTCGGTCACATCAAGAGACACAACGGTCTTGAGAGAACGGTGATGGAAGATATGGTGCCAGGCAAAAGAGGATGGGGTAGACCAAGAAGACGATGTCACCAAGATATCCAGGAATGTCTGAGTATGACTGTGGCGGATGCTGGAGTTTTCGCAAGAGAACGATTTTCTTTCAAACAGACTGTTATGGGAGCGACGTTCTACAAAGGGCATGCTACATGATGATGACTCATCATAGTAGTACATATAATAGAATGAACATCATCCATGTACGCAAATGTTATAGACTATGAAATGGCCCGTTGACAGTGTAGATCAAAGAACTATTTGGCAAACTGTTGATATACTATGAGATACTAGAGAGGTGTATAACCCTTATTCAGAATTTTTACGACGGGACAGTTAGTTTAGTGGTACATGAAACAGCCCTGATTAATAGGCTAGGCGTGCAAATAGGGATGAAACAAGAATGTCTACTCTCGCCCGTCCTGCTCTTGTTAGATAAAATAGTAAAGGAAGTTCTTTGAGCAGACTTAATCGCTGGTCAGTAATGAAGTGTTAGAGAATTCAGTATATTAAGCCTCAAGCTTGTGAGGTGTGGTGGGCAGTTCCCTTTCTCGCTGCCTTTTCCTTCTCTAACCGAAAGTCAGGTTACCATTTACATATGAGTTGACTGGATTAACCGCTAGTGGGAGTTGAACTCCTAAGTTTTGGCATGATAAGCGAGTGCTATACCACTGCGCTAATCAGTAAATTGTGTTGAATATAGATTGGAAAATAAAGATATCAATCCAGGGAAAAATAATTGGTATTTAGTGGGTACTATTGCCACAACTGGAGGATATGGCACATTTGTCAAATAGCCTTGGTCAAATGCAAGAGAAACTTGTTTAGATAAAAAAAAATCAGCCAAATTTGAACTGAATATCAACATAAGAAAACAGAGCCACTCAAACAGAAATTATCAGCAAACAACCAATCATGCGGATGGAGAGCAGTTAGAAGAAGTGGATACATGTACCTGTTTTGGCAGTGCAACTAACACATCAGACAGTCCAGATGCATATTTAAGGATCAGAATTGGAAACGGAAGAATGGCATACCTGACAGTAAGTAAGTAAGATTCAGAGAAATCAAGATTTCCACCAAACTTAGAATTTTCAACGCCACTGTCAAGTTGGTGCTGTTATATGTAGCAGTAACTGAACGAGCCGGACATACGATAGACTCTTGGCCATGTGTTTAACATATGTGTAGGAAGAATAATGAACATAAATTCGCAGGACACAGTGAGAAATGAAGTCTTACAGGAAAGGAACCAACAACAACCACTGGAACAACACAGTAAGCGTAGAAATGAGGCTGGATTTGACATCTGCACGGTCCAATATAACCATACATGGTATTTCATGGATTCTTCAAGTGAATAGAAAGAGAGGTAGACGCACCAATGCATGGATAAGATAATGTGAGAATGAACTAAGATTAAATGATTACACCTGAAGAAAAGCTATACAAAATGTTGAGTGGCGGGCTATTATTAATTCATTGACCATCCAAAACAAAATATACTGGCAGGCAAATGCTGGTTCACAAACAAACAACATATTTCCGATAGATAAGCACATTGCAAGAAACAATAAACTAGTGAGCAATACAAGAAAAGGAAATGATAATGTGAGATTCGCTCTGCTTTACTTAGACTCAGCAATATCTACACCCAACAGATCATCAAACAGATAAACACATCGGGGCTCGTCGTATGTGGAATGAAATTTAGATATTAGATATGCGGATGAAACAGTTTTGTTGACGGAAATAAAAAAAGATTTACAGGTGCTACTTTCAAAAACCAACGGCGTTAGTCAACATAAAGAATTGGGCATCATTTTTGAGAAAGGTATTCTCCTTTTTCTTCTCCTTTTTTTTCTTCTGTTTCTTCTTCTTCTTCGTCCTCTTCTTCTTATTATTCTTCGTCTTCGTTCACAAACTCTCACTACCAAGCCATGAAAAGGACATTGCAGGTAGCAGGATGTAGTCCAGAGAAAGACTCGGTCCGGCACATCCAACTTCATCATGGCATTGTTGGGTAGCGGGCTAGCTTTTTCTCTTCGTCTTCTTCTCCTTAGCCAGTTTACCATGTTACATCCTGTTATCCAGGATCACCACGTAATGTGGAGAACAGTCTTGGAAGCTCTGAGTCGCTGGCTACGGAGCGAACAGTTAGCAATGGGTCGCTGGCTGTGGCGCGAACAGTCAGCAATGGGTCACTAACCAGTACAGTTCTTGCAGTGATCAGCACCTTGATCCAATGTATGAAAGAAAAAAACTACAAAAAAAGCATAATGGTTAAAGAAGACAAAACATAGCATATGCAGATACAATTCCGTGATGTAATACTGAAACAGACCTGCGTCCGTGACACTATATTGTATGGAAGCGAGACATGAGGCCGTTACACTAATCAAGAGCAGCGGCCCAACACCTTTCACATGAGGTGCCTTCGGTTTTTTTTAGGATGACAAGAGAGTGCCACATAATAGGGTTTTACACAGAACAAACGCTCCCATCATAAACTCACTGTTGAGCCAGCCACGCTTTCGATTGTTGGGGTATGTTTACCGTATAGAAGATGAGAGGCTGCCAAAGGATGGCATCTATAGACAGATGACCCTGAAGCTAGAATAATCAGCCGTCCCTCAATGCGCTTCAAGGACGTATTCAAGAGGGACACCTTTGCATTTCTCAATTTTGACTTTGCAAATATTACGAAAATTCGATCGTACAAAATATTAACTTCTTAAAGTATAAATAGCCAGTAATGTTTTTAAGTTGTAACAAAAAGTTGATATGCAAAACTTAGTTCAGATCGGTGGAACAATTTATATTTATTAAAGAGCAAACAACATATCAAGCAGCAGAAAGGCAATAGTATCAGGCTTATAAGAAAATAGTGGGCTTTATATATATATATTGTGATAACAAATGCGTCAGTGTCGAAAACTTTGAGGAATGTAAGAAATCAGTTGAGGTAGGTTGGCAGTGGGATAAAGCGCGTAGCTTAAATGAAGACCATACTAGAGGGAAAGGTAGTCGTACATAAAGAAAACAACTCTGAAGGTGTCGGATAATATCTGAAGACAGACTGAAACCAATCTGACATATTGCCCCATCAGAGCAAGCGATAGAGTAAACTTGCGATTTATTGCAGACGGAATTTGTTGATGAGATAGCACGTGATTTTAAGCAGATTGAGTAATTGATTGATGTAATTTATATTTATAATAAACTGTATGTATTCAACTCGGTGGATATCCGATGTATCTGATTGCGTTCTTGGTCTTAGACTTAGTCGACATGTGCATCTAAAAAAAGCAGGGTCCGTTGAGCCGGTCCCAACTCGTTTGGAAATTGTGGTAGAAGGTTGGTGCGTTTCACTGCTTAGCGGACTGAGCTCGAGCAATGGTGTGGTTTTATCTGGTCTTCTGCGGGTCCTAACTCAGTTTCCAGCCAGTTCTGTCGCTCGCACGGGGTATCCATTGGATGGGTAACTTGTTCGTTTCATGACCGCGAGTGATCCGCAGTGTAGGCGAATCTTTCCACGTAGTGGGGGGTCTTCCAGAAGATATATTTTGCCGCGTGGATAGCCCAGAGAGGTTGCCGTTAGCCAACGTTCGTTTTCCATCTTACTACCTAGTCAGCCCAGCAATGCTTGAAGCTGTTGGTATGCTGCAAGACGTATGACATTGTCAGGATGACGCTGTAGGGTAGGTCCAACTGTCGTTGTTGCCTAAGTTATAGGTCCACGAGACGACGCTCATGCGAGGTATACATTGTCCTTAGATGGTTCTCCATGACTTTTATATTTTTCACGTCCACAGCACATCCCTGGTAGGACTAATGAATCGACTTGGTCGGCATAAAGTATGTCGTATTTCGTGGCACTTTCTTCCGCCTAAATAGAGTTGACAGCTGCCCAGTCCTCATCACCAAGAGTGGCCACTTGATTTTAGTGTCTGGCAGCTAATTGAGATATGACACCCGATCGTATTAGCAGAAGAATATGTAGGCTATTAGATGTTGTTGTTCCGATTCCTACAACACGGACGCTGTTACGATTTGACTGAATGTCCCATTAGACTGTTAGAAAGAATTTATCGTGTAATTGTAGTTTATATATATATATATATATATATATATATATATATATATGTATATGTATATGTGTGTATATATATGTGTGTGTGTGTATACATATATTATGTACCTGGATGTACTGTCGCGAACCGTAAATCTGGACGATGAGGTGGCAAGCTAAACAATGAAAGCCAGTGCAGCCTTTGGTAGAATGCGCGCGACAGTATGAAAACGTTGGAGCATTTAAACCAAAAACAAAGCTAAATGTCTATCAAGCTGCTATCATCCCAACCCTGATACATGGATGTGAGAGTTAGACAGTCTATGCCAAACAGGCAAAAAAGATGAAACCATTTCCACACAAACAGTTTGAGACGCATGCTATGTTTCCGTTGGCAGGACCATGTCTCTGACACTCAAGTCCTGACAAGAGCAGACATGCCAAGCATACATGCACCGCTGTAGATGGCACAGCTGAGATGGGCTGGGCACCTTCTGCGCATGCCAACACAAGACTGGCGAAGAGACTTCTGTACGGTGAGCTTAAGAACGGCTAGCGAAAAAGAGGACTCCCAAAACAAGCGATTGAAGGACAGCCTGAAGGAAACTCTGACATGTTGTGAGAGAGATGAAGACAACTGGGAAAGCATTGAGAAAAACAGATCGGTCTGGAGAAATGCAGTAAAGGTGGGCGTTGCTGAAGAAGAAAGTCACCATTTGAAGACAGCGCATAACAAACACCTGATCCGAGAGGAAATAACAGCGAAACCACCCTCACAAGCTACATAAGATATAGTGTGCAAGTCAAGCAACATATCATTGCGTGCTCACATTGGACTGATACGCCACATGAAGTTTAATATATACATATATATATATATATATATATATATATATATATATATATATATATATATATCATTATATTATTGTGCCGCACACTTTGCGAAACATAACAATTTGAGTGGCAAGAAACGCATCAGTAACAAGAACAAATTCAAACTAGAATTTGCATTAGAAATGGTGTATAATCCCTGAAAAACAGTCATTGTTTTGACACACAGAGAGGCGAAAGGGAAAAATTAGCTGAAAAGAATACTCACCCGTCTGTTAGTTTGCAGACTTGCCTTCACTTTCAGTTCCAGCGTTATTGTGTGATTTCCAGAGATGAATCTTTGGTGTATAGTATAAATACGGTGTCAAATCGAGAGCCTTACTATTGATCCTTCTACAGGCAATCTTTATGTCACTTATAGAGTTTATCCACCGTATTCTTGAAATGAAGTTTCTGTAAACCTAAGGTATCACATTAATGTACGAGATTAATTACACTTCTTCTAGGTTGTTCGTAAAGATTTGTTCCTGTAGTTACTGATACTAATTAATTCATTGCAAACATGGCACACTCATATACTCAATTATTCAATCATACTATAACTCCAATTCCATAAATTTCGTAATTTACATTAACTCTACGGCACAAAATAAATGGCTTACATTAGAATAATATCTACCTTACACATCAGATAGGAGGGTATTCAAGTCATACAGGACGTTTCGTTCTAGTTCTACCGGAATTGGTTATAACGTGATGAATCACCTATCATTAGTCAGGGACACTTTTGCCCTATTACTAATAGGTGGTCCATTTCTCATGGGCCAGTCAAGTGACGGATAAATAAAAACGGACAACACTGTTAGTGCCTCCATGGGACAACATGTTGTGATGCAGTTGTTTTTTAAGAAGGTGTGAAATTTGCGGATAATTACATAAGACTGCAATCACAATACGGTGATGAGACACTCAACCGCAGTAGGACATGTGAATGGTGCAAATGTTATAGAGAAGGCCGTACATCTGTGAGTGATAATCCCGGCCGCAGTGGTTATAAAATAACCTTATCCTACAAACTCGACGCACAACCTGTCGCAAAGTTGCCAAAGAGTCAAGTCTTTGTCTAGGTACGGTGAACACTCATATTCATGAACATTTACAATTTCAGAAGGTTAGTGCAAGTCACAGAGGACGTCCTGCTCATGCAATGCAAGATAACGCATCACGGATCACCGCACTATGTGCGAATTGCAGCAACTCGACTTGAAGGTATTGCCCCATCCACCTTACAGGCGAGACCTCGCTCCAAGTGATTTTCACCAATGTGGACCCGTAAACGAATTCTTTGGAGGTCAATGTTTTAGAACTGATGACGAAGTGAAACATGCTGCCTTGCATTGGTTCAGACATATTGCTTAAACGTTGGGATAGGTGTATAAACATTGCAGGTGATTTTATCGAAAAATAAATGGCATTTTGAATACTTTAAAAAAAAAAAATTCTTACCCTACAAAAAAGTCCCTGATTGACTTTAACGTCCCTCGTAGCTATCTCAAACATGTCTCGTTTTTAGCTAAACTATGTTTCTAGATCGGACTTGAAATCACATTCCAATATAGTACATGTCTGAATTAATATAAACACTAGCACTGCAATCCTTTAGGAGTCTGCAGAGGTAATAGAAACTTTGGTGACGTATTGGTCAGCAGCCGTTTCAAAACTGACAGCAACCACATTACTTTGCTACAACAAGCGTTGTTGGAAATCGTGTCTCCGTGTTACGACCGCGCGATCGGTGGCTTTGCTTCCAGTAATTATTGAGACAAGCGTTTCTTTATACGAAGGCATGTTCTTTGTTTGGGATTACTGATGTGTTATTGTTTGATGTTGTGTTTTTTATGTGAATTTGTGTACTAGTGTGTTCCTTTAAACAAATTGTTAATGTTGTTCAACATGTATTGCAGACTTTAAAATTAAGTTTGAAAATGATCATCGCTCATGTCGACTGCGTCGCCTGCGTCATTTCCAATGTTTACTTCAGCTGGTTTGTGATTCCTACGTCAGTGAACGTCTTCGTCTGTTAGAAGTTGCTCATGTTGATGTCTATGCACGTCAATATATAAAAGTACACTTTAGATACAAGTACGTGAATGGCCTATCCAGGATCCGTAACAATTTGATAGATTAACAGATGGAGGCACAATCATTTTCAGTTCTCTATATCTTCCATACCTTTTCTTAAAACCTCATAATCACCCTCATCTATTTGTCTTCTTTCCCCCTCCCCCATTTCTTCTATCAGTTCTGCCCCCCCCCCCCTTTCCTAAATTAATTTCACGCCCTCCCGACTTACATCACCTTATCTTTGTTCTCCCAGCTGGATCACTATTTGGCCATTTCCATATTAGGCCACGATTGGCTTATCCGGCGCATACTCCTCCACTTCTTACGCTCTCTTGGCCACCTTGTTTGACCGTTCTTCTTCATTTTTCAGTCAAGCATCTGGCCCAACCGGTCGCTTAGACAGATAAGTTGACCATTTTTTCCTTATACGTTGATTTGTTAGTTCAATATTGTTGTCCCTGATGAAGGCCTATTGGTCGTAACGTAGGTTTTGTTTGTGTTTTCGTCTCGGTGCGGTATCAGATCATACACATTTAAAAATGTTGATTAAACTCAGCCTTAATCAACTTTTTATATATTTTGTTCATGTTTTTCCCCATTATATTCATCCACAGAGCCGCTGCAGCTTCGCCTTATTTTAATTCTAGGTAATGGGGAAGTTGGTTAAGATAGGTGAAATATAAGTCCACGAACCTTGACAACGGCCAGTTCATGCAATCTGACAACGGTAAATCCATGCATTGGGGCAATGATCAGTTCACGCAACATGACAGCGGTCAGTTTACGCAACCTAACAATGGTCAGTTCATGAAAACGGACAATGGCCTGTCCACGAAACATGAAAATGGTCAGTCCACGCATGCTGACAACGGTCAGTTCACGCAACTGGGCAATGGTCAGTCCATGTAACCTGTCAACGATCAGTCCATGCAACCTGTCAACGATCAGTCAAGGCAACTGACACTGGTCGGTCCACGCAAATTGACAACGGTCAGTCCACGTAACAAAGGCAACGTTGAAGCTAAGTTAAACTAAAGCTGTTAAAAAAGAGGCCATCAAACTACAAGTCACGCAACCTAATTTACAATAATATTTGCAACCGCTGTATTTAAAATACATCGGCGAAACTGACCTTGAACTCCGTGCACGCTTCCGTCAACACCTCAATTAAATATTAAGATCCAGTTTCCCTTTCGCCAATCATTTTAATGTTTCCGGACACCAGTGTAAGGTTAATGTCAGAGTCCCTTATATCGCGTCTTGCGGCACCGACGATGGACACTAGTTAGCGCTCGAGAATCTTTGAAATTCCGTATGGGATACCCTAATCGGTAAGGTTTCAATACATTAAATGATTTTACGTAGGCTCTCCTCCGCATTATTGCTCTCGTCTGTCCTCTAAAACTTTTTGCTTTATTACGTGTCTTCTGTTTTATTATCATGTTTATATAATGTCATGATGAAGTCGGATGTGTCGGACCGAGAGAATCACAGTCAAAGCTGTAAACTACGACTCAATGCGTCCCGTTCTCGGGACAACATTCTGATGCTTACAAAGCCTTTATCAGGACTTGGTAGTGGGAGTTTAAGAAGATGAATAAGAAGACAACTGAGTTTAATGATGTGTTTTGAGAATGAGGATCTTCTTCTTCTTCTTCTTCTGCGTACGCAGTCAGACAGTAACCATTATTTTTTAGAAAAAAGCGGCGGTCATCCTGAGGCTGTCGCCACTGCCATAGAGCTTGTCTTGCAGTTCCACTGGGTATGGCCACATCTGCTCTCTCTGATCCTCGTATGTCGGGCAGTTCTGCAGCAGATTTTCAGCGGACATTTTACCAGTACCGCACGGGCATTCGTCGGTACACCCTATCTTTAATTTGTTGAATAGGTGGTACCTCAGTCTATTGTGGCCAGTGCGAATTCTGAAGACAACGACCTGCTCTCTTCGGTTCAACTGGTAATAGGCATCGTTTTTGGTGTAACCAGTATGTTCGGTTTCCCATTTGGTCATGTATCTGGCTTTGATAAGCCATTTTGACTCTTCGTACGTCATACTGGTATCTGTTTGTGGTAGTCTTGCACCTTCTTTTGCCAGTCTGTCTGCCTCCTCGTTGCCTTGGATGTTGAAGTGTGATGGGACCCACTGTACCACTACCCTTTTTGGTGCGGACTGCTGGCACAGTTTACAGAGTGCTGCTCTTAAGTCATTGAGCTCAGTGTTTTTCTGGCTTTTTAGCGCTGTGACTACGGCGAGAGCATCTGTAAGCAGGACTATATGGCTTTCATTTTCACTGTGTGTCACCTTTTCTTCCACTGCCGCCCTCAGTGCCTCTGCCTCCGCTCTGAAATTGCTTGTGTACTTACCAGTAGCGAATGACAGTGTTATTTTTCTGCCATTTGGTAGGTTCAGGAATGCTCCTGCCCCTCCGTTCTGTGTTGTGTTTGTTACAGAACCGTCGGTTTTTTCATGGGTCCAGTCCATGCTTGGGTAGCTTTTCGTTATGAAGCTTAGGGTAGTATCTTACCTTTCTTTTTCAGTCTGGCGGTTTTTGTTTGCAATACCTGGTATATTTTCTACCACCTCTGGAAATATATCCTGCCTCCAGGTAGGTTTTCGTACAGTAGTGATGGGTGTGGGTGTTGTTAGTGCGTTTATGGGATCTTCGTGCATCTTTGCATTGGCTATTTCTGCAAAGTTTCTCCGCTTTAGTTTCCCATTTCCCAAATTGTTTAGTCTCTGGTGCATTGGATGGTCGGTCAGTCTTCGGAGCTTCTCTGACTGCAGCTGGGCTCTGCAGTCTCTTCTATCGGTCATGGATTGCAGTTTTGTAATCTTTTCAAGTTCTACAATTGGCGTTGACTTCATGCCACCTGTTATAATTCTCATGGCTTGGTTTTGAAGTTTGCTAACTTTATCGAAGTTCGCCTTCGCTGCTGTTGTCCATGCCGCAATGCCATACTCGAGAACTGGTCTCACTCTTCCAGTGTACAGTTTCTTTAGTATGCCCTCGTCTGCTCCCCAGCTTGTGCCAGCAAGTTTCCTCATGATTGCCATTCTTTCTCTGGCTTTCATTCGGTTTCTCTCGATCTAACTTTTCCATGTCATGCGCCGATCAAATGTGACTCCCAGATAGGTTGGGTTGTCGTTTGGCTGCAGGAATTTGCCATTTAGACTTAATTTGGTACTTTGGGGTTTTAATGAAAGCGAGAATATTGTGCATGTGGTTTTCTCCTCGTTTATTTTGACCAGCCATGAGTTCGCCCACTCTTCCAGCGTTGTTAGAGCCGTCTGCATCCAATTTCTTGCTATGGTTAGATTCTCTTCAGAGGTCCAAATAGCCAGATCGTCTGCAAACATTGAGCTATGGACTCTTCTTGGTATATTCTCTGTAATATCGTTCATATATACCAGGAAGAGTGTGGGTGACAGTACTCCCCCTTGGGGTACTCCCTGCTCGAGTTTCACCTTTTTGCTCATCTGCCCTTGTACTTGGACTCTGGCCGTTCTTTGTTTGAGGTAGTGGTTGATCCACTTTTACATTTTCCCACAAACATCACTTCTTCTTAGCTTGACTCTAAGTCCATCTTTCCAGACTTTGTCAAATGCCTTTTCCAGATCCACCCAAACAGCTACTGTGTGTTTCTGTGCCTGGTAGGCATCTTCTATCTCCTGGGCTATGAGGATGACCTGGTCCTCAGTGGATCTGTGCTGTCTAAAGCCGGCTTGCTGTGGAATTAGTATTCGTTTTTCTTCCAGATGCCACATCGGTCTGGTGTTTATCATCCGTTCCATCAGCTTGCCGACACAGCTCAGTAGGCTTATGGGCCTGTATACATTTGGATCTGTTTTGTGAATGGGGATCAAACCCTCGAACTTTGTAGGAAGAGAAAAGCGTTCCTTCTGCTCTGCTCGCCAGAACAATACAACTAGTTAATTTAGAATTACATGTTAGAAATGTGATTTAGTGATTAAAAGAAAGAAGCTTCCAAGCAGATTGTAATTAACACAGCAATTGGACGACCCCTGAAAATATCAATTCAGTCAACCAATTCTACCATTACCGAAGCATCATTGATCATAAAACAGCTCTCCAACGAATTTATAGCACCATCTAAATCTCAACACAAGACACTGAACACCTGATGATTTGACCAAATCTTCAGGAAAACATGCAGTCTGGATGAGATGTTAGAGGAGAATGACCAAACCTTAAAAAAAACATGCAGTCTGGATGAGATGTTAGGGGAGAACGACCAAACATTCAGGAAAACATGCAGTCTGAA
Source organism: Ariolimax columbianus (assembly GCA_036924085.1). Lineage (NCBI taxonomy): Eukaryota > Metazoa > Mollusca > Gastropoda > Stylommatophora > Arionidae > Ariolimax > Ariolimax columbianus. Next base: position 33,695,427 of record JAVGWX010000005.1, read on the forward strand.
TGAGATGTTAGGGGAGAACGACCAAACCTTCAGGAAAACATGCAGTCTGGATGAGATGTTAGGGGAGAACGACCAAACCTTCAGGGTAGAGTGGGAGCACCTGCAATCACCACGAAAAATAAGTTTAAAACTACTCCTTCAGCTAGAAAGGTCTTGCCCATTGTCTTTTGGGACACTGAAGATGTGATTCTCGTGGATGTGATGCCAAGAGGAGAGACAAGCTTACATTAAGACTTTGAAAACACTTAGTCGACGTTTCTGCAGCAAGAATCCAGCAGACCTGCTTCTCCGTCACGACAACGCGCGCCCCCACAGAAGTTTGGCAGCAAGGGAAGCGATTGCCAAATTTGGTTGGACTCTACCATTCACTTTATAGTCCCGATTTGGTACTTTCTTATTTTCATCTGTTTGGTCCATTCAAAGATGCACTGCGTGGGAGAAGTATGGAAGATGATGAAGAAGTGATTCATGCAGTCAAGGAATGGCTACATGATAAAGACACAATCTGGTACGGGCTAGGAATGCATGCACTTGTTTTTAGCTAGCATAAAGCTGTATAACTTGATAGGCATTATGTTGAATAACACAGATGCTTACATAACATATCCATGTGTATTGTGTAAAAATGTCTTGCCTTTTGAGTAAGCAATTGTGCATTATTTTCTGAACGCCTCTGATCAGAACACGGCATTCATCCCGTTACGCGAATGTCATGCAAAGCGGCGTTTTGAAGTATGACGTGACAATGGAAAAGGTAAAAGCAAAGGGATACAGAGGAAGGCCGAGAGAGAAGATGTTGGACAACCTGAGAGAATGGTTTGGGGAGACGATCAACAACAAAGTTGGACGACGACAGACGTAATAGAAGTGGATGGAGGTCCATGATTACCATCGCCAATCGACAGAGAACGTGGTGAGGATGATTTTAATCAAAAACAAACGATTTTAACACTCTGCCCTGAGACACTCTGAAGCTATAATACCTGCGGCAAACAACTGTTCAAGATTAACAAAAACAACTGTTCAAGATTAACAAAAACAACTGTTCAAGATTAACAAAAACAACTGTTCAAGATTAACAAAAACAACCCGATACGATACGACAGAGATCACGCTGAAACGTGAACAGGGACAGCGCTAACTAATGGGATTCAAAGTAACGTAACACGTGAAAGCGTAATAAAGTGGTTTATGTGTGAGTGCGTTTTTATTTTTGCTATTGTTTTTGCTATCTTAATAATGTTTAGAAAACTTGTTTTTGGCAAGCCCATATTATTATTATGTATAATGCATATCTTCTTTAGTTTCCATTATGACGTACATTGACTTGTCATTCTTACATCATGTGACGTCTCAAAGTCAAGGTGCGCATGGGCTTATTAGCAGCGATCAACTTAATCTGTCGACGCCATTGATGAAACGGGTGCGTCTTGTATCTGTGGTTAGCGCACGACAACACAATTTAGCTGGATTACCCCTGCTACGTTCTGTGGTTACAATCGAATCGAATTAAACATAGTCCATTTATCCCAATGTATATGCTTTGTGTCTCACCTTGTGACAACACTTTGTGAATATCTGGAACATTATTTCTGTGCCATTCATTATGAACACAGCAATTTGGTCCTTGTCTAGCTATTTTCTCAACCTATTAGATGGCACACCCCAGCTGTCCTGCGAGATACCTGTTTACCGAAAAGGCGTCGGGTTTAAACCCTGTGGAAAAATCGGCATCCAGTGCTGTCTCCAATCGTCATGACAATGTCTTGCCACTGAATAAAGGTAGCTCAAGACAAGAATGTGAGGTTGAAATTGTGCGCAACCTGCTCACTGTAATCCCAATAACAGTGCAAATCACTAATTCCAGCGGACAGAGAAGATGAAAAAAAAAAGTGTGCCCCTTTCGGAATAGAAAGATGAGACTCTGTTCTTTTCTGGGTAGTCTATTTATATCATGATAATATTTTGGCCGAGAAATTTCTCTAATTAGACTGTGACCTCATGTTTCGTCTCCAACTTGTTCCGCTACATTGTCCTTGTATTATTTGTTAAGGATTAGTTTAACTCTATCGTTTTCACTTGTCTATAATTTAGTTATTTTTGGGCCCCGGTTTTTTCAAGTCTATCTGCCAATGCCATTCCTGATATCTCGCTATGTCCGTGGATCATGTATGCCAACGGCGTAGGCTGTGGATATGTTGTTGAACGCCTTTACTACTAAAAATCAATTGTGTGTTGTATCGGGTTGTCTTCGGTGCCAGCAGTGCCGGCTTAGAGCCCCTAGAAATGCCATGCCTAGGTGCACACATTCCCCTTATCCAAAGTTTTAGTGCAAAATTGCAACAGCTGCTTTGACAACCTCGGTCTCCACTTCAAAATTTGATCTAATTTCGCTGCATGAATGACATAACTAATATAATGATACATCCCAGTACTTCATATAGATGTCACAGTCCGCAAACTAGATCGATTTGAAAGCTGATCCATCCGTGGAGATAATGACTGTATAAAGCTAAGTACTGGATATTTGTATTTATTTACACAAAATATAACAATCGCATCATTTTTATAATAAGTACAAACTAGACTAGTCTATCAAATCAATCAACGAAAATAGTTCAGCTCCACGTGATGCTGGATGACCTCGTGTTTGGACATGGAAAAAAGGAAGATACTTTACGTGGAGCACATGTCTTCAACAAATACATGCCAAGTATTCATGCCTTGAGTCCTCCGTTCCGGTTATTTTTCTAATATTTTTGTGTTGAGCTCTATATTTGATTGAGCTGCCATTACTTCTCCTGCATTGATGGTTATAGTGTGCAAGAATAGTGCAAGCAATCACACACGCTGGCCGACGCCTGACTATCAGCAAATATTGTAGACGATGTTGGAATACCAATCAATACGCACTGTACTGTCCTAATATTTGCAATAAATGAGGCAGGTCTGATAGTATCGGTATGCCTAAAACCTATTAACATTTTTTAAAATATACCTTATAATTTGCATAGCTCCATCCGAGATTCGAAGAAGCGTCGCAGCAGAAATCGGACGAGAAAAACAGAAAGACGACACAAAGCACCACATGTTTGGGCATCAGGTATAGAGCATAAGACTCAAATCCAAATATAACTTCCTAAAATCAACACAGCCCATACAGACAAACCCTGAAAATTGCCGTATCGAGAGATTGCACGAATTGATACAAGCCCAAGGGATGGAACTTCGGGAGGAACCTTCCCATGGACATCATTTACCATACACATCATGGAAGTCGCTGAACAGGCGCCCAACTGCTGTATCACGATACAAGAGGAATATGAAACGATGGGGATACACAGTTGATGACACATGTGGTTGTGGCGCAATACAGGACCCATACCACATGACTATGTGCCCCAACCTCCAGGACACATGCAATTGGTTCGACATGCTGGAGGCAGATGACCAGGCAATCCATGTCGCTGAACACTGCATGCATAATGTATAGCGTGAGGCTTGGACACAGAAAGTAAGTAAGAAATACATTCTGAAGATTTGTTAAAGAGACGTGAGACAGAAATACTCTTGCCGCGTCTTGTACACGTGATACTGAGGATGGAACATGTATCCTTCACTGCAGCAGACGATCGCTCTAACTCATCTGCCCACTCTGATGCTCCATAATCTTAAATTGAAATGTATTACTGTTAAACGCCGCACAATGTGTATGTTTCCTCGTTTGTGCTTCCTGAAATGTGCGTTAAGTAGCGAGGTACAGTAGCTTTCCTCACATCCCGAGCGTGCTGATAAATGGGGACTGTGGTCTTCCATGCGTTTGTCCTATGCCTAGTTTCATGTGCGTGTCTCACACCACTACTACGGGGAAAACGTCGGTCACCCACAACGTTAGCCAGGCATTCACGCAACAGACTGCTTCCAAGAAGACCTTCGTGGAAGTATGATGTGGATCTTGACCAGCACATTTTACTTGACTCTGACTAACATCGTCCGATCAATACATTTTACCTGACCCTGGCTAGCATTGCCCGTTCAACATATTTTGGCTGACCTTGACTAACATTATCCGATCAAAATATTTTGGCTAACCTTGACTAACATTCTTCGATAAATATATTTTGCTTGACCATAACTAACATTGTCCGATAAATATAGTTTGCCTGACCCTGACTAAAATTGTAGAATCAGTATATTTTGCCAGACCCTGATTAACATTGTCCGGTCAAAATATTTTGGCTAACCTTGACTAACATTCTTCGATAAATATATTTTGCTTGACCATAACTAACATTGTCCGATAAATATAGTTTGCCTGACCCTGACTAAAATTGTAGAATCAGTATATTTTGCCAGACCCTGACTAACATTGTCCGGTCAAAATATTTTGGCTAACCTTGACTAACATTCTTCGATAAATATATTTTGCTTGACCATAACTAACATTGTCCGATAAATATAGTTTGCCTGACCCTGACTAAAATTGTAGAATCAGTATATTTTGCCAGACCCTGACTAACATTGTCCGGTCAAAATATTTTGGCTAACCTTGACTAACATTCTTCGATAAATATATTTTGCTTGACCATAACTAACATTGTCCGATAAATATAGTTTGCCTGACCCTGACTAAAATTGTAGAATCAGTATATTTTGCCAGACCCTGACTAACATTGTCCGGTCAAAATATTTTGGCTAACCTTGACTAACATTCTTCGATAAATATATTTTGCTTGACCATAACTAACATTGTCCGATAAATATAGTTTGCCTGACCCTGACTAAAATTGTAGAATCAGTATATTTTGCCAGACCCTGACTAACATTGTCCGGTCAGTATATGTTGCACGACCAGATGTTACTCTCCTCTGTTCTAAAGTGAAAGGTAGCAAATACTGCCGTCGGCAATGAAGATGTCAAGCTTCATTATGAGGTTAGGTGAACGGTTGTAGTGCTTGTTACCTTCAGTAAGTCAATCAGTCAAAGTCAGTCTCTCTCTACGTGGATAGGTCATTGGTAACATCATGGCAGCATACACGAATCTGGGCTGCTCTTTCTTTCTCTCTCTCGAGGTCTAGTCATTTAAACTTTAATTCTTTCTCACATTCTCTTCTCGTTGTATTTATGGTCAACATCTTCCCCCCTCTCTCTCTCTCTCTTTCTCTCTCTCCCTCTCTCTCACTCTCTCTTCCTTGAGCATTCCATATAAGAGCCTGTCTGGCAATGTTGGACATTGCCTTCTGTAGTGCGTGTCCTATCCAGCCTGATGTTCTTCGATTAAAGTGGTGTTCCAGGCGCTGTTGTTGACTCCATTGACTTCATTCCTCACAATGCTCCGACACTTTATGTCCATTATCCTTCGTAGGCATCTGTTAACGAAGAACTGGAGTCTTTGTTGAATGACCTTGGTCGTTCTTGCTGTCTCCGCTCTGTGCAGCAACACCGATCGGACACTTACGATTCTAACGTTGGTGCAAATGTCGCTGCTTCACCTTACATTATCAACAGCACATGGCGGCGTAACGCTACCGCAATCATTACTAACTACTTTTGCTGTTATGACATCAAATAAACTGATTACGTGTAAAATACGTGAATACATCAGCGATAAAGCTGGTAGAAATGACATCAACTTTATGAAAGTAAAAATATCAATTTCCGCCTTGAAATGTTATTGTTCGAGATGGATGATTTTGTGAAAACTTGGTCACTTTTTTTTCTTCTTCCACGGTTCGTGTAATTTAACTGTAGTTTAACGTTTAATCTTCGATGATTCTTAATAATTGAATTTCAATACACAGAAGAACTGTCGATAGCATGAGATGCCAGCCTCTGTGACGTGTGTCCTGGATATCCTCTTCGCCCTGAATTGTTCCTTCTTTTCTTTTTCAATAGTAAGCCCAGTGTATCATGCTATGTTACAATAAAGACAATCTACATTTCTGTATAATCATCATTAGTTGTCTATTTGAGGCCCTACATCTTTAAGCACGTGTTCGTTTGACTCAGTTCTATCCAACTCACGCTCTGCATCTTGTTACGACACCCCATCTCCAAAGCAACTAAAATATTTAAATAATGTTTGTTTAGGGTCGATAATTCAGAGCCATACAATGATAGGGGTCAGAAACCAGTGGTGATTATTATTTTTTTTCCGAAATCCAATATTAAAGTTATTTGCTGTAAGAAGTTCCCCTGGGGAGCCGTTTAACACACTAAACAGTATTGGACAGAAACAACATCTCCGAAAAATCCCTAGCGTCACATGATAAGGCAGTACCTTCACTCATCACCATCATCATTATCAGGTAGCATGTCCTAGGCAGAACGTCGCTCTCATCCCAACCATTCGATGCTTCCCACGAAATGCGTTTTGTGCTACCCCGATAGTAGAACTAATTTCAACCTCACAGCGAGCATACTCTGTAATACTTTGTCCCAAATATTAAAACCTCTGCATTTGTTTTATGATGTATCCCTCGATGCTGATATTTAATGTATTGGGGTTGTTGCTATCTGAGATTTAATTGAAATGGAAAGTTATCGTGTCAGGCTCTCATTCAAGTCACATAACGTTTCAGCATGGATCACTAGAACATAAATAGATACGACACACGCAACAGACTTAAACCTTCATGGACTTTGGTGGATTCACGTTTCTGGTCGATTTGAACTGGATGTCAACAAAGAGACGATGTGTTTGATTCAAGATCACTTTTAATGCGCACTTCAGATGGAGAAAATGGAATCATCCTCAAAACACTTACGATTGTCAGATAAGGAATGACACTGAAATCCATGATTGAACAATCCTGAAACGAGTAGGTCTCGAACTCTCATGTATCGATTGGTTCCCTGGATCAGCTCACACCTGGATGTCTATATTTCATGGGCTCAGACCAAAACCTAGAATTTGGTGATGGTTCGACTGCGGCGGGAATCTCCTTAGACAGTAACCAAGGTGATCCCACGGAAGGATGCATCTATCTGAGCAGTAGACAGACATGCGACGAACGTAACAGTCATGGCATTGTCCCAAGAATCGGTTGATAGCCACATCTATGAACTCATTGCACAGAGATGGTCCAACAAGAAGCTCTCCCTGGAAGCAGTTGCGCTTTCACAAATGCTGAGCCATTCCAATCTGAATGTATAGCTCCAACAAGTGGACAGTTTTGCAAAGAGAGCAGAAGTGTTTTGAAGTCTTCAATTTGTGCAGTTAGAGGCGCATCCATGAAATCCACTGACTTGATCAGATTAGCAGTGCTGATTTCGTCCGATAAAACCATTTCAAGATTATCGCTTCTATTTTGGACCGTCTCCCCGTCGTTGACCACGTGGCCTGCTCTCCAAGGATGACACAGCCACGCAAATCATGCACCTGGCGGTCGAAATCAAGGGTGTAACAGAAAAAAACACAACTCCTGGCTGCAACAAACCGCCTTAACCTCATCAGAAGAATACACTTAACTTAACTTCATTATACTGGTTTAGAAGGCTCTGCAGAGTCTGTATGCAACCAGTTTATTCCACTTCATGAACCTCCACCATTAATCGTAGTCATAGACAATCTACGGACTGGTCTTGAATGCCAAATGAATAATTATTATATTATTATTACTATTATTCAAATTAACCTCGAACAATGAATGGTGCCAAAGAAGACAGATTAGGAGAGCCACTGGTTTATAGCAATTGCTTAATACCACATAGCTTATCTATATTTGCATAGATGTTATAAATCCAAGATATGTAGTCAAACATAATTTAGAATAATATAAAACAATAATAATATAAAATTGACGGATGTTGAAAGCACACTAGAGTGATGTTTAATGGCACACACATATTAATAATAATAGTTGCCCAAGCAAAGATGAAACATCCTCAGATCGTTGCTACAAAATGCGTTATCTGATAGATATAAAGACCGGTCCTGGGAAGACAACGCCTTCCACATTCAGGGCACACATGTGCGAAACCGCGTGTGTTGTTTCTGTGAGTGTTGTTTTTTCGGGCAAAGACGCTTTCGCTGAGCCTTCGCCGTGGCTACTCTCTGCTATCTGAGCATCTTCAATAATACTAGTGCGTTAGGTGGTGCGGTGTTGTACTAACTTCTCACAGGAAGTGACATCAATATTGAAGTATTTCAGACACTTTCAAGAAGTCTACGTAACATTTAGTCTATGTTGTGAGCCCATGGTATTACATCTGCCTGAGGTGTGCTCATTTTGGCATGCGAACAAATTGTTCCGTCCATTTTGTTGTTGATTGGAATGTTTTAAATGAGTAGGTTTACTCTTTTGTGCACCCTGAAAAAGACGTTTAATGGCGGGTTGCAGTAGCTTTCCTCATATCGCGAGCGTACTGATGAAGGGGGACTGACGTCCACCAGACGTTTGTGCTATACCTGGCTTCATCTGCGTGCCGCTCAATACTAGGGACTCACGTCGATCCCCCAACTAGTTAGCCAGACTGCCAAGAAGAGCAGTCGGTTTCCAAGGAGGACTACATACAGTTGAGGCGAGGGTCTTTGCCAGTATGTTTTACCTGACCCTGACTAACATGTCTGATCAGTATGTTTTACCTGACCCTGACTAACATGTCTGATCAGTATGTTTTACCTGACCCTGGCTAACATGTCTGATCAGTATGTTTTACCTGACCCTGACTAACATGTCTGATCAGTATGTTTTACCTGACCCTGGCTAACATGTCTGATCAGTATGTTTTACCTGACCCTGACTAACATGTCTGATCAGTATGTTTTACCTGACCCTGACTAACATGTCTGATCAGTATGTTTTGCCTGACCCTGGCTAACATGTCTGATCAGTATGTTTTGCCTGACCCTGGCTAACATTTCTGATCAGTATGTTTTGCCTGACCCTGGCTAACATGTCTGATCAGTATATTTTGCCTGACTAGATGTTAGTCTTCTTCCACCCCATCCATCTGAACTGAGCCAATTTCAGAAGTGTAAAGATGCTCAACGTGCTAGTATTTCTAGGAATTTCAGAGTTCGGGATTTTGTCAATCCACCTGATCCTGAGCAGCCTACACAGACAGCTGTAGTGAAAATGGTTTAGCTATCGCGCATGCCTGCTATACACTGTTCACGTCTCACAGGCATGAAGCAGAGTTGAAAACACTACAACACGATACACCTGTATCTTGGTGGCGACATTGATGCTTTGTGGGTGTCAGACGTTTGATTAGAGTCTCCCAAACGCAGAGCTCACTTTAACAATGATGTCATTGATCTCACAGTCGATATTCCCTTCTCTATGGGTGCGTACGGATGCGAAGCATGGGCTATCACACACATATCAAGACAGATGATCGTGGATTTCGATACAAAATGCTACAGAAGAATCCTCAAAATACCTTGGGTAAAGAATATAACAAATAAAGCCATCCTGCAAGATCTGAGTCTCGAACATAACTGGCTTATAAACCAGGTTATGTCTCGGAAACTAAGCTTTTCCGGCCACCTGAAGCTCCATGACGGACTGGAAAAATCAATTCTAGAGGGCAAGTAAGACGAGGCACAGGTCGGATTAGTCGCCGATGAAGCAAGCGGTTAGACTGACTGCTGATCGAGATTCTCCTATTGAATGGTCGTGATGAGAGCGACGTTCTGCCAGGGATATGCTACATGTCTAGGTAGGTGAAGATAATGATTGCTCGGATACGTTGTTTCTGTGCAATAATTTTTAGTTCGTTAAACGGATCCACCAGAGTCACAAACATTAGACAACAAATAATAAAAGTAAACCAATTTGTTTGCAAACCAGAGCGTCATCAACACGTAGCAGCCGCCAATACCGGGACACGCTTCTGCTGCGTTACATTTTATCGAGCACTTCAACCTTATTACAGAAACAACAAGGGTACGGCTTTTATTGTGTTTACAGTAGTTGAGCAAAGGACATATGCACGTTATATTGATACAGGTAGGGTTTGTACATGTTTTCCATTGGCTAGTTTTATGCCAGGTTGTTGAGTGTATTTGTTTCTCAACACCCGACCTCTATGCTTTACTCCCTTCGGCCCAACGATTGCGCGAGACGTTAATCAATGTTTTTCAATTGACAGCAATGGCAAACATTGCAGTAATTAACAAACAATGAGGGCAAATGAAACAGAGCTTGAAAGATAGAATGTGACGAAATATGATGTCGGCGTGCCAAACAGTAATTAAATCTGCACAACATTTGAGTTTCTTTTATGTTTTTATTAAAACTCGTTTATTTAACTTCACGTGTTAGTCAGCTAGCCAGTAAGTCAGCTTATTTGTCCGCATTCCAGTTATTTAGCCAGTTAGATAGTCAGATAGTTAGCCAGTGATCCCGATAATTAGCCAACTACTTGGCAGTTAGTTAGCTAACTCACTAGATAGCCTGTTAGTTAACAAGTTAACCGATTACCCAGCTAGTCAGTCAGTGCCAGTCAGCGAACTAGTTAGCCAGTTCGTTAGCCAGTAAGCCATCTAGTTATTAGTAGGCCGGATAGATGTACAGTTAGTTATCTAGTTAGCCACTGTAACAGTTACCAAGCTAGTAAATCAGCTATTGATCCAGTTAGTTAGCCAATACGTTGACCAGTTAGCCAGATTGTTATCCAGCTAGTTAGTCAGCCAGTTATCCAGCTAGTGAGTCTTCTATTAAGCCAGGTTGCCAGCTAGTTAGTCATTTATTCTGTAAAGTAGCCAGATAGTAGATATTCAGCTACGTGACCAGCTAGATAGTCATTTAATTAGCTAGGTAGCCAACTAGTCAGTTAATTATCCAGCTAGTTAGCCAGTAAATAAAGCTTACTATCAGCTGGTTAGCATGTCAGTTAATCCAGCTTGATAGTCATATAGTTAGTCTGCCAGTTAGCCTATTAATACGCTAGTTATCAAGAAAACTAGTTAGTCAGTTATCCAGCTAACTAGCCAGCTAGTTAGCTAGTTAATCGGTCAGTTAGCCAGTTAGTCAGATAGTCATCTAGTTAGTCAGGTAGTTAATCAGCTACTCAGCCTGTTAGGTACTTAGCTAGTTAGCCAGATAGTCAGAGAATTAGCCAGCTAGTTAGCCAGTTAATTGTCCAGTTATCCAGATAGCGATATATCCCGTCATGCAGGTAGTTAGCTAGATATGTAGCCAGTTAGTTTGCTAATTAGCAGCCAGACAGGTAGTTAACTAATTAGCTATCTAGTTAGTCAGTTACATAAGCATACAACTATCCAGTTAATCAGCTAATCAGCTAGTTAGTCATCAAGTTAGCCAGTTGGCTAGGTAGCCAGTTAGCCACTAAGAACTTTATTCAGAGAATTAGCCAGTTATTCAGCTAGTTAGCCAATTAGCCAGCTAGCAAGCCAGTTAATAAGCAGGTAAGCCAATTAGTCAGCTATATAGTCAGTTAGTCAGCTAGTTAACCAGTTATTCAGCTATTTAGCCAGTTACTCAGATAGTTAGCAGTTAATCAGCTAGTGAGCAAGCTAGTTTGTCAGCTAATTATTATGTTAGTCATCTAGTTAGCTAGTCAATCAGCTAGTTAACCAGCCAGTTAGTCAGCTAGTTAGCCAAAAAGGCAGCTACTTCGAAGCTAGTCATCAAGTTATCTAGCTAGTCATCCAGTTAGCCAGCAAGTTAGCCAATAATTCAGCTAGTTAGCCAGTTAGTCATCTACTTAGCTAGATAGTCAGCTAGTTAGTTAATTAGTGTGGCAGTTAGTTAACTAATTATCTAGTTAGCCCTCTAGTGTATCGTTTAATTAGCCAACTAGTTAATTAGTTAGTCAGGTAGCTAGTAGTTAGTTAATTATTTAGCTAGTAATTCAGCTAGTTATTTAGTTAGTTAGTCAGTTAGTTAGTCAGCCCCTTAGCCAGGTAGTCAGAATATTAGCTAGTTAGTTAGCTAGTTAGCCAGTTATTCAGCTAGTTAGCTAGTTACTCAGTCAATTAGCTAGATAGGCAGCTAGTTAGCCAGCTAGTCAGGCAGTTAGCATCTAGTCAGCTACTTAGTCAGCTAATTAGTCAGCAAGTTAGCCAGTTAGTCAGCTAGATAGACATTTAATTAGCTAGTTAGCCAGCCATTTAGCAAGTAGCTAGTCAGTCACCCATTCAGCCAGTTAGTTAGCCAATTAGCCAGCTAGTTATTAAGCCAGTTAGTCAGATAGTTAGCCAGTTCGTCAGCAATGTAGCTAGTTAGCCAGACAGTTAGCCAGCTAGCAATTAGCCAGATAGCAGCTAGCTAACCAACTATTTAGCTAGATAACCAATTAGTCACCCTGTTATCAAGCTAGTTAGCTGGTTGGCATTGGTTGTTAAGATGGTTGTCTGGCTGGTTAGTTGTCTTGCTTGTTGGTTGGTTAGTTGATTGGTTGATTAGTAAGTTAGTTAGTTAGTTAAGGTTTAATCTTCTATTTGAAAACGTACTTCCTAATATGCTAGTAATCTTAAACTTTCGAGTCAGGAACAAATCCGATGCCAAAATACTGTAATGCTATTTTTGAAATATTTTGTGGACAATTTGTAAATAATAAAGCGTGACAATTTTAGTTCGGTACGATATGTGTTTTTCTCTGAATGAATAGATTAATATATAAAACACACCAATTTAAAAAAAAAACACTGCTTACTTCCAATGCGAAACTTTATTTGTTTCGAATTTATTTTACTTTTTGTTACAACTTTTGAAGACATATCGTAATATTCATTTCTGATAACGTTGGAACGCTTTATAATTATCTCTCAGTGTCGGCTCAATATGGCTTGGCTTCGTTCGTTCTTAATCCCCCACTACCAAACCCTGAAAGGGCTTAAGTAGCAGAATGTAGTCCAGAGAACGGAATGCGTTGTGTCGTAGTTTACAGTTTGACTGCGATATTTGCACCCTTCGATCCAACACATCCGACTTCAGCAAGAATTTGTTGAGTACCGGGTTAGCATTCTCTCTTCGATCCCCTCTCCTTAGCCAATCTGCCCTGCTGCAGCCTGTTATCCAGGATCATCGCGTGGAGGTGTAGAAGGGTCTTGGCAGCTCTGGTTCGCTGGCCCTGACGCTAGTAGTCACCTATGGGTCGCTGACGACTGCAGCTCATGCGCTGCTCAGCATCAGCTCAAATGAGCCTAATACAAGAATTGCATTTTACTCCTTATATACAACTTGTTCGGTCTATTTGTATGGTGTTCTGCAGTTCTAAATTAGAAATGTGCTTAAATTGCCAGCCCAAATGCCATTGCTTTTTCACCGTATACACAATATAAAACACGTAGTATCATGATTAAACCAGCCAGAGCTAGTTCCAGATCTTAGATAATCAACAAGATATTTGAAGTTGTTCTCTGTATTTTAACCTTGCATACTAATATTTCTGCTGACTGTGCTACAAATGCCAAACATGTCCTCTAGCCATGGTGCATGAGACCAGATTTTCGACGTGTGAAATGAAGTGTTTGAGAAAGCTCATCTGAGTTACAAGGAAAGACGTAATTCGAAACGACAATATTCGTTGTATGGTCGGAACAACATCTTGTGCAGAGTTACATTTCCAGGCGCAAAATACGTTGATATGGTCATCCCATGAGAATGCATTTTCATCATTCTTACTGATGGCTTACAACGCTGGTAGATGTGGCTACATGGCAAGGGGCGAGGACCGAGAGGCAGGTGGATAGATGGCACTAGAGTCGTTGTGCAGCGACACTGGCTCACATTGATCGAAGCAATTCACTTCGCCAGGACAGCCGACTTAAGCTCCTTACGCCTCTGAACGGCATTATGTGGAAATACAACTAACTTTACCATGCTGATTCTGGGGCGTTCCTGGATCCTTCTTGCCGTTGTTATCTTTATAATTGTGGGCATGCTGTTAAGACTAGCATTGAGCTATGGCAAGAATGCCACTTGATCATCTGCTTCAGTACGTCCCTAGGTATAAGACGAACCATTAAACCGGCTGCCAAACACGAAATATGTCTCTCTCTCTCTCTGTCTGTCTATCTGTCTGTCTGTCTGTCTATCTGACGGTCTTTCTGTCTGTCTATCTATCTATCTATCTATCTGGCGATATATCTATCTATATATATCTATCTATCCAATTGTCTATATATCTATCTATATATTTATATATCTATCTATCTATTTATCTACCTGCCTATCTGTCTGTATCTCTGTCTGTCTGTCTGTCTATCTGTTTATCTATATATCTATATATATATATTTGTCTGTCGGTCTGTGTGTCTGCCTGGCTGTCTGACTGTCTGTATGTCTTTATGATTATCTATCTTTCTGTAATCTTCAGTCCAATTGTTTCGTTAGAAGTCGTGGGCAGGTGTGACCTATTTTGTTTCATATTTTAAGGTAAGTTAAATCCCGCTAATGACGCGTCACGTCAATCACCCTGTTATGTTACCAAACGTTTGGTTGATAGCCCCTGTAATATAAAATCGTTTATCTTTGGGACTGGTGTGAAATGGTGTGTTTTGCGCTCGGCATCGCAAGCCAGTGATGTCGGGGTCGACTAGTCCTTCTTCTGAGAGGCAAAAAGTGAAATGAGTAACCTGCCGATAAAGCGAACACACAAGTCAACCTCACCTCTAAGTGGTGCACATTGGGAAACTATAACCGCGAGGCTGTAGGCAAACGAGGCAATGGCTTGCCTGGGGAGATGGGCTCCTCCAGGTCAGATGCAGATGTTGGCCCACTCCGGCTTGGAGAGGAGATGAGCTCCACCAAGAGAAAACCGCCCAAGATTCACACACAAGGACACAACCACAATCAAACACCGGCTCGGTCGCAGCCCGGGTTAACAATGACCGCTCCTGCCGTCCCACACCAGGTCGGAGGCGATAAGTGTGCTACTGGTGGAACCATCAAACTGAGGAAAGAAAGCTCACAATAGCTACGTGGAATGTTAGAACACTGAACCCATGAGGCAAAATCATTGAGCTAATGCACGAGATGGAGAACTACCGGTAGAACATCCTTGGTATATGCGAGGCTCGATGGAATAGCTTTGGAGAGTTAACCACGGAGGAGGGCCACAAGTTCTACTTCAATGGCAGGGAGGACAAACATTTACATGGAGTGGGGATACTGGTGCATAAAGACACAGCCAGATGCATATTGGGTTGCCGCCCAATGTATAGCCGTGCTATTATCTTACGTCTAAAGGCAGCACCGTTTAATAGTACCATAATACAGTGCTACGCATCCACTGCAGACTACGAAGATTGTGAAATAGAGGCATTCTATGATCAACTTCAAAGTCTGATACACGAAACGCCAAAAAAAGACATATTGGTAGTCCAGGGGGATTTTAATTTCAAAAATTGGAGAAGATGCAGTCCATGACTGGAGGGGAACATGTGGCCCATACAGAAATAAAGAAATCAATGACCGAGGCCTCAGACTCCTAGAATTTGCAAGATGCAACCAGCTGTTGGTGGCAAATACGTTTGCGTTAAACAATCCGTCATGGCAAAACCCAAGCAAGGAAGTGCACAGCCAGATTGACTATATACTGGTCCAGAGGAGGTTCCGATCAAGCATCAACACCGACAAAACGAGAAGTTTCCCCGGAGCTGATATAGGAAGCGACCACGATCTGGTTATGATGACCATGCGTCTGCGATTGAAGGGAGTCGCAAAGAAGGATGTGACCAGGCTAATGTTTGACCTAGACAAACTAATGGACCCAAAAATCACCGAAGTGTTCCAAGCAAAAGTGGGAGGGAGATTTGCGCCACTGTTGGCTCTCAGAGAGGGACTGGATACAGTTACAGAGTCTCTTAACCCAGCTCTCATAGATACTGCAACAGAGATCCTGGGATGCCAACAAACAAAAAAGAAGCCATGTGTGACAAAAGACATTCTAGACCTTTGTGATAAAAGATAGTCACTGAAAAAACAATCACCCACCGGAGGACGTCGGCAGTTATAAAGAGGTCAAGAAAGCCATACAACAAAAGATGAGAGACGAAAGAAGCGTGGATATGTGAGCAATGCACAAACATCGAAGAGAGACTAAACAGAAATGATGCTAAAGGAGCATACAAGGTTGTCAAAGAACTGGTAACACCAAGACAAGGCAGGAACCTTATGATCCATGATAAAAGCGGCAAGTGCTTTTTTGAGGAAAATGACGTACTGGCATGATGGGCAGAGTACTGTTCCGAGCTATATAACTATGAAGGGCGAAATGAACCTGAGAAAACAATCCCCCCAACACCAACACATATAGAGGATAACCAACTGATAACGAAGGAAGAGGTAATTGCAGCGGTAAAGACATTGAGAAGAGGGGAGGCGGCCGGCGTGGACAATATACCAGCAGAGCTCTTACAAGCAGGTGGAGAGGTAGTGGTCGAAGGCCTGACACACATCTGCAACAAAATATGGGCGACAGGAAACTGGCCGGACTTATGGACGAAATCTATAGTTATACCGCTACATAAGTCTTGAAACCTAAAGCTGTGCCAAAATTACAGAACAATAAGCCTCATCAGCCACCCTAGCAATGTCATGCTTAGATTAATCCTCGACCGATTGAAACCCCAAGCAGAGAACATCATTGCCGAGGAGCAAGCAGGGTTCAGACAGGGAAGAAGCACTACAGAACAGATATTTAATTAAAGGCTGATAAGCGAGAAATATCTAGAACAGCAGCAAACACTGTATCATGTGTTTGTGGATTTTAAGAAGGCGTTTGATAGGATATGGCATAAAGCGCTTTGGGCAACCATGAGGATGTATAATATTAACGGAAATATTATAACGGTCCTTGAACAACTGTATGACAAGGCGTCTAGCGCAGTTCTTGTAAATGGGAGGCGATGGGACTGGTTTCTCACATCAGTTGGTGTGAGACAGGGGTGTACACTCTCTCCAACTCTTTTCAATATATTCCTTGAAGGAATTATGAGTGCGGCACTTGGAGGTCACGTTGGTACTGTCAAGATAGGAGGCCGAACGATTATCAACCTTCCTTTTGCAGATGATATCGACAGGTTGGCGGGTTCAGAAGCAGAACTACAGGAATGGGTCAGAAGGCTCGATGAAACAGCTTTTGACTATGGTATGGAAAGACAAAATTAATGACCAACAACGCCACGGGCTTCAACAGCAGAATAAAAGCTAACCGTCAGGAATTCGAAGTGGTTGACCGTTTTAAATATCTTATTTTCAGTGATGAAGGATCAAAATGTGAGGTGTTGGCCAGTATAGCACAGACAATAGCGGCGCTTGTACGGCTTAACAAAATCTGGAGGGATAAACGGTTAGCACGAAAATCAGATTAATGCGTAAACTGGTCCTGTAAATATTCCTCTATGCGTGTGAGACATGGACAGTTACAGCTGACCTTTAACGAAGGATACAGGCCTTGGAGATGAGATGTTTCCGAAAACTTTTAAACGTCAGGTACAAATATCGAGTTACAAATAAGAAATATGAGATAGAATTACAACAGCAAAAGGGCCTTTCGAAGACCTCTTGGCACCTGTCAAAAGAAGGAAACTCACTCGGTACGGTCACATATCGAGATCAAATGGTCTTGCAAATACAATCCTCCACGGAAAGGTGCATGGCAGACGACAAAGAGGCCGGCCCAAAAAGAGGTGGGAGGACAACATAAAAGAATGGACAAGTCTCCGACCAGAAGAGTCACAGGCAGCGGCATCTGACAGAGAGGGGGGGCGTGGGGTTGTGAGGATGTCTTCATATGTGCCCCAACGACATCACCGGTTACGGGATGATCTGACCTGACCTCCCCTTTGGGACTGGTGTTAGTTGTAGATGCGTAAATCAGAGCAGCGTAGGCCCGCATGTCATGAGCTGGCTATACCTCTTCGCTAACCACATTACTAAAACCTGATGTTTTAGCCAGCCACACAGTCCCTTTTTGCGACATATTCTCAATGGGCCAGGAATCTCTAGAATAATTAAAATAATTAGATTACATTGTTACTCTTTTTTGTTCTGACTGTCGAGGGATTTTTAACGTGCGCGCCACTTGACTCGGGTGTCTGATCTCATTACTCAGAGATCAAGGTAGATTTCTACTGCTCCATACACTTGAACAAATCCAGGTTCCCATTGTCATTTGAACCCGCGACCTCCAGCACCCGAGGTGAAGACATTATCTCGAGAACCACTGGATCCCCTTAAGTTAGTAAGAAGGGCATAAACTGATTTGATGTAACGGGAAAATGAAGTTGATAGTTTGTATAGGTGTCATTAGGTGGCAGCAAGATTTTCTTTTTCTGATTACTTAAGATAGCAGACGCTATGTGTTGCATGCGTGCGATGCTTAGAGGAAAAATGGCGTCAGTTATCACAGTGCAAAATCAAAGACCAGCGCTCGGTTGTGTTGTGTTTGTGATGAGTAGCGGGTGGAAAGTGGAGCGGATCTGGTTAAAAAGCGTTTGTTTTTTTTTGCAAAACCCATGAGTAAATGCGCTAAGTTCACCGTGATAAGTTTTTGTCACGTAAATGAGTGCATGTGAGGCGAAATATGTTCCTAAAAAATTACTAATGAAGTCCGACCTGGTCGTCCTGTACTTCAGGTGGGGGACATGATTCGAGCTGGCAGGTCAGCAATGTTAGACAGCACATCCTCTGTATGAGGGCATTCACATGATCACACCTTGGCGGAAGACGTGTCCCTAGTAATGAACACGTTGAACGTGAATTGTATATGTTGCTAAGACAGCAGACCAACGCATTATATACTGCAAGTTTTGGTGCACTGGTAAAGCGATGGAGTAAGTGTATCCTTATTGGTGTAAATCATATTGAGAAATACTTTGCGACGTGGCTGCAGCAGCCTCCTGCATGGGCGGGGCGTTGACAGTTTAAAAGGCCAGAGCTCTTTGTTGAAAATTGACAACGGCATAATGATAACGGTACCGAGATTGAAGCATTTGTGGCAAGCCCTTGGTAATTTGAACATTTCAAGAACCCTTCAAACTTGTTTAATATACGTGTTACAGGGAGTTGCCCCAACCAACATTCATGTTCTAGCACCATGATCAGTCAACAGCCATCAACAACGAGGCAGGATTATCCACCAGCGAAAAGAGGGCTCAAATGATAAATAATTCACATTATTTTTATCAATAAAATATTTTACATTGTACAGTACATGGTTTTTGACAAACCGAGTAATATGTCCCACTATATAGACATGTGGTAAACCTGATTTTAGTCTTCTACGTGGTCTGGGAAGCTAACAAAGAGGTCTAACCCACTTTATTCTGCTATTCTAATTGTTGTGGTGTTTTGTAACTGAACCTATAAGGTCTCTGAAGTATGCGTGTATATGTTTAGAAGATTAATGTGCCATTATTATTATCTTTCAAAATTAGTTGAATATATATATATGTAATATATTTAATATATGTATTTTATTGTTTTCGTCAGAATACGAAGCTTACTATCATAAACATGCCGTAAAATAAATAACCTACATTTGAGATTCTCTACAAAATATTAAGATTTATTTTTGACTATCCGTCGTGCATTAAATATGAGAATTGTGTCTATACAACCACCCTCCGCAGCACGTGTCAAGAAATCCTGCTCCAGGCTACATCCTGCTGATGACAGACTTAGGACTTGCACAGTGGCATCTGCCCTATAAGAGTACAGGTCGACTAAGACAAAGACTAAGTATGTGCAATAATAAATAGTTTCGCCCCTATTTACTGACTTATAAATCAGGACGCGTATCATCAAATAACAATGCGATCACCAATAAGATGCTCCTGAAATAAACGGGCGAGGCAGCTTTATTACGGTAGAGAACTGTTCTGTGCTGATTTGTAACCTGACTGAGCAGGTCTTGTCTCTTGAACTTAAGTATGCTTCTGCCAGTGTTTCTTATCTTAGGACTTCTTTGTTAAAATCACGTGTGTTATCTCTAGCGTTTCAGTTACACATATATGTAATCGCATGTATGTAGACATGAATGTACGCATGTGTGAAGGCGGTGTCTTACCCAGGGGCCTCATTTCTCTATACTATATATCTGCAAAATATATATGTGTATGTTCTTATGTATAAATGTATTTTAGTCACCATTCCTGTTGTCTACACTTAGCAACCAAATTGTATATATTTGTTCTGTAATTAAATATATTTAAGCGCAAAGTTACAGCGCCAGACATTTTATGAGATGTACCGTGTGATTGATACGGATTGAAGAGTCTTATCTTCGACACGTGGGACTTGCGCACATTACTTGACAGCACTAAGGCTGATAGACCCGGGAGGAGAACGCCATTAGTCTCGAGAGAACTGGCGCTCTACAAAGTAGATGTTGTTTGTCTTAGCGAGACCAGATTACCAGGATAGGGTCAGATCACAAAAGTTGTTGGCGGATACACGTTCTTCTGGAGTTAGCGCGATAGGTCTCATCTAGTCAGCGCGATTGTTCGACCACCACAGGGTATCAATGATCAGCTAATGACTGTCCAACACACATAAAGAGTAGTACAGTGATCAGCGCCTATGCCCCAACAATGACTAATCCTGAGGATATCGAGGCTTAATTATGTGAGGAGCTGAACTCCCTCATCTTGTCGGTTCCAAAGTCCGATAAGCGTGTTATACTTCATGACTTCAATGTAAGAGTGGGGGCCGACCATCAGTCTTGAGAAGGTGTACTTGGGGTACATGGCAAGTGCAACAGCTACGGGTTGCTACCAGGTCATATGCCGCAGGAACTAAATGATGCCACCACTGTCCCCATGTACACGCACACGGGCAATCGTCAATCTTGTGATAACCACAGAGGGATCTCCCACCTGTCTATCCCTGGAAAAATGTTAGCTCGAGTTTTGCTCAACCGTTTAACAACTCGAGACAAGAAGTCCACATAAATTCAAATGCGGGGGTGTGGAAATATAAACAGGTCACGAACTGTTGGTATCTCGTCTCCAGAATTGACAGCAATGGCTACTTCTTAAAAGAAATCAGGAGCTGATTGACAATTGGAATACAGAGGTTACACAATCTGAGGAAAAAATGTCAGAATACCAGCAAAACAACAAAACTGAAAATTTCGAGAACCTGTATTTCTTATGTGGCAGCATACGGCTGCAAAACATAGACAGTTACCAAAACTTCAAAGAAGATAATCGAGTCATTCGAGTTAAAATGTTATAGACAAGTCCTCAGAATAACATGGACCGAAACAAGGAAGATTACTGACATTCGAGTTCGACATAGAGGATAACTGATGAATAAATTAACAAATTACATCATGAACAGAACATTAAAATATTTCGGCTACATCAAAAGACACAATGGTCTCAAGAGAACAATAACGTGACGGGTAAGAAAGAGAGAGGCATGTCACAAAGGCGGTGGCACCAGGATGTCAATGAATGTTTGGGCATGACACGGAAGCAGGTTGGAGATGTGCCAAGAGATTCAGTTTCTTTCAGACAGGATGTGATGGGAGCGACGTTCTGCAAAAGACATGCTGCATGATGATGATGGATTTCGATAATGAGATGTTCGTTGAGATAACGCTCATCCAAATACATAGGCGATTCAGATAATGCGCATACGTTAAATGGTATTTTATACATAAATGATGTATCTGTGTTCCTTACAGACTTATATGTGCTTTATGGATTCCCTTTCTCTCTTTCTCTCTTCTCTCTCTCTCAACAAATAGCGATTTTTTATGTATATAGCTCGCTCATGTCGATAGTGGTACGCCTGTTTCCCATACGAAGGCATCTCTGCATGCTAGATCCACATTTGTTGTCATCCCTTTAAATTGATGAACTGTCAATCTTGTGGTAGTTTTGTCTTACAAGAAAAGATGTTCTGAGAAGTCCAGAGTATTCTGTAAAGAATGAGTTTTAGGATGACAGTGACATCATATCTTTTATCAGGATAACAGCAGGTCCCAGTGGTCTCTAGATAAGGTGTTCGCCTCGAGTGCTGGAGGTCACGGGCTCTAATCTCGGTGGAGACCGGAATTTTGTCACGTGCATCATCCGGTACATATTTCCCGGATCTCTGAGTAGTGAGATCAGACACCCATGTGCAACGGCGTGTATGTTAAAAATACTTGTGCAGTTGTAAATTGAAAAGGGTAGACTAAACAGCCACTGCTCGGTCAAAATTCAAAGTTAAAAATCTAGTCAAATTATTCTAAGAACTCTCGCCCCACAGAGACAATGTCGCAAAATGCGAAGTGTGATTACGACATCATAGATGGCGCCTGACTGGCTGATGGTTTACTTTGCTATAATTTACGCTCACACCTTCCACCAATCCCAAAAATAGGCGATCGTAAATGCCAGTGCCTAACAAATGTTGAGATTGACCTAGCAATCACCAGCATGCCAAAAAAAAATAAAAAATATGAAACAAAGGAGGTCACATCTCTCCTCAACGTCTAACGACATAAATGAACTGATGATAGATAGATAGATAGAACATCATGTCAAATAGTATGACGACCAGAAAGAACCCAGAACATAGCTCAAATTTTACGAAGGAGAAAGTCAATACTGGTGAGCAAAATAAGGTATCTCGAGAAGTGAAGCCTGACACAAAAACGGTCAATGTTATGCAGGGACAATACGTGGATGTCTGTTATGTACAATTGTATGGCGGCATGTAAAGCGTGAGACAGACGGACTGTTTTATGAGAGAAATAAATGTGGTTATTGGGGCGAGAAAGTGTATGGACGTGAGAGTAAACTCAGTGAGACCTCCAGTTTTTATGAGAGAAAATGGGGAGTTACGTGAACAATAAACTTTTGGGTGATGAGATTACTGTGAGACAGCCCGTCAGATTCATGGTGGATGTAGATGTGGTTATTTGAAGGACAAACTGTATGAGGGCGAGAGATTTCTGTTTAATGTTGCCAATTTAACTTAACTTAATGTCTTTATACTGGTTAAGAAGACTCTACATATTTTGTATACAACTAGTTTCTTGGAGGGTGGTTTAACTGATAAGCGAATCCATCTTAATCAACTCAAACACTAGAGCTAAGTAGACCAACAGCCAATTAGGCGCCACGAATAGCTGATCTTAACAAACCACTTGTGGAACGGTACACATAACTTGGGTATATTTTTAACTTGAATTGTGTCTTGGCAACGGCCGTTAAGCCTGCTCTTTTCGTTTTCGAACTGCAAATGAATTTTTAACGTGATGGACACTGAAGAAATAGAAACGTACCCTTCGAGCTAAAGTGTTATAAAAATGTCCTCAGTTTCGTTTAGTTTAATTTGGTCGAAGAATCATCGTCAATTGCACACGGTTTGACCCATACATGCTCTGTTTTTCTCCATATTGTTTGGAGAATTTCAACACAATGCACGAACTCAATAGCACCAGTGTGGATCCCGTAATGGATTGGGTAGATTTGTAGCATAGTTGTGAATTTTGAATAGGGGACTGAGTGGTCTCAAGGTAAGACGTTGGCCTAGATTGCTGGAGGTCACGGGTTCAAATCATATTCGAGACAGGGATTTTTTTCGAATAAACTTTCTGAGATTTCCCTGAATCTCTGGCTAGTAGAAATCGGACGCCCGTGTGCAGTGTCGAGCGCGTTAAAAATCCCGTTGCAGTTAGAAAAGGAAAAGAGTAGTATTAACGGCCGCTGATCAGGCAACATTAAAAATTCAAAGGTCCTCAGAATACTATGGACTGAAAAAGGAAGAATACAGACATTCGAGTTGAACATAGAGGAGAACTGATCTCACTATCTAGAGATCAGAGGAATTTTTACCAGATATCAACATGACAGAATCCCGGTCTCCATACGTGATTCCAACCCGTGACCTCCGATGTGTACACCTTACATTGAGACCACTGGAAAATTAATGTGTTTTTAAAGCTAACCCGGTACTCAAAAATGTCTGCTGAAGTTGGATGTGTCAGACCGAAAGCTGCAAATATCGCAGTCAAGCTGTAAACTATGACACAGCACATTCCGTTCTCCGGACAACAGCATACTACTTGCAAAGCCCTTTTCAGGACTTGGTAACGTGAGAATGAGAACGATACAGAAGAAGATTGTATCAATTGTTGGACGACGAAAAATAAAATGTGGCAGACCGCCTGATTTACGATGAAATAAGACATTGTTTTTTTAAGGAAAATTAATCCGTCGAGAACACATCTCAGTTTATTGAGAGCAATAAATGTTGGGGTGTTTTTATTATAAGCTATAAGGAGTCAGCGAACAACTGATACAAAAAATGTATGGTTACGCAAGGGAGACAATAAATGGCGCCTTGTGCATTTTTGATAAAGGCCACCATTTTGTGAAGGAAATGTGTATTAATTACAAGAGTTTATTTAACCTGCCGACCGTTGTCCGTATTGATGAACTTATATTTCTTCTATTTTATCCAACTTCCCCATAATCCTATTATCATGTAGCATGTCCTTTGCAGAACGTCGCTCCTATCACAGCCCGTCTAAAAGAAATTAAACATCCAGCCTGTTTCAAAGTCATGCCCAAGAACTCAGACATCTTAGTGCTAACGCCTTCTTGGTCAGCCTCTCTTGCCCGACACCATACACTCCATTACCATTCTCCAAAGACCGCTGTGTCTATTGATGTATTTCAATTGATTGTTCATGATGGGATGTATGTGTCAGTTCTCCTCTACGCCCCATTTTTTTTCGATTCTCTGCATTCTTCTCTATTTCATTCCATAGTATTCTGAGGGTCGTTCTTTGACATTGCGACTCGAAACACTCGATTCCCTTCTTTGAGATTTAGGTAATTGTCCATGTCTCACAGTCGTATGCTGCCATGAGAAAAACACAAGTTATTGTCAATTTTGTTGGTTTCATTGCTACCATAACCCAGATATCTGAAATAGGGTATACGAGCACTAGTTGTGTGACCTGTTAATCTATCAAATCTTAACGGATCCTGTGCATATCTTTCTAAATCTTTTACAGAAAAAACAGACTTTTCTAGCATCGAACAGGCACACACATTATTTGAGTTGAAAATCAGTAACCACCAAACCAAATAGTGAAGATGAAACAGGTGAAAAAAGTAACATGAACAATGCCCCTTTTAAAACAATAAATATGGCACTGAATTTTGACAATGACCAAACGATAAAAGCAGCAATGAATGTTGACTAGACCAAACAATAAAGGCAGCAACGAATGTTGACCAAATAAAACAATAAAGGCAGCAACGAATGTTGACCAGACAAAACAATAAAGGCAGCAACGAATGTTGACCAAATAAAACAATAAAGGCAGCAACGAATGTTGACCAGACCAAACAATAAAGGCAGCAATGAATGTTGACTAGACCAAACATTAAAGGCAGCAACGAATGTTGACCAGACAAAACAATAAAGGCAACAATGAATGTTGACCAGACCAAACAATAAAGGCAACAATGAATGTTGACCAGACCAAACAATAAAGGCAACAATGAATGTTGACCAGACCAAACAATAAAGGAGCAACGAATGTTGACCAGACCAAACAATAAAGGCAGCAATAAATGTTGACCAGACAAAACAATAAAGGCAACAATGAATGTTGACTAGACCAAACAATAAAGGCAGCAATGAATGTTGACTAGACAAAACAATAAAGGCAGCAACGAATGTTGACCAGACCAAACAATAAAGGCAGCAATGAATGTTGACCAGACCAAACAATAAAGGCAGCAATGAATGTTGACCAAACAAAACAATAAAGGCAGCAATGAATGTTGACCAGACCAAACAAAAAAGGCAGCAATGAATGTTGACCAAACAAAACAATAAAGGCAACAATGAATGTTGACCAGACCAAACAAAAAAGGCAGCAATGAATGTTGACCAAACAAAACAATAAAGGCAGCAATGAATGTTGACCAGACCAAACAATAAGGACAGCAATGAATGTTGACCAGACCAAACAATAAAGGCAGTAATGAATGTTGACTAGACCAAACAATAAAGGCAGCAATGAATGTTGACCAGACCAAACAATAAAGGCAACAACGAATGTTGACCAGACCAAACAATAAAGGCAGCAATGAATGTTGACCAGACAAAACAATAAAGGCAGCAATGAATGTTGACTAGACCAAACAATAAAGGTAGCAACGAATGTTGACTAGACCAAACAATAAAGGCAGCAACGAATGTTGACTAGACCAAACAATAAAGGCAGCAATGAATGTTGACCAGACCAAACAATAAAGGCAGCAATGAATGTTGTCTAACACTAAAAAATAAACAATTTGTCAAAACTTCAAAGTATTAAAAAAATACCAACATCTTAAACAAATTGCACTGCTATGATCACTTCCTCCCCCCCCCCCCCCTTACCGCCCCCACATCCTCCTCCCTCTCCGTTTACATTACAACATATCTAAGTGTAAATAAATTCATGTATTAAAAAAAACTGAGCTTTTTTATATTGATCTATTCCAGCGTTAATGATTAAATAGTATTGCGCTAAAGAGTAATCTCTTCATAACTTGAAACTGAAAGGCATAACATGAGAAGCGAAAAGAAGAAGAAGCGTTAAGAACAAACATGGAACAAGAATTAAGGAAACAAAGAAACATACACGATTAAATTTCCGAAGAATAAAAACATATTGACACAACATAATATGGAGAAAATAATACTTCTTATCGAAACATACTTAACAGAACTGCAGGCCACATGGGACTTGGCCATCATTGGTCATGGACTATGGTCATTAGACGCGACGGACCTTGGTTGCCTTAGTGTACTATTGTTGTAATATCATGTATTCACCCTATGGTTACTACTTTGGCTACCTTTAATTAATTTGCACGCTATTTATGTTGTCAGCTTGAAGGGCTAGCTACGGAATTAGGTCGATGATAGCAACTTAGAGCTGGTAGTCACGCTCTGCTCGCTCACGCGCACACCTGAAAGCCATCTTTTGTTTTGTTGGTCAAACCAATGTCTATTGAGTGCTAAGTATGTCAGAGTAATGGGGTTAGTCCGTTCACGATCATTAGTTGTTAATTATTGTGAAGTTTGTTAAGACTGTAATACCGAACAAGTCAGACTGAAGTAATTAATCGCCTTCCTCTTCGTTTGCTCCATTGGAAAACGTGTCAATCGGTCTTTTATTCATGTTGCATACACGCGGTATTGTTTCTAGAGCTTTCTTTCAGAACCAGGAAACTACTCAAGGCTCAGCAGATTTTCTGGCTATGTGAATGACAAGAATCTGCAAAGTCATGATTTATGGAGTTTCTATTCTATAGAAATGTAACCGCAAAGGTATGCTCTTCTTCCGTAGTGTGCTTGCAGCATTTCAGCAGTTCTAAATCGCCTTTGTCATACATGCACAGCGCCCTTCCTGTGAATAATCTCTGGCCAAACAAGACGCTAATAATAATGGTGTCGGTTGGAATTTTGCTCGATGAATAACAAAGAAGAATTTCCACGATGTGAAATGAAGGATTGAGGAAAGCTTATGGGTCCATCTATCTTTTTTCAGTCCACTTTGGTAGTTAGAAGACGCGTGGAGGTGTGACCTCCTGTATTTCCTTTCGGGGGGGATGGGAATGGGGAAAGAGAGCAGGCGAAAATGTGCTGGTGATTTGCCAGGTCAACCACAGTATCCGTTACCAGCCGTTAGTTTGGTAGCTGATGGAATATACGATCGCCTATTTTTGGTACTGGTGGTGGTGCAAGAGTAAATTAGAGCAAGGTAGAGCAGTCTGTCAGGCGCCATCTATCAACCTCATAACCAAGACCTGATGCTATAGCCACACAGTCACATTTCTGCGACATATTATCTGTGGAGTGAGAATCCTTAGAACAATTTGAGTAGATTTTTAATTGAAATTTTTGCTTGAACAGTGGCCGATAGGTCTA
The DNA here is from genome assembly GCA_036924085.1 of Ariolimax columbianus. Lineage (NCBI taxonomy): Eukaryota > Metazoa > Mollusca > Gastropoda > Stylommatophora > Arionidae > Ariolimax > Ariolimax columbianus. The sequence goes on from JAVGWX010000005.1 coordinate 33,723,287, forward strand.
CTATTTTCGATTTCAACTGTCTAGGAATTTTTAACGTGCGCGCCACTGCACACGAGTGTCTGATCCCACTGTTCAAAGATGAAAGGATTCCAGTATCGACATGTCATGTTTCAGCAATGCCCAATTTTCCAAACCGTAAAGCAGGACTGGGACCACGCAGAATTGTTAAATGCGGATTTTTGTCGCAAATGAGATTTTGCCATTACTAATATGTGCACCAATATGCGCCTGACATGGTCTCGGAAGATCTTTCGTTAACTCACATCATTTTGTAAACATCGTATCCAGTTCTTCACTTTTATATTCGCCACCCTTGTCACCATACACTGCCTGCATTATGTGATGAATGTCAACTGGTCGACATCCTTCAACTGTTAGAAACAGAATCACTGCTCGCTGATCAACTCTGGACGGATTCCGTATCACCCTGGCCCTGTTTTAAACTGTCTGCTGTTGAAACTATGTGCAGGAGGATAATGACATTTAAAAAACTTGACGGTTGATATGTGCTGTTTACGCGAAAAGTGACGTAATCATGCGCATCATAAGTATGTTCACTTGTTGAAGTTGGGTCTGGATTCATTTTCTTCTTTATTGCGTTCAGGATCTTCTGGTCATGCTATATTTGCAGGCCAGTCGCCATGGTGAAGTCTTTAGTCTTTACCAGGTCGGAGCGGCTGCCCCACATCTTCTGGTCATGCTATATCTGCAGGCCAGTCGCCATGGTGAAGTCTTTAGTCTTTACCAGGTCGGAGCGGCTGCCCCACATCTTCTGGTCATGCTATATCTGCAGGCCATTCGCCATGATGAAGTCTGTAGTCTTTACCAGGTCGGAGCGGCTGCCCCACATCTTCTGGTCATGCTATATCTGCAGGCCAGTCGCCATGGTGAAGTCTTTAGTCTTTACCAGGTCGGAGCGGTTGCCCCACAGCTTTTGTCTCAGCTACGCACCCTCTGGCCAGGTCTGGCATCTCATTTCCCTATAGATTGGGCCTTTCTGTGGAATATGTTCAGCATTCTGGCATCATGTTCCACATGGGCACTCATCGGTGTGTGAGATCTTCAGTCGGTAAAGATGTTCGGGCAGTCTACAGTAATCAGTTCTCATGCGAAACAAGGTAGTTTGTTGATTTCTTTTGAGTTGGTGAATTGGGTCTGTCGAACTGCTTATGTTTCTGTCTTCTCTCCATTGGTGTATTAACTGATTTCTGATGATGTTCTCGATTTCTCTGTTTGGTACTCGATGATTAAATTATGCCTAGTTGCTGCTTCTTTTGCCAGAGCATCAGCTCTTTCGTTTCCCGTGATTCCGCAATGGGAGGGTAGCCACTGGAGCGCTATTGTTGAGGATCTCTGGAGTGTTCCCAGTTCTGCTCTGATCTCTGATAACAGTGCCTCGTTGTGTGTGTTTTGCATTGTCTCTAATAGTACTCTGCAGTCTGTGAATACAGCTATTTATGTTGGAGGTTGCGTTTCTTTTTTAAATAATTTTAAATCGCTTCCTACAACATACTGACCATGCCTCTATCTGAAGTCCACGCGGTGCTCCTAGAAACACCTTGTGTTACAGATTTCTGGCCAACAGGATGGAGAAGACTCGCAGCTTGGACGTCTCACCCGTACCTTCTTCTCTACGCAACAGGATATAAACATCTTCACTAGATTAAGGGGACGATGAGGCTAACGTCTGGTCAGGCAAAACAAACTGATCATAAAATGTTAACCAGGACAAACATACTGGCCAAGACCTTCATCTGACCTTCTCGTTGGTCGTCCTGGAAACGGGCTGTTGTCGAGGACAACAGTCTGGCTAAGAAGGTGAGGTTCGCGTGATCCCCGTAGTGGTGAGCGACACGCAGATGAGGCCAAGTATAGCACAACCGCCTGGAGGATTCCAGACCCCCTTCTTCAGCACGCTCGGGATGTAAGAAAAGCTACTGCAACCCGTCTTTTAACGCCCTTTTCAGGGCGCACATAAAAGTAACCTACTGATTGTGGGCATTCGAAACAACAGCAACTTCACTAGTTTAGGACATAGAACGCGTCACTAGAACAAGATATAAGAACACAGATATCGCAGCATCACTGTAATCCTCCTATTTACTGTCGCACCATCCTTTTTAAAATAAACGCCGAATAAGAAGAGTTGGTACGGTAAAATGAGATAAAACGTGCATTCAGAACACATGTGTTTTTTGTCAAAATGTCGGAGTGATAACTTTGATCTCAATGTCAGTGTCATCCTTTATAATCATGTGTCCGTCGCTATGTCGCCAATTACATTTGCAAATGATCATTTACTGTAACTCAAATATCTAATGGTCGGGACAATGAAATAGCTGTTATTCTAGTTTTGGCTTGGCTTAGCTTTGTTCGTTCTCCCTGAAAGGGCTTAAGTAGCAGAATGTAGTCCAGAGAACGGAATGTGTTGTGTCGTAGTTTACAGCTTGATTGCGATATTTGCACCTTTCGGTCCAACACATCCGACTTTAGCAAGCATTTTTTGAGTACCGGATTAGCATTCCCTCTTCGATCCCTTCTCCTTCCTCAGTCTGCTCTGTTGCAGCCTGTTATCCAGGATCACCGTGTGGAGGTGTAGAAGAGTCTTTGCAGCTCTTGTTCGCTGGCCCTGACGCTAGCAGTCAGCTATGGGTTGCTCATAACTGCAGCTCATCCGCTGCTCAGTATCTTGATCCCGTTTTAGTTTTGATAACACCCTTTTTGGAAATAACAACTATGATTGATGTTCATCGAATGACATCAACTTATGATCGTCCTTATGTGTTACAACTGCAATCAATAATTCAATAGGAACGTTATTTTCACATGGACAGCTGTCGCTGATTTACCCAACCGGATCAGATCACAGTGTCCTTGATATTTTACATTTTATTTTGGATTTTCAGTACCGCTGGAGTCTCGGCGTATATTTGAATAATTGTATTGCAAGAAATAAATCAAAAATCAAGATACTGTATGTGTTGGATCAACAATCAAGTTACAACATGGGTTTGATGAACAATCACGATACCGTATGGATTTGATGAACAAACACGACACAAAGAGGTTGAATGAACAATCAAAATATTGTATGGGTTGGATGAACAATCAAGATACTGCATGGGTCTAAGCAACAATTAATATATGTCATGCGCTTGATCAAAAATCAAGAAACTGCACGTTTGATCAATAATCAAGATACAACATGGGGTTGATCCACAGTTAAGATACTGCAATGGCTTGATCGACATCAAGATACTGCAACCAGTTTGATCAACATCAAAATACTGCATTCGTTTGAACATAAATGTAAATTTAGCTGGTAGTGGGTGCCTTTGTCGACGAATCCGAAGTATGCTCAGCCACGACTTACTTGTAACAACCAGAGCCTATTCAAATTATTATATTCTGAAAGAGACTTACGCCTATTAGTCTGTCCGAAGCGCAGCGTTGAACGCTCTGAATAAAGTAACATTTAGACAAATTGAAGGCAGAAACGTACAAAGTGAACACACATGCAATACTACGGCAGTGTTTACTCAAATAGACCAGAAGTTGAAGCTAACTAAATAGAAAGCAATTTTTGCAAATGAGATTAGACAAGTTAATTTAAACAAAGATTTTCCTCATCGCCTAAAGGGCAAATTAACATTGGTAATTTACAAAGAAATCCAATAGCCTTTTACGAAGAGACTTGATGTTCTGGACTTTGCTTATGACGTGGCAAAAGCATATACACATATAATTACTGAAAGGTCACTAGGTCTTAGGCTACACTGAGAAAAACATATTAGAATAAAAGACCGAATGCCAATCAGATTGTACTAGGAGACACGGTACTACAAAAGGTAGATTCAATCATATGTATGGTAATAATATAGACAAGGTCTGATGTACTAATAGAGGTATCAGATTCAGATTAGAAGATAACTTGTTCTGCTTTAGCGAATTGATGGCAATGGAAAGAAAATAAGTCTGGCACACAAATACAGATCTTCAACTACAATGGCAGGTCAGTCCTATTCCACGGAAATGTGACGTCGGGAATAAATAATAGTACCACTAAAAAGATCCAAGCTATGATCAATAGAAGTTTGCACCGAATTTCGGGATTAAAATGGTATGATTTAGTCTCACTTATGTAACGGCGGAAGAGAGAGAGAGAGAGAGAGAGAGATAGATAGAGAGAGAGAGAGAGAGAGGAGGGGAGGGGAGAGCAACTCAGGGACTGGACATGATGGCGTATGACAGGATAGCTTGACACGTATTTGTTTTGGGCTTGTGCTCTTCAGAGAGTCGAAGTGCATTTATTTGACTGATTGAATTAACGAGTAAGTCGTGGAGCGACTAGTCAAATTCCAATATTCGAGAGAGGTTCAGAAAATAATGCGCCAAATCGTTTTTATCAGGAGCAGTTTTCTTTTTTTCAAAACGCATGCCATTTCTACACAAAATACATGGATTTGTCACGTAAAACATACGTGTTATTCAACAAAAATGCTCTACAACTTGTGCAGTTGTATGCCAGCGTGAAACAAGTGCATGTATTCTTAGCCCGCATGTATGACGCTACCCTATACCTCTAGCCAAAGACCAACACCTATTCTTCATGTGCTTCCACACACACACACACACAACACACACACACAGATAATGTTTTATACTTTTTGTACAAACCTCGTAAGTGCGATATAATCACTGTGGCACATGAACTTCGAGATGGAAGAACTCGTGCCCCAGAGAAAAGGGGGAATAAGATTGAGTTTAATATTCTGCCATCATCAATAAGGAATTCACGTGATGTCACAAGGGAATATGACAAAGTGACAAATACAGAAGCTCTCAAATATGTTGCAATACAAGATTAACAATTAACTGATGACTACATTAGAGACCACGATTGTGTATAGCAAGGATCATAGAAATTGTATCTTCATAAAATCACATCTATTACATGACTACTACTTCTTCTTCTTCTTCTTCTTCTTCTTGTACTACTTCTTCTTCTTCTTCTTTTTCTTATTCTGCTTCTTCTTCTTTGTTCCCAAATAGTCGCTATATATTTCCCTCATAAAGACGCAGTCCTTCTCAGATTTCTCTTGTTGCAAAACAGTTTGTTTTGCAATAGTGTTAAGTGACTCTTCCCTTCTTGGAGAGATGATCGGCCTGCAGAACATGTTTCCCCGTTTGTTTGTTCTTTCCACATGGGCAAGTGTCTATCCCAGAGAACCACACAGGCAACAATCATAATTGTACTTACATTTATAAATAAGTACTTGCGCAGAATGTATACTCACTCATATTATATGATAGGATCACAGTAATTGAGTCTAAATTCACCCCAAACAAAATAAATATATATTTTTAGCACCAGATTTGAGTCTGTGACGTCACGGAATAGTCCACTTTTTAACTGTTAGGGGTGTCAAACATTCTGCAAGAATAGACTAAAATTTCGACTTAGTACTAACGTCTCAGCAATGCATTTCTTGATTTAGGATTAGAGTTAGCAATAGATGTAGGATTAGGGTTAAGATTAGGGTTAGGATTATAGTTAGTATTACGGTTCGGATTAGGGTTAGGATTATGATTAGGGTCAGGGTTAATACTATGGGTTACCATTTTTTTTTAACTTCTATCTGAATTTTAGTATTTATGTATTTATATAATATACAATTATATCGACCTGTCTTACGCTCAACCTGACATGGAATGTGTCGTTAGAGTCATCAGCTGTCAAATGCGGACAATGGGAACCCATGGAGATCGTTTGGTGCGGGGTCGGGGGGGGGGGGGGGGGGAGGTGGGAGGGTGAATAAAGACACAAGTACCTAGGATCCCTAATTGTGAACATTCGGAAAAAACGGAAAACAATGATATATGAGGTAAAGAGAAAAAAAAACAGATATGGAATAGGCTTCCTCTAAGTGAAACTTACTAGTAGTAATACTAGGCAGACTGTGTTCTAGTATGTTCAGGACAGGAAAAGTCGAAATTGTTGCACGAAATAAACGTAAAGGAAACGGGAAATGTGAAGAGAACATAACGTGTACGTGTTGCAAATAGTATAGCCCACAGGGAGATTACATGCATTTTATTCACGTTGAAGTCAAAATGTCAAAATAACGAAAGCGCATAAAATACTCATCGAGATGCGAATGAAGTGTAAGTCTATAGAATGGGGTAGATTAAATTGTGCACCTCTACCAGCAAGACGCAGACACAGAAACTGCATCTATCTGACACGCCTAACAACGGTCTAAACGCAAATAAAAAACATTAAAAGAAAGAAAGAATAATTGAATTAAAGTAAACTTGCAAAATAACAAAAGGGCTAAAAATAGACACAGAACATCAAGACATTGGCACAGTGTACCATTTATGAAAGAAACCTATTCGATTGAGTTTCCCTCACACCCACCATAGGGCGCAGACTGTCGCATTCGTCTGATAATGTGTAAGACTTACGCGTTCGCATACACAGTGCACGTCAGGCATGATGCATTAGTGATATATTTATGTTTCATTACATGAGCAAGGCCTGTGTCTATACAGACTCATCCGTAATTCGGTGTGCCTTGTAATATATTAACAAAAACAAAAAACGATATTGGATCCATACTAATGCTTTGATAGCATAGTATCCTTCCACGAGGAAGAGAAATTCAGCGTTATTGAGACGTTATAAAGGAAGTGTGCCTCAGTACGAGATGGGGAGTTGTAGGTTATGTCGTTGTGCGCTTAAGAGTAGTGCTACTTAGAGTTTTGGAGCAGTATTCTGACATCGACGGTCCATGGGCTAAATCACCGAATGGTTTTGTTTGTTTAATCCGCGGCTGGTTTTTACTTGACCCTCAATTATGTATAGTGGCAAGCCCGTCATCATCACGAGGTGCGCTGCCAGTTGGCGTTGGCGATCATGGACTTTCATCCATTTATGTCATGTGTATCGTTTACCAGCTCTGTTGCTGATTCTTTCAGTGTCATTCTTTCAGGCTGTCCAATATCTTCTCTATCTCTGCTTTGCTGTCTCTCTTTTCTGCTATATTTCCCGTTGTTACAATCTTCTCCGAGTCATCTCTTCTCATAACATGCCCGAAAAAAAGAATGACTGCCTTGTTCTGGTCCATGCAACGAATTGTATTTTTCTGTGTGCTCTTCGAGTACTGTATCATTAGTCTTCTTTGCAGTACATGGAATTCGCAACATTCTTCTGCCAAATATCCGTTGTTTCCAAAGATATATGCGCGTACTTGCTGGTTGTCCATGATTCACTGCCATATGTCCGTACTGGTACAACGTAATTCACACATAATCATTATTAACAGTTTTGAAAGTAGATTTGACGACAATAAATAGATTGAGGATCTGATTATTTCAGATGTACCTGACTTTCCCATCCAGTTCCCTTCATTCAAGATCGTTTTTTTTCCTTTTCTTTCAAGACTTTTTTTGCCCTCGAATGTTCAGGTCGTTTGAATTTGCTTGCATTCCATTCATTGTTTCAACTTAACCATTTATGCCCTCGTTTTATGCTGATTAATAATGATTTTAAATATTCTTGTTAGAAAGTTCAGGATACTAAGACAAGGTTTGTCCCAAAGTAGCTGCACTCGGGGAATGAATTTATTACAGACTTAAGTATACTAAGTCAAGGTTTGTCCCTATGTAGTTAGACTACTGTCGGAAATGAATTTGTTAAAGAATTAGTAGACTAATTAAAGGTGTGTCCCAAAATAGTTACACTACTGTCGGAGAATGCAGTTGTTAGAGACTTCAGTATACTAAGTCAAGGTTTATCCAATAGTAGTTACACTACTGTCGGGAAATAAAGTTGTTAGAGACTTCAATATACTAAGCAACAGCTTGTATGAGGTAGGGTGGCCAATTCCTTTTCTCGTTGCCTTTTACTTATCTAGTTGTATGACAGGTACCGACTTACAGATGTATCGACTGGAGCATGACAGTCGTGAGAACTGAACCCTATACCTTTACCGTGAAAAGCGAGTGCTTTACCACTACACTAATCGGTGAACACATGGTGATCTTTAAACGTCAAATAGTTGGCAACAGATTGCAGCATTACCTGATAAACATACTAAGAACAGGTGAGAAAAAACGGTAAAGGCATTCCCATGTCAGACACTGCTGTTAGGAATGACGTGTTTTAGACTTTATTGGGGATGAACATGCATCCCCCAAGATTCTAAGCACCAAACATCTTTCTCCGACCTGCTGAAGGCGCAGAAGCGGTTGTCACGGTACAGTATGGCACCAGCGGATAGCAACCTTTACCTTCGCCCTGAACGAGACATGGGACATGCCGCAGCAGTGGGTTATGGATGTAGCCGACCGACGCAGCGGGTCTCAGACGCCTAAGCGAACATTAATATAATGTGCAGCTGTCAATGAACTGAATGCAGGCATCGACTTATAACTGACTTGACTTCATACTCGAATGTCAGTGCCCCACAACTTATCAAGAACATATAGTATGTCCCTAAGTGGTGGCCATGAAAACAGACTTAAACAACGCAACCAGACTAACGGATTTAGGGATCGAAGAGGGAAGACAAATCCGGTTCGTAAAAAAGACGTGCTGAAATTAGATGTATTGGACCGAAAGACGCAGATAGTGTAGCAATACCTTTACAGACAAACGCAGAAGAAGAGACAGTAGAAGAAGATGAATAAGAAAAAAGAAGAATTCGAAGAAGAAGACGAAGAAGAAAAACAAGAGAATAAAAAAGAAGTGGTCTAGTGGTAAGGTCTCCGCCACGGGTGCCGGAAGTATCAGGCTCGAATCACGGTGGAGACCGAGATTATTTTCACGTTGATCTTCTGGTAAACATTCCCCTGCTACCTGGGTGTTGAGATCGGACTGCCGTTTTAGTGTCCAGGACGTTAAAAATCCCTTGGCAGTTGGAAATCTAAAAGAGTAGGCTTAACGACCGACCTCTCGGACAAAATTAAAGTTGAAAATCTACCCGTTATTTATAGATTCCTTCAGATGGTTTGTTAAGAGCACCTATAGATGGCGCTTAACTAAATGTGGATCTACTTGACTCTAGTGTTTCAGTCTATTAAGATGGACTCGTACGTCGGTTAAACCATCCTCCAAGAAACTGGTAGTTTGCAGACTATAGAATCCTCTAAACCAGCACAAAGACGCCAAGCTAAGTTAAGAAGATGAAGAAGACGAGATTGTTTATGAGATGGGGTGGTATATCGCCGCATCACTACATTTCCTTCGCTGACACTAATTTAGCTATCAATTTACAGCTGAATCTTCTGGAGCGTGTTGGAAACTCCTTACTAATGCAGATATAAATCGAATGCTCCTGAATTACACTAATCAGGCAAGAACTGAAAAGAACGTGGTTTTATGAGGATTTATAAGGCTCTGAAGTAAAGGATGTGTCAGCTTTGAGATTAACATTTACATTTTAATGTGCGCAAAATTCTGGTCATGTGACAAAATGGATGAATCTTTAATGTCAAGGATGCGTATAATCGTTTTGGTTTAGACGCAAAGTATACTTACCATAATTGATACCGCAGAAAACACAAAAGTACAATATTACTATAGATAGTGCTGAATATCAAGTACTAAATGATCGTAACGACAGTGAGAGGAAATGCAAACCACAGTTTGGAGTTGGTGGTAATCTGCTAGGTTAGAAATATCTCGCCGGATTCGAGTAACTGCTCTTTAATTTTTCGCGCCATTCACTCACACGTTGTTTTATAATTTGTTTCCGGGTGGAACGCGTTTTGAACAAGGTGTACACAGTTGGGTCAGCGTCTGACATCTTTTTATGGTGGGTGGGGAAGAGTGGGGGCAGTTGACACCGTGTTGAATTCATGTGGATCGAAATTGAAGCATTTATCATACATATTTCACATATAGGTCGGATGCACTTCGTACAGCGGTGGGATCACTTGGAACAAGGGCGGGTACACTTGGTTCAGGGATGGACGTACTTTCATCGAGAATATGGTCGGGAGCTGGGTGGCATTTGAATTGCGAAAGGGGTGGGTTGAAATGAATTGAGGGCATGGTTACGTGGATCGGGGATGGTGTCTGTTAAATACAGGAAGGCGTGATTTGTAAATAGGATGATGTCATTTGGATCCAGAGCTGGGTTATTGTGATGGATGATAGTCAGTCGGATTGAATCTAAGGTCACTTGCGTATAGCGGTGACGTGTGTCCATCGATAGGTTTGCCCTTTGGATTGATGGTAGTCTTATTTGGATCGAAAGTTGGGTCATTTGGATCGATGGTTGAGTCACTTGGATCGATGGTTGAGTCATTTAGATCGATGGTGGTGTCATCTGTATCGGTGGATAAGTAATTTGTATCGATGGTTGTGTCATGTGTATCGATGGTTGAGACATTTGAATCGATCATTGGGTTATCTGTATTGATGGTGGTGTCATTTGGATCGATGGTGGTGCCATTTGGATTGAAGGTGGTTTCATCTGGATTGATGGGGATGTCATTTGCATTGACAGTGTTTTCACCTGAATTGATGGTGGTGTCAGTTGGATTGGTAGTTGTGTCATTTAGATTTGTGGTGGTGTCATTTAGATTGGTGGTGGTGTCATTTAGATCGGCGGTGGTTTCATCTGGATTGATGGTGATCTAATTTCGATTGGTGGTGGTGTCATTTGGATTGGAGATTGTGTCATTTGGATTGGCGGTTGTGTCATTTGGATTGGTGGTGGTGGTTCATGTGGATCGGCTGTGGTTTCATCTGGATTGGTGGTGGTGTCGTTTGGATTGGTAATGGTGTCTTTTGATTTGTGGTAGTGTAATTTGGATTGGGCTTGATTTCATGGTGCGATTATTTTGAAGCGATAGTGGGGTCTTTCGAATGATAGGTGAGAAGAAATATCAAGGTATTATCGACTTTAGGCAAATAATTACCTTTATCTTTTTAAAACGGAATATCGATCTGCGTCAAACGTCATAACTGACTGGAAAGAACACTACTGCAGGGCTTGATACCTGGAAGGTGACGCAGATGTTGACCAAGGCGTAGGTGGATACAAGATGAGGAAACCCTACACATTAACATCTCTTCATCTCCCTCAATCTCTATCTCTGTCTATCTCTATCTCTCTCTATCTCTATATATATCTCTCTATATTTCTCTATCTCTCTCACTCTCTCTCTCTCTCTCTCTACCTACCTAGCTACTCAACCCACCTATCCATATATCTATATACCTATATATATATCTATATACCTAAATATATATCTATATACCTATCTATCTATATACATATCTATATATCTATATACCTATCTATCTAACTATATACCTATCTATCTATCTATCTATCTATCTATCTATCTATCTATCTATCTATCTATAAATCTATCTATATATCTATCTATCTATCTATCTATCTGTCTGTCTGTCTGTCTGTCTGTCTGTATATATATATATATATATATATATATATATATATATATATATATATATATATATATATATATATATTCTACCCACGTATGTACTACACGTATTTATTAACGATAATTTTCGTCTACCGGACATTTATATTCCTCGAATTATAATTCAATGCATATTTCTTCCGCATCCTCTTTTTCTATATCCCTGCTGTCATGAGATAAACGATCGAATTCTCGTCAATAATGTGTGAAGACACTCGTGTTAGATGCGCAAAACCGTTCAATTACGTGCTGGCCTGTGTATAACACACATATGGAACTGTGCCAACCTTATTAAGAAGGGGCAAATAAAGTGTTATCTCAATGACATATCATTTAACATTGTTGTAACCAATATATATTATCACAAGTCTTAGCTCAATTCGTTTACCAAGATTGCTATAAAAGCCTTAGGCAAAGAAGAGAATGACAAGTCTGACATGATTGACAGCATGTAAAGCTCTCTCTCTCTCTCTCTCTCTCTCTCTCTCTCTCTCTCTCTCTCTTTCTCTCTCTCTTTCTCTCTATATTTTTTTATTTCTTTTTTTTTTAATGTCTTAATTTCACTGTCTATATGTCTATTGCACAAAGTTCTATTTTTTTTAATAAACGGTTCTTCTTTCTAACAATATTTTCCTATCTCTCTCTCCATTTATTTCACGTTTCTATTTTTCCTTGTTTCATTTTCTGTCACTTTTAATATCAAAAAGGTTTTTTGCTTGTTTATATTCATCCCACATGCAAATGTTCTTTCGTCATCTCTATCTCTGTGTCTCTATTTATCTCTCTCTCCCAATGAGAAGGCAGACTAACCTCTGGTCGGACAAAAAATAATCATCAGACATGTTGATCAGGTTCAGACAAAAGATGCTGGCCAGGACCCTTACCTCTGCCTTTTGGTAGCCCTTCCTTGAAACGGGCTGTTTTCATGACAGCATGGCTAGTAGAGAGTGAGATGCAGATAAGGCCAAGCATAACACAACTGCCTAGAAGACTCCCATAAACCTTCATCAGCACGCTCAGTATGTCAGGAAATCTACAACAAACGCCACTAAACATCTTTTTTAGGTTGCACAAAAGGGCAAACCCAATCACTGTGAGCATTCATTCAACAACAGCAAACTATCTCTCTCTCCCTCTCTCTCTATCTCTCTTTCTCTCTTTCTCTCTCTCACCCTCGTCAATATCAACTCTATCCCTTACCAGGGCGTATATATATTTATATGTTTATAATAGTAATACATTCGCCCATCGCCGTTGATGAGGTCCACCAACATCCTTCCGTGTTTATACTGCATCATTAGACGGCGTGGGCTAGTGGTTAAGTAACGAGGCTCACAACCAGAAGGTGCTAGGTTCGATCCCCATCACAACACAGGCCGTTACCCCGGGGAAGCAAATCCTTAGAAAATGCAGGATGAAGCAGATCCTTACATAAAATGTATGCTGAAGTCAGATGCACTGGACCGACATGCGCAAAATAAAAATCGTAGTGCAACATACATCGCCTTGAGGAATTGAGAAATAAGGGGAACGCAAAATAAAAGTTTAAAAAAATAATCTCTGTGTTCCTTACAGACATATGTGCTCATTATCGAATTCCTTCTATATCTCTCTCTCTCTCTGTCTCTCTCTCAACGAATAGTGACTGGTTCTGTATATAGCTCGATTATGACGATAGTGGCACGCCTGTTCCCCATAAGAAGGCATCTCTGCATGCTAGATCCATATGTGATGCTATCTCTAAATTAAAATCGATGAACTGTCAACCTTCTGGTAGTTTTGTCTTACAAGAAAAGATGAGAGGTCCAGAGTATTCCGTCAAGAATGGGTTTTAGGATGACAGTGCCATCATATCTTGTGTGATCAAGATGCTGAGCAGAGCATGAGCTGCAGTGGTCAGCGTCTGCTACTGTCAGGACCAGCGAACCAAAGCTGCCAAGACCCTTCTACACCTCCACGCGGTGATCCTGGATAATAGGCTGCAACAGGGCAGACTGGCTAAGGAGAAGGAATCGAAGAGGGAATGCTAACCTGGTACTCCTAAAATGCTTGCTGAAGTCGGATGTGTTGGACCGAAAGGTAAAATATCGCAGTCAAGATGTAAACTACGACACAACGTTTTCCGTTCTCTGGACTACATTCTGCTACTTAAGCACTTTCAGATTTTGAGAGTGGGAGATTGAGAATGAACGAAGCCAAGCTAAGCCATGTCTTTTGTCAGAATAACATCAGGTCCCAGTGGTCTCTAGGTAAAGTGTTCATTGAGTGTTGTAGCGGATTACACCAATGCAAACTCGGACATTTCTATGATACGCCTGGCAAACAAAATCCGCAGCTGCCTCTGGTAATGCCATCTGCTTTAACCTTACTGATTGTACTTAACTTGGGCTGCCTGAACACGGAGGCCGTCGCTGTTTGCAACGCCCTTTTCGACTGCACACTTTCAGGTTGGACGATTTTGAACCAGGTTTTCCTAGCTGGTAATGTCTATCTGACATCACTTAATAGACTACTTCAGACAATCATTGAACCGCGTTTTGTGGACGGAGCTTTTGTTGTACTCATTCAGTCAGTTCACCGTACAGGAGCATCTTTGGATGTCTTTTATCTGACAATCAAGCGAGATGGTCAGTCCATCTCAGTTGAGTTTTTTTGCAGCAGTGAGTGCATACCCGGCATATTTGCACAGGATAATACTTCATTATCTGTGATAATGTGCTTCAGTTCAAAGCGCGCCTGAAGACTAACATAATCCGGGTTGTGGTTTTATTTGGGAACCGCTGTTCTAGTCAACCCAGTTGTAAATGGGTACCAGCCGCATATGTTAGTGAACGTAAAAACAGCAAGGTAAGGCACTGGCCACAACAGTTCTCTTAGGCTGCGGCTTAGTACAATATAGTCTTCTAAAACTCTTTTTCCATCTAGCGGTTAATTCTGCTGAATTTCCACTTTACTTTACCTGTGATATAGTCCGGCCTGCAAATATACAAGACGCGGTTCAGACAATACATGTGGAAGTGATTTAGCTTCATGGCGTCTCCAGTGCAGATAGTCCAGCTCCCACAAGCGTAGAACAGAGTGGTGAGAATGGTAGTCGGGTATATTTTCAGCCTAGTCGTTATACTGGTTCCTCGACGTACCCGAACTGTGGGCGCATTCGACCGAAAACTGAGCTGGGCTTGGCTACTGTATTATCCAGCTCATCAGAAATAATATCTCATCTCGACAATGTGCTTCGAGGGTAGACACATTTTTCAACCGATTGCAATGTTTGTTCACTCACTGTAACCACAGACTATTAATACGTTGTGTATGGTGTTGGTTGGTGTATGACTTCCATTTTTTTGGTTATATCGGTCAAGTCAACGATGTGACAATCAATCAACAATGAGCCGTTCCATACTCTCCTGCAAATTCCGTTCTGATTACATCATTCAGCAAACAATAAAGATCGCATATCGTGTCGCGCACTACCTTGGTGTTTGTATTCAGTATGTGATAAATGAATATATCACCATCCATGCTGAAGTGCATTGGTTATGCCATACTTGGCATCCTTGAAGGCGTCCTTCAACTTTGGTGAATGTTGAATAGATTCGAGGAAAGTACACATCTCTGTTCACTTCGCTGTTAACCTGTAATTAGGATGCGTGCGTCAGAGGACTACTTGCTGCCGAGGAAGACGAATTTGTCAGTGGCTGCAAAAGAGTTGTCGTTCACAATGATGCTCAGCGCAGAGGGGCCCCTGATGAGGTTTTGGATTTTCGTCTCCGCCCAGAAGATGTGTAAGCCAAGATTGGTAGCCGATCGATACAGTGTTTCTAGGAGTCCTACTTTGGCCAGATAATCGTAGACCGGTACGACGACGTCAACAGCGTAGACGAGATCGGTTACCCGGAAGTCGTCGACAAGGACCCCTGGGTTGTGTGCAGAAGACAGTGTGAGGATACAGTCTATGGCGCAGCATAAACGTGCAGGGGCGAGAGGAGTCAGTCCTGTCTGACATTAGAGGATGCAGTGAACTCCTCTGTGAGAATCCACCCTAGCCGAATTTTGGCGCTGGTGTCACTGTAAAGCTCCTCAATTAGGGTCAGCAGGGTGCCTGGGATACCTACGCATTGTAGGGCCATCCTCAGGGCGTGTCTACCCAAGGCAGCCTAAGGTCAATGTAGGCAATGTGAAGGGGGTGGTTAAACTCGCCGTGCTATTTCACCACGTTTATTTCCACACGCCCTCATGGTGAGGACCTTCAATTGCCCTTTGGTTGGGCTAGCTTCTGAGGGTGCACAAACCTAGAATAGGTACATACAGACGCACACATTCATCCAAGCACTGGCTTATGCGTCCTGATATCGCCCAATGGACTAAGGTTAGGGGTGGAATGAGCGCGCCTCCGCCAGTAGAAACTAGTGAGGCAAACGCTTAAGAAACAAACAAACAAAATCACGTTTACATTTCTGTCAGGCGCGCCGAATTTAGACATAAACTGCCATAGCCACCTCTGCTGGCCGTATCAAAAGGTCTTGTGAGGACAATGGATATTGGACTTTTTAAACAGATCACTGTTCAATATGTTGTTCAGACGATTGAGCAGCACTCGCTAGAGTATCTTGCCTGAAGCAGCCAGCAGCAAAAATCCGCAGTGGTTGTCCCACTTCTGGCTTTTACGTTCTCTCTTGTCAATATGGACTATCGAGGCATCGTTCCTTTTTTGTAGGACTACTCCTTAACCCACATGGAGCCGATGAGTTCAATGATCTTCCTGGTGAGACTTGCTACCGCTGCTATATATATATATATATATATATTTATATATATATACATATATATAAATATATATATACATATATATAAATATATATATATATATTTATATATATGTATATATATATATATATATATATATATATATATATATATATATATATACCGCTGCTGGAATTGTATCAGCTCTAGGGGCTATTCCAGGAGAATTAGCTTTGCTGGCTTCGCTACTTCATCTTCAATGATGGTTTCATCCACGTGAATGCTCAATTCTACTTAGGGCATACGCTAGATGGTCTCTTCATTTATGGATGATGGGCTATTAAACATGTAGCAGAAATGTTCTGCCCAAATATCGAATATCTGAGCTTGATTTGGTATCAGCAATCTATTGGCTTTGCGAACTGGAGAGTTACCAGAAGGCTGTGGATAGTAACGTGTTTTCAGCGTATTGTTGAACCTATTGGGAACATTGGACATAACAAACCGAACGTCTGGATCACATCTGCCCTTCCGCTTAGACAGGAATCGTAACTCCTTGAGACTCGTCCGTCTGAAATAATCGTCACTAGTGAAGGTAATTTGCTTTGACAAACACGATGTGACCATTTTGAAGAATCCTGTCCGCTTAGCACTTTGTGTCGATAAAGATCGTAATGTTACCATCATTTCTTTATGATGCCATGGTTACCAAGGTGTGGATCGCCACTGTTATTCCCGTAATGTTGAGATTTCTGAGAAGCTTCGAATTTATTTACAGCCAAGCGCATTTTCAAAAAAATGTCGAAATGTGAGGAGAGTCACTCTAATCTGCCACCAAAGAAAGTCATAAGAAATACCTAACTCAAGTATATGTGGCAGCAGAAACAACAACAACAAAACAAGAACAACTCTACAGTACATCATCTTAATCTTTTCATAACATACAAAATGGATAATCCAATTTAAAAATTAATTATGGACTGGAGATTTAGGTAATTACCTCAAGCACTCAATGTTCTACTATCGGCACGTCACTGATCCGTTTATCGGTGAAATCCTGCATGTAACACTTTGTCCATTAGGAGAAATTCTTTGTCTCTCGATTATGTATTTTGACTTTCTGTAAACACTGTTCTCTCTAGACCGTTGTGTCTTTTGATGAAGCCGACAAATTTCAATTTTCTGTTCATGATGAAATTTATGCACCAGTTCTTGTCTATGCCCAACTCTTGTCAATTGTTTGTGTTTTTCTTTTAATCGATCCATCGAGTTCTGATAACCTTTCTATAACATTTCGACTAGAAAGACTCGAATATCTTCTTTGACGTTAGGGTAATCCATGTTTTACAGCTGTATGCTGTCACGGTTAAAAACACATATTCTCAAAATGTTCACTTTTGCTTGTTTGCTGATAATCTGTTATAGTTTGATCATTTTGTGTAGCCCTGCATTTTCATAATAATATTAATAATAATAACAAATTTTCTACATAATATAATTATTCTGCTACTGTCCATCTGACAGCTAAAATCACCCACTAGTTGGCACTATGGCCCATGTTGAAGAGCACTGCTTTACAGTATGGCTGCCGTCTGATGAGCTCGCCAAATGCTTTGTAAGTAGAAAATAAAGACAACACAAGTTTGTAAAACCCATATTCTCTGGCATAAAGTTCGTACCCCAGGTGGCCCGCGATGTTATCCAATCAACCATGTATTTCCATATCTATTTAGTACAAAACATAGATATAACGAATCATGAAAAAAGAGAAGACAATATACTCAAAAAGATTGCAAAATAAATTCGCACACAATAACATTAGTAGAAGACTAAGGGGAAACTTTACATAACAAAGTGGTAACTTAACTACATTTTAGTTAAAAATTGGTTCAGATCTCGGTTGTGTACTATTCTGCATAGATCGGGTAAAGATTGACTTCCGGGTCTTCAGAGAAATATAAACAAATTAGTTGGCTTTGAGTAAATATTATTTAGTTTTTCCAGAAATAATGTTGTTTTGGCGGGTTTTAAACCGAATTGAGGTTTCAAGGCCGCAAACTAAAAATACATATGTTTATGTCTCAGGATGTATTTCGCCACATTAATGTGACAACTGGTGTACAATAGGCGGAAGATTAAGTAGGAATCTCGACCATTTTGTACTTACGAAATGTCTCTCTTAATCTTCCTCTCTATTTCCACTGTACACATAATTTATTATTTTGTTTTATCTAATTCTTTACTTTGTCTTTCTTTACTTATGTCGTGTTTCTTTCTTGTCACATATCCTGCTCTGCCTTTCAGCGTTAGGTTATAAAAAGATCTCTAGAACGAGCTCGTCTGTGTGCTTCATTCACAATAGCATTTAACTCCTCAGATATTTCTTTAGGACACTTTTTTTTCGTTTTCTGCATTTTGCTTTGAATTGTTTGTTAAGGGGTGCTGTGGGGCGGTAGCCTTGTTACGTGGTCTTTTATTTCGTCCATTATATCTTCAGTTTTGTTGTTTATACCACAGATGTATATAGTGCAAATCTTAACTGTAACTGTCTTTGTAAGTTTACGTGCCGTTCTCGAGATATGTTCAGTATTCTGTGAGCGTTAAAGAAAAATACATAAAACGAACTTGTCCAGACCAGTCATATTTTCATCATCACCCATTTAACACGGTGCCGGGTACACTAGACTATATATTTCGTCCAGAAAACGCATTTTCCGATGAAATGACATCAGAAATTGGCCGTTAAAGAGACTTGGCGAAAAAAACTCTTTCGGACGTGCCGCCATCTTGGTGTCATCACATTATTACGTGTGTTCCACATTATTTCTAATTAAATCCTTGTCTGTTCTTTCTCATTTCTCTGTAGCTTTGTCTCCTTCTCCTACGCAGTTTAAATTTATTTATTCCTTCATCTCTTTCATTCTCTCGTTCTCTCGCTCTTCCTCTCTCAATATTTAAATATGTGTCTCTCTCTATCTATATCTAGCTATTTCAAGTAGCAGTGGTCGCCAAACACGAGGTATGCTAGCTAGTTTTAAATTTACAATTCTGTATCAGCTACCTACTGAGGTATATCGTTTTTATCATTCAGCGTATTGACAAGTATTATAACTTTTTTTTCAAATGCATAACGTACAAAAGGCACGAAAATAGAACATGAATTTCACTATGACAACAAATGAATAATTAGACAGGATGCAGGTCGTGTTTGTGTGTGTTCTCATTTATTATGCTGGCGTGTGTTTCTGCTTTCGTTATGTGTCCTTTTGGTTGTTATTGGACTGACTAGTTCGAAGTCTTTCGATGCGTAGACACCAAAGCCGCAAATTGTCATTTTCACATCGAACTGTCAATTCGATTTAGTTTTGTCAATTCGAACCCGGAGTTCAACGATGTTAAATATATTTGTATCTTGGTCTTGAGGAGAGAAAGACAAACGTCTGATCATGTCAAGAATACTGACCAGACATGTTAGTCAGAGTCAAGCAAAACATACTGACCAAGACCCTCACCTAGGCTTCCTAGTAGCCATTCCTGGAAACGGGCTGTTTTCATTGCAGCCTGGCTAACGAGAGAAGGAAACGAGGAGATATCCGTAGTAGTGAGTGACACGCAGATGAAGCAAACATAGCACAACAGTCGGGAGGACTCCGATCTACCTTCAACAGCATGCTCGGGATGTGAGGAAAGCTACTGGAACTCGCCACGTAAAGTCCTTTTCAGGGCACACAAAAGAGCAAACCCACTGATTGTTCCATTGGAACCATCATATCTTGGTCTAGATGATACCATTGATCTTCCTGGCACGTTCATCATCATCATCATCATCATCATCATCATCATTATCAGTCCCGTAACATGAAAGGCCATTGGGGCACCGATTCTACAGATTGTTGTACCAGTTTCCGTCACTACTCTCGGTTTTGTGCATGGATATGTTTTATAGCTATGGACTTTCCCGTCCACTCTCTGATGTTGTCTTCCTATCTTGTTTTCTGCTTCCTTCTCTTACGCTTCTCATGCACACTAACTTGCAGGGCCGTCTTGGTCAACCCAGACGATCTTGAAACATGCCCGTACCACAGATTGCTTGCTTATTTTACCATAGTCAATAGGTCTTGTAATTCGCCGACCTCTCTTGTTACGGTGTCCCGAACTTTCTTATTCGTGATGTGGTCCAGATAAGAAATGCCGAGAATTCTATGCACGCATCACATCTCCATTGCACAAATTATTTGCCCACGAAACGCTGTCAGAGTCTAAGTTTCCCACCCGTAAAGGTACACGGAAGTTACAAGTGCTCACATTACACTCAACTTAGATTTCAGGTTGATGCTTTTATCCCTGCATAGTGGCCTGAGTATGATCAGAGCAGCCATGGTCATCGCTGTTCTTGCCTGAATTTAAGTTCTGAAACCTTCCGGATGCCATCAATGCTACTATATATTTAAATTGTTTAACAACTTACAATGGTTCGCCTTTGATCGCAATCGGACTTATAAGGCCTCTGAGACGTTGTTAACGATTTCACTCTTCTTTGCACTAATTTCCGTTCCAAACCTTTTAGCGACTGTTTACCCGTTACTCATCGTTAATCCAGAGACCAACTTCCTTTTCAGTGGACCATGTCTTAGGCCAGGAAAGTAAAGTGTGCGGTAAGCATTCCACTAGAGAAATCTCGGATGTTGCTGCGGACAACTAGGGAGTCTGACCGACGCATCGGAGGTCTTTCACCCGATCTCTTTTTACTTCCGGGGTACCAGATTGCTGTCGTCATGCTCCGTTGTTTCGCCGTACCATGTGACTTGTCCGTCCATGTTTTGTCTTGGCTACATAGATTACAGCATCATTCGTCAAGGACATTCGTCGTGTGTCAGAACTCTGCAGATGTTGCATGCTTTGGTTGCGGAGAGTGATTTCCACCAAGGGTCTCTGAAAACAGGTCCGATCCGGCTGTCGGTTTTCTCAAATAGCAAATATGTACTATTACCTAACGACAAGTAGCCGAAAGGGGGGAATGGCGCCGTCCTAGAAAACAACCTACCTCTTACCACATGAATCTGACATAACGTGAACAAAGGAAGCAGCCATTTTCGTTGGTAGCTGAAGTAGATACGTACATTGTAAGAAAGAAAATATTGTTTTGTTCACGAGCTACCAAAAATAACGTCGCAAGATACCAGTAGCTCTTAAAGGACACTTTGGCGATCCTGGTCAAAAATCATCGTCACTCTCTATCGCTCTATGTCTTTCATTCTAAAGACATATCTATTACACAACTACATTAAGCTTGATGGGTTTCACATAATCTAGCCATTATTCAAATATTAATGTTACAGCGAGCTATCTTAACTTTGTTAATCACGGGATGCCTTCTTTGTACTTGCATTTTAATTCACCCCAAACAGTCTTCCCTTTGTTTAAAAAGTGTACATATTTGACTGTCACGGGACATTCCATTTCAGGTGGGTCCAGGGATGGACAGATAGATTTGATTTTAAATAATTAAGTAGAATTGGATAACATATATTTTGCGACCAATCTTTAGGGTTAGCTTGAACAAATGGATGCTTGTCAGTTCTTGAGACCAGCAGCATAGCATACAAACAGAATGATTTGCCTGTATGCTATATGTGACCCTTGTAGCCAAGTATCTTGCCTCCCATGGATGTCCTGCCGACTATTAACCTGTCGACATTTCCGTCTATCTTGTCGTTCAGTGAAAGACAACTCTTAACATGGTGGTTATTACATTTTCTGAAAGCATGGATAATGCCATGCTGCTGTAGAAACTGGATGCTACTCTCCTTATCATGGACTAACGTTGGCGGATTCAAGAAATGTATGTTAAGACGCAAAGGTTAACCGTAATAATACATTCTCGTCTATTCTTGCAGATTGTTTGACGCCCCAAACAGTGGACTATTTGTGACGTCACTAACTCAAATCCGATGCCATAAATATGTGTGTATTATGTTTGGGGTGAATTAAAACGCAAGTATTTCCATGCAAAAGAGTCCAACTGACCGACAACTCTTCAGTGTGTACTTTCGCTTAACCACTCGTTTCTTCCAATACGGGTGTCAGTTTAGGACAGGGTTCTCAAGCGGGCAGTCCCATGTCCGGTATATTGTCTGCAAAGCCATGTTATACGGCCCGCGAAGAGATTGTAGTGTAATGTGCTATAATGGATAATACAAATTGGTCTCGTAAAATATAATATAAAGAAATTATCTGTTTTTTTTTTCAATAACAAAAACACGAAGGAGAAACAGCAATGACGTTTCAGTGCAAAACAAATATTTAAAACAAGTTCAAATTCTAAACAGATGACCTGTGTATATTTCACACAAAAACAAGAACATAAGTGCGCAGGGGCAAAGCTAAGGCAGGCTTCTAGGATTAAAAATAGAAACACGTATTAAAAAGAACCATCACTTAACACCGAATATGCATCCTCGACATTAAATGAATCCACATATCACTTGGACTGAACTTTCAGTCTAAATCTGCACTAGAGATCTTTGGGGAGGTATGCACTCTTCTGTCATCTTTACATCCACACAGCTGATTCAACCCACACACGTTTTCCAAGAAGAGATCAAAGCTGTTAAGAATGTTTAGAACAAAATGTTTTGCAGGAATTTGGCAACTGTCAAAAGAAGGAAACTCGATTGGTACGTTCATATATCGAGATCAAATTGTCTTGCCAAATCTATCCTGCACGGAAAGGAGCAAGGCAGACGACGAAGAGGCCGGCCCAAAGAGAAGTGGGAGGACAACATAAAAGACTGGACTATTCTCCGACCACAAGAGGCGCAGGCAGCAGCCGCTGACAGAGAAGGGTGGCGTGAGGATGTCTTCATGTGTGCCCCAACGACCTCACCGGTTACGGGATGACTTGACCTGACCTGACCTGTTTTGCAGGAGAAAGATACATTTTTGAAACCATACGTTACCAAGAGGATGTATTTCTTCTTCTTGTGTTATGCCCGTGCCACGACGCGTCGCAGAGAGGCGGGTTTGTTTGATGGCCTGTAATCGCCAAGTGGGAGGATTTTACTTTTGTTAGGTGGAACATTCTGAGGGTGTCAGAGACATTCTAGATCCACCTATGTCGAGGTCAGATTTTTGCACGTGGACCGGCGGTCGTGCATATACAATGCTTCCGGTTAGGCTGGTTAAAATGCATTAAATAATCATTCTATTTGATATTTTAGACCCCAATGTGGGCACTATATGGTTTTGTTTGTCTCAACTAGCTGCTTCATTGTTCCGAATTAGTAACCGTAATATGTTCTTTTTCCTGATTTAGCGTTTCACCATTTGTTATTGTTCCTGTTGTTGTTGTTGCTGAATGTCCACAATGAGTAAATGTATTGTTCTGTACACCCTGGCAAGGGCGTTAGGTGGCGGATGCGGATTACAGCAGCTTTCCTCACATCCTGAGCGTGCTGATAAAGGTGCACCAGGCGTCCTCAGGCAGTATAAGTCGAACGCAATCTTGGTTTGGAATCCCAGCATACCTGGTTCTAAATCACTTCTAGTTAAGTTTGAATGGGCATATGGGGGATTTTTCTAGGTCTGACCACTTCTTCACGCACAGGAATGGTTGGCAAAACTACTCTACTACAAAACTGGCATAGTGGAACACATTTAAAACAGATACACACACGCATCGATGCAATGGGCAATACGCCCCATTACAAAAAGAAACACACACTCATCGATGCAATGGGCAATACGTCTCATTACAAATAGATACACATACGCATTCACATACCGATCAATGCGTCCTGATATCGTTCAAAAGACTTCGGTCTGGTGTGTCATGTGGTCTGTCTTCGCCAGTAGATTCCAGAAACACCACCCGCAATCAAACAAACAGTCTGGTGTACTATGCCTGGCTTCATCTGCGTGCCGCTCACTACTGCGGGGATCAGTATTACTTTATAGATAAAGTATCACAAAGCATAGACAATTCAAGTTAGACCACGAACAATGATGGTATCTAAGTAGTTTAAACTATTGAAAATTAAAATTAAAAAGATAATTGTTTTTCCTGGACAAATAACATAATTTGTGTTTTTAGATAGTTCAAGTTGAATATCACAGAATCAAGATGATAAGCAATACATGAGCTGCAGCGGAAAGAGACCAAAACTGGCTGCTAGCATCAGGGCCAGTGGCCCAGAGCTGTTAAGATCATTATCCACTGCCACGTGGTGATAACAGGCTGCAGCAGTGGAGACTGGATACGGAGAAGGGATCGAAGAGAGAAGGTTAGCTCTGGACTCAAAAAAGACTACTGGAGTCGGAAGTGTCGGACCGAAAAGTGTAAATATCGAAATCAAGCTGTAAACTGCGACACAGATCATTCCGTTTTTCAAACAACATCTTGTTACTTGCAAACACCTGTTCATGTCTTGACAGGTGGAGATTGAGAACGAGCTAAGAACAAAGTGTTGAGCATGAAAAGAGAAATAATGACTGAAATTAGAATTAGACAGGTAAGTTATTTTGGTCATATAACAAGACATCACTCATTGATGAAGACAGTACTAGAGAGTAGATTGGAAATCAGTCATTCAACAGACAGACACTCTTATAAGTGATAGGATAACTCATATAATATTGCACCATTAAGGCAAGTACACTGGAGATCCATTCCAGTCGACATTCATTCGATGCGGAGATGGTACTTAAAAATAACTGAGCTCAACGAAATATGTTTCTTCCTCTTTTCAATTATTACTGAAACTAGGGCCCCCACAACAGATGTCACCTTCCAAGAAACCTGCGTCAAAGCACGTTTTATTATATTGCATTAGCAATGGTTACATGGTGAGGTTGCAAATAATATGCCCAACTCTTATTAGTTGTCTTTTACTTAATGTTTGATTGATGAACCATTGGTGTTGGTCCACAGTCCCCTGTAATAGACTCGTTGATTCCCCCTGGAACAGACATAACGAGTCGGATTATGTGCTAAGCCAGGGGTATTCACACTTTTTTGGTCCGCGGCTCCATTGACCTTGGCATAAATCAGCGCAGCACCTCTTTATACTATATATTGTACTATATACATTTTACCCACAACAACACTGACTGTTGAATGGGCATATTTTACATCTAATATTGTAGGTGGTAAATAATTTAAATGTTGGACACAAAATAAATATTTATTTTCATCATATCGAGCCAAACGCTTTTCCAAAGCCACCGCGACGCCCTTAGTTGAGAGCCGAAACGCCCCTGGGAGCCGCCATGTACAGTTTGAAAACCTATGTGCTAAGCCTAAGGTACGGACACTTGCCTTTATCGGGAAAAGATCCGACTGGGTGGGAGGGGGAAGGGAGGAAGAGATCAATTGTTTCCGTCGACATGATGCAGTCCCAGAGGAAGTTATCTCGAATGCCACTGTGGATTTGATTGTGGCCTTTGTACTGTAAGACTAATACTACAGCTGCAAGGGGTCTGATCTTGGCGTCTGACAATGTGTTGTGGGAGTAACCAAAGTATCCTGTGTGAGCCAGCTGGAAATGGATTGTGGGTGTGGGGGTGGAATGGAGTGGGGTATGCAGAGTCTAGCAGTGGAATGTATGCTGTCTTGTAGGGAGGGGACGGGGGTCTTATGTAAAATCTAGTGGAGGCCCATGTAGAGTCTTATGGGGGTCTATGTAGAGTCTTGTGAGTCTATGTAGTCTTGTGAGTCTATGTAGAGTCTTGTGAGTTTATGTAGTCTTGTGGGTCTATGTAGAGTCTTGTGGGTCTATGTAGAGTCGTGTGGGTCTATGTAGAGTCTTGTGGGGGACTATGTGGAGTCTTGTGGGGGACTGTGGAGTCTTGTGGGGGCATATATAGAGTCCTGTGGGTATATGTAGAGTCTTGTGGGTCTATGTAAAGTCTTGTGGGGATCTATGTAGAGTCTTGTGGGGTAATATGTAGAGTCTTGTGGGGATCTAAGTAGAGTCTTGTGAGGGCCTATGTAGAGTCCTTTGGCTGTCTATGTAGAGTATTGTAGGACCTATGTAGTCCTGTGGGGTCTAAATTGATTCTTGTGGGGGTCTATGTATATTCTTGTGGGGTCTATGTAGAGTCATGTGGGGGTCTAAGCAGATACTTGTTGGGTCTATGTAGAGTCTTGTGGGGTTCTATGTAGAGATTTGTAGGGTCTATGTAGAGTCTTCTTAGGGTCTATGTAGTCTTATGGGGGGGGGTGGTCTAGGTAGAGTCGTGTGGGGATCTATGTAGTTTTGTGGGGGTCTATCTAGAGTCTTGTGGGGTCTAAGTAGATTATTGTGGGGTCTATGTAGAGTCTTATGGTGGATTATGCAATCTTGAGTTGGACCTGCGCAGAATCTTATGAGTGGCATACGTATAATCTTGTAATTGCAAATACAGAATAGTGTGGGGGTATATGCCGTGTCTTGTGGTAGCCTATGCAGAGATGTGTGGGGGAGGGGGCTATCTAGAGTCTTGCTGGGCAAGTATGCAGTCTTGTTGGAGGACTATGCAGAGTCTTTGTGAATCAGGGTCAGGCAAAACACTCTGGTCAGACTGTGTTAGAAAGGGTCAGTTGAAACACTCTGATCAGGCTATGTTAGTCAAAGTCAAGTAAAACACATTGATCAGACGATGTTAGTCAGGTTCACATCAAACACACTGATCAGACAAATATAACAATGTTCAGGTGAAGCACGCTGATCAGCATCCAATGTCCTCACTTCCAAGTAGATCTCCCTGGATACAAACTGTTTCATGACAGTCTGGCTAACGAGATGGGATCAACTCTGTCATTTCCAGATGTGTGAGGCTGCCCATTGCAACTTCTAAAGTAATCCTCGAATGTTTTTGTTTTTTTTCGTTCGCCTTATTTCCCCAAAGTGGTGTGCGTTGCACTGTCGTTTTTTGCGCCGGTCGGCCTAGTGCATCCGACGTCAGCATCATTTTACGTAAGGGTCTGCTTCCTTCTTTTACATTTTTTAAGGATTTGCTTCCCGGGGGTAACACCCGGTGCTGTAATAGGGATCGAACTCAGCACCTTCGGTTGTGAGCCATGTCACTTAACCACTAGCCCACGCCGTCCCCAGCCTCAGATGTGAGAAAAACCACTGTAACCCGCCACCAAAGAAAGTCGTCAAGAGTATATATCTCAGAAAAGAGATAGAAAATAGTAAATGGGTATAGACAAATGCCTCACTTAGACGAAATGCAAACGAAACCTAAGTTACAACCAATATGCCTTCATCAGAGACAGGGAACAACAACAATCAATAACAGCGAATAATAGAAGGGAACATTACATAACTGAGTTATATCAATATATCAATACTAAAACAACAACAACATATTTATCTCAAAATGTGAATCTATTAGTGTCTTCTGGTTCTTTTGTATAACTATGTTCGCTATTTGTAATCTGTTTAAATATCTGCTTGTTTTCATTATTGTGCAATTAAATATATTTATAACGCTGTCATTGTTGTTTTTGTTGTTGATTAATTCATATAATGAGTTAATTTGCTCTTTTGTGCTCCCCGAAACGGGCGTCAAGTGACTGGTTGTAGTAGCTTTCATTACATCTTTAGCGTGCTAATGAAGGTGGACTACGGTCATTCAAGCGACTGTGTTATTATTGGCTTCATTTGCACCACTCTCACTACTACGGGTATCACGTCGATCCCCATCTTGTCAGCCAGACTGCTTTGAAAACAGCCTATTTTAAGAAAACCCTACATGTAAGAGAGATAATGGTCTTTGTCATTATTGTTTACCTGATCCTATCATGACGTCCTTGTCAGTATGTTGTGCCTGTCCAGACTAGCGTCTCGTTGCATCCCTGTGGCGGCCGTTTACTACTGGGCCGGCAAAAATAGTAAACAGTAGAGTTACTCTGAAACATGGTATGTCTTAATAGTAGATTAATGCAATCAGAATGAGATTGACAATGACAATGCAGAGGCCACACAACCCGAAGTAACAATAGCAGAAAAGTTACCAGCAAACCAACACAATTGAAAATTGTGAGAACCTGTATTTTTCCTGTGGAAGCATGCGGCTGTGACAGTTACCAAAACCTCATGGATTAAATTCCAGTCATTCGAGCCGAAATGTCTTAGATCGAAAGGCCTCAGAATACCACATACCGAAAAAAAAGAAGAATGCATACATTCGACAACATGAGAACTAGTTCATAAATTCCATCACGAAAAGAAAATTGAAATACTTTGACACATCAAAAGACACAACGGTCTTGAAAGACCGGTTATGGAAGATATGGTGCCGGTCAAGAGAGACATAGACAAATTAGAAAAGGCAGAGGCAGACCAGGAGAGGTAGAGGCAGTCCAAGAGATGCATAGACAGACCAAGAGATGCAGAGGCAGACCAGGAGATGCAGAGACAGACCAAGAGATGCATAGGCAGATCAAAAGATGCAGAGACAGACCACGCGAGACAGAGGCAGACCACGCGAGACAGAGGCAGACCAAGAGATGCAGAGGCAGACCAAGAAATGCAGAGACAGACAAGTAGACCAGAAAATGCACAAGCAGACCAAGAGGGAAATAACATCGAGATGCCAAGGAATATATGTTGTTCACTGTGGAACAAGTTGAGGAATTGGTCAGAAATCTGATTTTTTTTTCGAGCCTGGCTGTAACGTAATCGACTTTCTGAGAGGGACATGCTACATGAGTGATGAGCATACAGGATTAGTAAAGTCTACACTTATTGAATTTATAATTTGCATGCTGTTGATGACAGTATTGTGTTGACACATTCCAAGATTATTCTTCTTCCTTTATTACATTACTATTCCTCCCTAGCCTGCCTTTCCTTTCTAACTGAGTTTGATGTTACTGTTATGATTTTTTGTTCGCTTTCATTTTGGAATTTTAGTCTTGATGACGACTTCATGGTCGTAAAGTAAGTTCTGTTCTTGATTATACTTCCATGAATCCACTGTGGTTTAACCAAGACTTGTTTTTACCCCTTCTTGTAAATAGTTTAAAACCCAAAAAGTAAAGCACAAAGACCTCTACAATTTAGGGTAGAACATTCACCTTTTCACTTCAACGTGCATCACAGCCCAACCATTGTAGCTGTTCCCTTTCCATGGAATCCTGTTTCCAAGCTATTCATCCCCTTTTTACTCCAAAATCAAGCGTCTTCAATAACATAAGCTGGTTACTTTCCACGAAACCTGAATCGGGGATTTCACAGCACCACCTGGTTATGTATAATGGCAAGCACATATCTTAAATTATGAGGTTGCTAGACCCAAGTACCTCCCTCTTTTGTATTATTTTAATTGTTGCTTGGTAGCTAACAGTGAGCGAAGAATACGTATCATCCGACTGTTAAACTCCGATGCAGGAGTAAAACGGGAATGCATAATTCAGCAGATATTGGTTTAGTTGTTGGTGCTGTTGTTACTGTATTCGATGGGGTTGTTTCTCAGTTGATATTATCGTTGTCATTGCTGTCGCTATTGTTGCATTGTATTAGCTGTTAATGTTGTTGTTGCTGTTGTAGTAGTCGTTACTATTTTTGTTGCTGTTGTAGTAGACGTTACTTTTATTGTCGCTGTTAATATATACGTTACTGTTATTGTCGCTGTTGATATATACGTTACTGTTATTGTTGCTGTTGTAATAGCTGGTACTGTTATTGTTGCTGTTGTAGTAGACGTTACTGTTATTGTTGCTGTTGATGTCGTTGTTGTTATTGTTGATAATGTTGGTGTTATCGTTGTTGTTGCTATTGATGCCTTTTTGTGGGCGCTAGTATGACCATTGTTGTCGCTGTTTGTTGTTGTTATCGTAGTCGATGCTGCTGTTGTTGTTATCGTAGTCGATGCTGCTGTTGTTGACATTATTGTTCTCAAACGCAGTCGTTTTTGTTACTGTTTCTGTATTACTGTTGTAGTCAACGCTGCGCTACTGTTGATGGTGCTGTTGTCATCGTTGTTGTTGTTATCATTGTTGTAGCTACTGTTGTTTTTATTATTGATGTCCATGTTTTTCTCGTCGCTGTTGTTGCCGTTGTGGTTGTATTAGTGTCTTCAACGTCACTGTTGCTTTACTTCTTCCTGTAATTGTTGTTGTCAGTGTTACTGTTTAGGTCGTTGTCATTGTTGTTGTCAGTGTTACTGTTTTTGTTGTTGGCATTGTTGTTGTCAGTGTTACTGGTTTTGTTGTTGTCATTGTTGTTGTCAGTGTTACTGTTTTTGTTGTTGGCATTGTTGTTGTCAGTGTTACTGGTTTTGTTGTTGTCATTGTTGTTGTCAGTGTTACTGTTTTTGTTGTTGGCATTGTTGTTGTCAGTGTTACTGTTTAGGTCGTTGTCATTATTGTTGTCATTGTTGTTGTCATTGTTACTGTTTGGGTCGTTGTCCATGTTTTTGTCGTTGTTGTTGTTTTTGTTGTTGTCATCGTTACTGTCATTGTTGTTACCATTTTTACTGTTTTTTATTGTTGTCATTATAACCTTTTGGGTCGTTATCATTGGTGTTGTCATTGTTGTTGTCATTGTTACTGTTTAAGTCGTTATCATTGTTTTTGTCAGTGTTACTGTTTTTGTTGTTGTCATTGTTGTTGCATTTGTTACTGTTTTTGTTGTTGTCATTGTTGTTGTCATTGATGTCTTAATTGTTGTTTTTGTCTTTGCTGTTATTTTCACAACTGTTGTTATCGGTGTTGTTGTTGTTGTTGTCGTAGTTGCTGTTGTTGTTTGCGTTGTTCTTGTTGTTGTCGTAGTTGATGTTGTTGGCGTTGTTCTTGTTGTTGTCGTAGTTGCTGTTGTTGTTGGCGTTGTTCTTGTTGTTGTCGTAGTTGCCGTTGTTGTTGGCGTTGTTCTTGTTGTTGTCGTAGTTGCTGTTGTTGTTGGCGTTGTTCTTGTTGTTGTCGTAGTTGATGTTGTTGTTGGCGTTGTTCTTGTTGTTGTCGTAGTTGATGTTGTTGTTGGCGTTGTTCTTGTTTTTGTCGTAGTTGATGTTGTTGTTGGCGTTGTTCTTGTTGTTGTCGTAGTTGATGTTGTTGTTGGCGTTGTTCTTGTTGTTGTCGTAGTTGATGTTGTTGTTGGCGTTGTTCTTGTTTTTGTCGTAGTTGATGTTGTTGTTGGCGTTGTTCTTGTTGTTGTCGTAGTTGCCGTTGTTGTTGGCGTTTTTTAGTTGTTTCTGCTGTTGTCGTTGTTGTTGTTTCTGTTATCACTGCTAATGTTTTTTTTAAAATTGTAATTGTCATCGTCGTTGTTGCTCATTCTGCTGTCACTTTCAATGTTGTTGTCGCTGCTATTATCGTCATTCGTGTTGACTCTGGTGTTGTTATCGTATTTGCTGACCTTGGTCGTGCTGATTTGAATTGTAACATTTGGCTACTAATCATTGGTACACGTATCTCTAGCTAACGCCCGAAGAGTAATTTACAAGACGGACTACAGTCCTCATTCACTGTAGTGCAGTTCGGGGTTTTAATGTAAGCTGAGCACCATGGGAATTAAACTGTCGAATCCCACCTCATCTACCAGACTATTGTGACACAGCCTTGCTTCAGGTGAACACCATCGGCGACGTCTTGAACAGTTCGTTTCTCGAGGTGGTTTGTTAAGACCTTTCCCCAAGTGGCTTGTTTAGAGAAGCTATAGATGGCGCCTAGTCTGACTGGGGGTCTACTTAGCTCTAGTGTTGGAGTCTATTAAGATGGACTAGCACATTGTTAAACCACTCTCCAAGAAATTGGTTGTGTACAGACTATGTAGTCTTCTAAACCGATAAAATAAAGACTATGCAGAGTCCTCTAAACCAATAATATGAGGATAAGTTAAGTTAAGTTTCACAAGATCCGAGATTAATTTTCGCTCCTGAATTGGCTAGTTCAACGACTCTTAACCTGTGATCCGCGGATACTTAAGGGTCTGCTAGGTTTTCTAATGAGGTCCGCGAAGGGTTTGTGAAATGGTATAGGTTTTTACATTTAAAATTACAAGAAAGGGTGAGGGGGAAGGGACCCAGTCGCGAGTTTAAATCACCGCGGAGAACTGTATGTTTTCACGTGGATCATCCTGTACAAAAAATGCCCTTGATCTATAAGTACTGAGATCATACGCCCGTGTTAAGTGGAGCGCACGTTAAAAATCTCTTGGCGGTTGGAAATTGAAAAGAATAAGCTTAACGGCCGTTGCTCAGGCATAATTCAAGTTACAAATCCACTCAAATTATTCTAGGGATTCTCACCCCTCACATAATATGTTGCATACAAAGGGCAATGTGTGGCAATAACATCAGGTCTTGGTTATGTGGTTAGCTGTGCGGCATAGATGGCGCCTGGCATCCTTCAGGACTATCTTTCTCTAATTTACGCTTCCACCACCCCCAGTCTCAAAAAAGGCGATCGTATATTCCAGGGGTTACCAACCTTTCACTTAATATTAAACAGAATCATTGTTTTTCTATTTGTCTGTAGCCAATATTTATGTGCTGGATTTATTAATTCATTGTATGCTCCTATTCAACAATCTATGTTATGGCAAGTACTTTTCTTCTTCCACTTGTTCTTGTTCTTGTCGTTGTTCTTCTTGTTCTTTTCCTTCTTTTTCTCCATTTTTTTCTACGTCTTCTTCTATTTCTTCTTGTTCTTCGTCCGCATCATCGTGTTTCTCTATTTTTGTTTGTTGTTGTTGTTGTTGTTATTGTCGTTGTTGTTGCTGCTGTTCTTCTACTTCTTCTTCATCTTGTTCTTCTTCTTCTTGTTCCTTTTTTTCGTCTTCTTCCTAGGCGTTCATTATTACAAAATTATGTATCGTATTATACATGAATGCTGCAACATCTACGCTTTACAGCCCAACACATCCGATTTTAGAACGGTGGTATTGGGACTGCGATCCCTAATCGCTTAGCTAGGCTGCATAATTGCAATCTTGTTTCCAGGGCCACCACTTGGAGATAGAATAGAGTCTTGGACAGTTATGAGTTGCTGACCCTGACGCAAGCAGCCAGTTGTGATTCACTGAGTGATGTGAGCTCATTCAGCTCAAAAAAGTCTCTAGCCGTCGTTAGCGACGATGGCTACATCATCAGACGTTTTGTGTCTTGATGATATAACTTACGATGTATGTGGATTATAGTTAGGAAGACATTGCGTTAGTCGCCAACCTCAGTCTCTCGTCCGGATTTATCTTGGACCAGATGCAATACGATTAGTCGCGACGGCTGGAGGTAACTCATGGTGCTCTGGTATTACCACCCGTTGTATTCCCAATGCAGGTAGCAGTGTTTGCACCTTTTGCTCGCTCAGCAAATAATCTTTCTTTCTCTCGCTCTCTCTCTCTCTCTCTCTCTCTCTCTCTCTCTCTCACATACACACACAAACGCACACACAATTACATTGCTAATCTAAAAATGAGATAAGTAGAAGGACCACTTTTACAACAAAAATATTTACAGCAAACATATACGATGATGTGGAAAGTTTATTGGAAGGAACCAAACAATAAACAGACCTGGGGCAGCTGGGGCTGCCTTCCTCGACAGATAATCACTCGCATACACACGGAAGTGATACGGGCGATCTCTTAATAAGTTAGAAGTAGCCGATCCTTTTTTTACAGCATACGTAACACAGATAATACAGTACTACGGTACTTCCTAGCCTGGTCTAGATTCTAGACATCCTGAATACTGTTTCAGTGATTTGGCTTTATCCATCTCTATGTTCATTAAAACTTGATTTCATGCTGTCGATGTTTCATAAACCTGGTTTTATACAATCGTTATTTCATTAGCTTGACTCCACGTGGCCTCATTTTCCTTAACTTGACTCAAATTGGCCTCAGTATCTTTACTTGAATCCACATGACCTCTATTTCCCTTACTTAACTCATGTGACATCTGTTTTATTAACTTGACTCCATCTGATCTATGTTTCATTAACCTGATTCCATGTGGCCTATATTTCGTTAACTCGACTCCATATTGCCTCTGTTTCATAAACTTAACTCTATGTGGCCTCTGTTTCAGAAACTTAACTCTATATGGCCTCTGTTTCATAAACTTAACTCTATGGGGCCTTTGTTTCAGAAACGTGACTCTATATGGCCTCTGTTTCATAAACTTAACTCTATGTGGCCTTTGTTTCAGAAACGTGACTCTATGTGGTCTCTGTTTCATAAACCGGTCTCCATCTGGTCTTTGTTCCATTAACTTGACTTCATGTGATCTCTGTTTCATAAACTTAACTCTATGTGGCCTCTGTTTCATAAACTTGACTCCATGTGACCTTTGTTCCATTAACTTGACTTCATGTGATCTCTGTTTCATAAACTGGACTCCATGTGGCCTTTGTTCCATTAACTTGACTTCATGTGATCTCTATTTCATAAACTTGACTCCATGTGGCCTTTGTATTATTAACTTGACTTCATGTGATCTCTGTTTCATAAACTTAACTCTATGTGGCATCTGTTTCATAAACTTGACTCCATGTGACCTTTGTTCCATTAACTTGACTTCATGTGATCTCTGTTTCATAAACTTGACTCCATGTGACCTTTGTTCCATTAACTTGATTTCATATGATCTCTTTTTCATTAACTAGACTCCATGTGGCCTCTGTATTATTAACTTTATATCATGCAGCCGTAGGTTCATTAAAACCTGACTCCATGATGTTGATGTTTCATTAACCTTGCTTCATACAGTTTTTGTTTCATTAACCTTGCTTCATACAGTTTTTGTTTCATTAACCTTGCTTCATACAGTTTTTGTTTCATTAACCTTGCTTCATACAGTTTTTGTTTCATTAACCTTGCTTCATACAGTTTTTGTTTCATTAACCTTGCTTCATACAGTTTTTGTTTCATTAACCTTGCTTCATACAGTTTTTGTTTCATTAACCTTGCTTCATACAGTTTTTGTTTCATTAACCTTGCTTCATACAGTTTTTGTTTCATTAACCTTGCTTCATACAGTTTTTGTTTCATTAACCTTGCTTCATACAGTTTTTGTTTCATTAACCTTGCTTCATACAGTTTTTGTTTCATTAACCTTGCTTCATACAGTTTTTGTTTCATTAACCTTGCTTCATACAGTTTTTGTTTCATTAACCTTGCTTCATACAGTTTTTGTTTCATTAACCTTGCTTCATACAGTTTTTGTTTCATTAACCTTGCTTCATACAGTTTTTGTTTCATTAACCTTGCTTCATACAGTTTTTGTTTCATTAACCTTGCTTCATACAGTTTTTGTTTCATTAACCTTGCTTCATACAGTTTTTGTTTCATTAACCTTGCTTCATACAGTTTTTGTTTCATTAACCTTGCTTCATACAATTTTTGTTTCATTAACCTTGCTTCATACAGTTTTTGTTTCATTAACCTTGCTTCATACAGTTTTTGTTTCATTAACCTTGCTTCATACAGTTTTTGTTTCATTAACCTTGCTTCATACAGTTTTTGTTTCATTAACTTGACTTCATGCGGACCTTTGCTAATTAAAATGACTTCACGCTACCCTGTTCCATTAACGCAACCGCATCTGGCTATTGATCAATAATTTGACGTCATGCAAACTTAGTTCATTAACGAGTCTCCACTTTGTTTGTCATCGTCTTCTTCTTTCTTCTTCTGTCGTCTCACTTTATGCCAGGTTGTAGCTCAGTATTGTGGTATGTATTTGTATTTCGTCTCTCTCGTGGTCCGAGTAACATGTTTCACTGTTGTTACGGCATGTCTCGTTTACACTGTCTATCCACCTTTTCACCGGTCTGCCTCTGGCTCTTCTTCCTGAAGTTCTCCTGTAGAAGGTTGCATGAACAGTGTCGTCTGGTTGCATTCTCACAATGTGGGCAAGCCAATTCATTCTCTGTTGCTCGATGTGCTGTAGACCGGGGAATTGTTCCAACCTTTTCCCGAATACCCATATCTCTATTTTGTTTCTTCTGATGTTGTTAGAGACTTTTCGTTGGCACCGCATTTCGCAGGTGGCTAACTTTCGTTCTTTGGCCTTATTAAATACCCGTGTCTGTCACTGGTAGCACAGGATTGGGACGAACATACTATTTATCATCTGCTGTTTTGTTTGGAGGGAAATCTTGGGGGTGTTTTATAAGTGGAGACAGCTGGTAGGTGACAGCGTTTGTCCTCTGCACTCTCGTCTCTATCTCTCTGTCGAGTATGCCATCCTCAGTCCCTCTGCACTCTCGTCTCTATCTCTCTGTCGAGTATGCCATCCTCAGTCCCTCTGCAATCTCGTCTCTATCTTTCTGTCGAGTATGCCATCATCAGTCTCTCTGCACTCTCGTCTCTATCTCTCTGTCGAGTATGCCATCCTCAGTCCCTCTGCACTCTCGTCTCTATCTCTCTGTCGAGTATGCCATCCTCAGTCCCTCTGTACTCTCGTCTCTATCTCTCTGTCGAGTATGCCATCCTCAGTTTCTCTGCACTCTCGTCTCTATCTTTCTGTCGAGTATGCCATCCTCAGTCCCTCTGTACTCTCGTCTCTATCTCTCTGTCGAGTATGCCATCCTCAGTCCCTCTGCACTCTCGTCTCTATCTTTCTGTCGAGTATGCCATCCTCAGTCCCTCTGCACTCTCGTCTCTATCTTTCTGTCGAGTATGCCATCCTCAGTCCCTCTGCACTCTCGTCTCTATCTCTCTATTGATTATGACATCTCAGGTTTTTCATCTATTTATTTTAATTCATTTGACTCTTGATTCATTAACTTGTCTACATGTTCATTTAGATCGTTAACTTAATTTTACATGAAAATTGGTCCATTACATAGAATCCACGCACCGTTAGTACAATTACTTGACTCGAAACAAATGTCAGGCCCTTAACTTAATGTCAAGCGTCCTCTGTCTATTTACTTGATTCCTTACCAATTTTGGTTGGTTAGCTTGACTGTATACACCAACTATAGAAGTTTCTCGTGTCATGATTGTCAGCAAATTCCTGTATCAGATCTGTTTTATTGGTCAGCTAGGAGTCCTGCAAATAACGCAGTTTGCATTGAACAGTCCTTCGCTCGTTTAGGAAAGCTGCTTTCTTGGATGTTGACGCTGGGTCATTGAAATATATTTTGTGGAGACGGTATTTGTCAGCTAGCATCGTTTTTATATCCTCTGAGTTCTCATCAAACCAGTCGGTTTTCTCACTAATTGCGTGACCCAGGATTTCGGTAGATGTGTTATAGACCTGTGCACTAAGGGCCGACTAATGTGTATCTACACTTTTGTCGTCTAGCGAGACAGTTTGGAGATGGTTTTCCAGGGTAGCAGCAAACGATTGTTGGAGCGACACGTTCTGTAGCTTAGTAACATCACGCCTTTTATTGGTCTTCTTTCCCCGAGGACGTCTGCATAACTTAATACGAATTTTTAGCTATCACGCGCTCGGGTCGGTCTATGGTCCATCTTCTTCAGGTTTCCTACCCCTCCTCCATGCAGATGGGAAAACTAATTACAGATCCTGACAAAATTATCACACGCTGTGTAGAGCACTTTGATAATATCTTGAACCAGGCTTCATCTGTTAGCAGCAAAGCCATTGACCGCATGCCCCAGTATCCTCTAAACGAGGCTCTGGATGATATACCGACTGTACAGGAGACCCAAAAACCGGTTAGTCAACTCTCCAGTGGCAAAACTCCTGGCTCTGGTGAAATTCATGTGGAGGTCTACAAAAGTGGCATCTTAGCACTGTAAAACTCCACTTGCTCTTCAAACAGATGTGGCACAGTGAAACCATCTCGCAAGATCTGCAGGATGCCACAATAATACATCTGTATAAATGGAAAGGTAACCACCAATCATGCGATAACCACCGCGACATTTCTTTACTATCCATCGCAGGGAAGATTTCGTCAGAAACCTTCTCAATCGCCTCACAGCTCATCTTGATGAAGGTCTTCTACCTGAAAGTCAGTTTGGTTTTGGGAAAGAGCATGGGGCCGCAGATATGGTGTTTGCTGCCAGACAGCTACAAGAGAAATTCCAGAAACAGCAGTGCGACTTGTACGAAGCCTTCATCGATATGACAAAGGCGTTTGATAAGATCAACAGAGAAGGCCTGTGGAAAATCAAGACAAAGTACGAAAAAATGCCCAAAAAATGTGTCAACTTAGTACGGCAACTACATGATGGAATGCAGGCTAGAGTTCAGAAAAATTGTGATTATTCAAAGTCCTGTCCAGTAACTAATGATGTTATACAGGGGTGTGTGCTTGCACCAACCTTGTTCAGCATGCTTTTTTTCTGCAATGCTAACTGATGCTTTCAGAGATGGTGACATAGGAATCGACATAAGATATCATATAGGTGGTCAGCTGTTCAACCTAAGGCGGCTTCAAGCAAAAACTAAGGTCAAGACACACACCATCAGATATCTTCTGTTTGCTGACGATTGTGCTCTGCAGGCTGTCACGGAGGCTGATCTGCAGAAAAGCGTGGATAGTTTCTCCTTAGCGTGTTTGAACTTTGGACTTACCATCAACACAGAAAACCGAAATAATGTAAGAACCAGCTTCTGTCAAAACGTGTACTGAGCCAATCATCAAGATCAATGGTGAAAAACTGAAAGTTGTAAATAGATCCGCATACCTCGGTAGTACACTGTCTCAGAATGTAGTCATGGATGATGATATGAACGTTAGAATCGACAAAGTCAGCGCCACCTTTTGCAGACTACAGTCAAACGTCTGACATCGAAATTATATCAGCCTCCAGACAAAGCTAAAAGTGCGCAGAATAGTGGTGGTCCCTGTGCTGCTATATCCAAGTGAAACAGGGACTGTATTCAGGCGGCATGCAAAGAAGCTGAGTCACTTTCACTCATTTGTCTCAGGAGGGTGATGAATGTCGAATGGCAAGACAGGGTCTCGGACACTGGTGTTATTGAGAGAGCTGGTATCTCTAGCATTGATACCATCATGACGCAATCATAGATTCGCATGCCAAACTATTGGTTGCCAACAATAATCTTCTATGGCGAGATGCAGAATGGCGAAGGCTCGTAAAGACGCCAAAAAAGCGCTTTAAAGACACATTCAAACCGTCTTTAAAAGGCTTCAGCAAAAACCTCCAAACATGGGAATATGAGGCAAAGGACCGTACAACTTGGCGTACAGCTCTCCGACGAGGAATAGTGTCATGCGAGGCTTCTAAAAAGACAGCAGCAGAACAACAGAGAAAGGCCACAAAAGCCCATGAAATATCAGAGTCTCGCGAAGTGCCTCACTGCCTGCGAATATGCAGCTATCAAATCAGACTTGTCAGCCATCTCCGCACCCATCCACAACCCGGAAGTACAGAATACTCGACTGAGGAATTGGCTAAAAATGAAAAAAGAAAGGTCTACGCGTGATAGAAGAACAACAACATACACCAATAGTCCACCAACGTGTGTCCATACGGCCCTGGTTTATTAACTTGACTGCTGTTAGCCCTAATTTTGGTTCCAGTTTGAGACATCTGCGTTAGGCTAATCTGACTACTCTATTATCTATGAACCTGAAGGTGTATTTTATTTCTTTACGCCAATTGTGCGCTTCTCCTAATTCACGAGTACCTCTTGTTTCCATTCTTGCGTGTGTGCTTCTGTTAGATAAACAAAACGATCGCAATTATCTTCGAGTACGCCATCTGTTTATCTACAGTAATGGACTTATTACTTCTGACGCTAACAGGTTTTATTGAGTTCAAAGCGACAGAAGTAATCAGCAGATTAGAGAGGGTTAGAGAGCAAAGTAAGGGAAGAATGCTAGGGATGTCAGACTCGATAGTCGCAAAATAGGCATTCAAAATTGAACAAGTGAAGCCAAATAGATTTTATGAACGGGGCTACTTGGTTTATTAAAACCTATTTATTGCATGCTAATCCAACTACATTTTGACATAAATACTGCACCGGAATATTGTAATTCTGGTGATCTTTCAAGGGAAGTCCATGTCCTATGCCAGCAGGCCAAATATCGTCTAAACTCATCTGTGTTTTTTGCCTTGGAGCACCATGACATACCAAGCATTTTTCGCAGGCATAGCTAGCTGACAAGGATAATGCAATAGTACAGTGCTTGCATGGTATCGGTGGCCGTCCTGGTCGACGATTCAAGACTTAGGATTGACGTTCCTTTGCGTGTCCATCTATTGTCAGGCCGCGTACTACGTGACGAGACCAGCAGTATCTTCGATCTCAGTGACGCAAGTTTGAATACTGATGACTTTGTTACGGATGTGGTCATGTTGTGATATTGACAATGTTCAACGCCTCCATCGTCCATTGAGTAGCTTGGAGCCTCGCTGTGTTCATTTCTTATAGGTTCCACACATCGCAGCAAGATACCATCACCGGAATGACCGTATTGTTCAACATTGTAGCTTTCGTTTTGCTGTTTTGTATCTGTAGAATTATGAATCTCATGCGATTGAAGCGGAACCACCCTATTGCTATCATTCGTGAGTTCTCTCGATCCTTCTTCTTCTTCTTCTATTGTGGCCAGTGCGAAGTCTGAAGACCATGACCTGCTCTCTTCTGTTCAACTGGTAATAGACATCGTTTTTTGTGTAGCCAGTATGTTCTGTTTCCCATTTGGTCATGTATCTAGCTCTAATAAGCCTTTTTGACTCTTCATATGTCACACTAGTATCTGGTTGTGGTAGTCTTGCACCTTCTTTTGCCAGTCTGTCTGCCTTCTCGTTGCCTTGGATGTTACAGTGGGATGGAACCCATTGTACCACTACTCTTTTTGGTGCGGACTGCTGGCGTAGTTGACAGAGTACTGCTCTTAAATCATTACTCTCGATCCATTCTGTGAGAGTTCGTCATTGTTTGGCCCTAGTAAATATACGTAGTCACGATTGTGACTTTCATGTGCGTGTCATGAATCATGTCCTTGCAGGAACAGACAGTATTCATTTTAAGTCTTTTGTCGATACATTCTTCACCAAACCTTCCTTAGTTCACTCAGGTTAGGTCATCCCGTAACCGGTGAGGTCGTTGAGGCACACATGAAGACATCCTCACAACGCCACGCCACCCTTCTCTGTCAGATGGCGCTGCCTGTAACTCTTCTGGTCGGAGATTGATCCATTATTTTATGTTGTCCTCCCATCACTTTTTGGGACGGCCTCTTCGTCGTCTGCCATGCACCTTTCCGTAGAGAATCGTATTTGCAGGACCCTTTGATCTCGATATGTGACCGTACCAAGCGAGTTTCCTTCTTTGGACAGTTGCCGAGGTCTTAAAAAGGCCCTATTGCTGTTGAAATTATATCTCGTATTTCCTCATTTGTAACTCGATCTTTGTACGTGACGTTTAAAAGTCTTCGGAAACATCTCATCTCCAAGGTATGTATCCTTCGCTGAAGATCAGCTGTAACTGTCCATGTCTCACAAACATAGAGGAATATTGACAGGACCAGAGTAGGCATTAATCTTATTTTCGTGCATAGTGCTAACCGTTTATCTTGCCAGATTTTGTTTAGCCGTGCAAGTTTAGGCAATATGAAGCTTTTTTTTCCAAATTGCCGATGACCACGTCTGCAATACTTCCAAGTGGTTAGAAATAGTATACATATATTTATTTATTTATTTTTAAAAATACATTTTTTCTCAAACTGCGGAGATCAGT
Source organism: Ariolimax columbianus (assembly GCA_036924085.1). Classification (NCBI taxonomy): domain Eukaryota; kingdom Metazoa; phylum Mollusca; class Gastropoda; order Stylommatophora; family Arionidae; genus Ariolimax; species Ariolimax columbianus. The sequence goes on from JAVGWX010000005.1 coordinate 33,765,125, forward strand.
GACTATAGCTGATGATCTGACTAATATAAAAGCAAAGCCATCACAGCTTTTAGTCGACGGTTCAACAGTGTGGAAACGTTTAGAAATTAGCTCAGCTGAGCTGATGGTTTACCGTGCCGCCATTCTCTTCACCCTGCTCTTCGTCTGTGAGAGCTGAACTGTCTACGCTGGTGACGCCAGAAGTCTAAATCTCGTCGAAATTAATTATCTGAGACGCATGCTGCTTTTTCGCTAGCAGTGCCATAGCACAGACAATGAAGTGCTATTCAGTGTCAAAATTCCAGATGTAATTTTGCACACAAAACAACAACTGAGATTGGCAGGCCACTGTGCTTGACTGTCAAGCAAAAGGCTTGCAACAAAGGATTATGGTGAAATGAGTGGAGGAGATCGATCACATGGGTGTTAGGAAAAGCGATTCAAAGATAATCTAACGGATTTACTTAACTGCTGCCAAATTAACATTGACACCAGGGAAAACTGTTCAAATTAGTTCAACCTGGAAGGGGTGTTGTGCCAAACGACGCTACAATCAGTGAGTGCCTCCGAGTTCATGCTGCCCAGGATAGACGAGCAATCAGGAAGTCTAGATTAGAAGGAATACCAGTGGCAGCTGCGGATTATGTTTGCCAACCGTGTCATATAACTTGACGTGCTTGCATTATTTGGCGAATCACTCACACACGCACTCACATACTCAAGGATGCAGTATGACATAGGGTGATATTGTGTGACTCATAGAATTTACACATCTACATATGTATAATATATATATATATATATATCTACAGGTTTATTTACATTTCAGCAGATGCCATGAAAGCTTGTCACAATGTAGGGGTAAGATAGCTCACAAAGATCTTTAATCAGGCGTGGATTGAAGGGAAGGTACTTGGTGATAGGTAAATAACGGTGGTGGTACCTATTTGAAAAACAAACAAGGGCACCAGAAAAGCAGAACAGATTGGTAAATCTTATAGGGTATATCACTTTTTAGCCACTTTGAACAATTTTGTTAATTGGTCATTGAGCAACGAGTTCGAGTTATTGTGGTGCCGCTGCCCAGTGCTTCACAATCAGGTTTCAGGAAAAGTTGAGGCTGGACGGGTGCTATAATTACGCGCAGACAGTTAAGTGGAAAAAAAACACACTTTACAATGCAATTCAAAACTCCGCGTGGCTTCATTGATCAAGAAAAGGCATTTGACAGGGTAAACCGATGTAGATTTGGGAGCTAATGGAGGATAATGCTGTGGAGTGTCAACTGTTGGATGGCATTCGTGCTTTGTACGTAAACAGTGAACGTGCAGTACGAACACATGCAGGTATGACAAATTGGTTTCAAGTGTTGAATGGTGTACGGCAGGGGCGTGTTCTTTTGCCACTCCTTTTCATAATTTATATGGATACAATTGCAATTGAACCTCAACTATCCTGAGCTCAACTTGGATTCCGTCGAGGTATGAGCTGCACGGACGCCTTGTTCACATTAAGACAAATAAGCTAAAGATCAATAGAATACAAGGACAATCTATGTGTTGCTTTCATTGATCAGGAAAAAGCGTTCAATAGGGTAGACATGACTCAACTTTGGAAGATATTGGAAGATTATGGTGTACAAGGCCAGCTTCTTGATAATGTCAGATCACTATATCGTTCGAGTACAAACGTCGTCAGGCAAGGGTGTGTGCTTTCTCCTCTGTTGGTTAACATCTATATGGACAAAATCGCTTCAGAGACTAGTCAAATTGAGACATCTGAAGCAGAACATAACTCAATTCACTAATTACTCTTTGCAGTTGATCATTGTTTGCTGTACGACGATGAAAATAAACTGCAAGACCACATGAACGCGCCTGCGACTACCTGTGCTAAATACAAAATATGAATTAGCGAGAACAAAACGGAAACTATGATGATCAGTAGAGCTCCTGGGCCACACAAGATAAGTCTAAGTGATATTGCTCTTCAACAGGTCCATGAGTTCAAGTATTTGGGCAGTATTTATTTGGCAGACGGTAGAATCGACAGGGAAATCGAGACAATGTGCCAGAAAGCGTCTGCGGTGACTTATAAGCTGTCCCCATTGCTTAGACACCCGAGCATTAGTTTGGCAACAAACCAACAGCTGATAAACAGTATATGTATGCCGATTTTATGCTACCAGTGCCAAACATGGCCTCTGTCAAGAGCGTTTGAGAGCAGAATTTCGACTGGTGAAATGAAGTGTTTGAGGAAAGTCATCGGTGTTACCAGAAGAGACAGAATGCGGAATGACGACAATCGAAGTATGGTTGGCAATACGTCTTTTGCCGAATACATTTATAGGAAGAAAATAAGTTGATTTGGTCATCCCATGAGAATGCACCCTCATCATCTTCCACTGATGGCTTACAATGCTGGTAGATCTGGCTACAGGGCAAGGGGGCTGCCGCGAGGTAGGTGGATAGAGGACATTAGAGTGATTGTGCAACGACAAGGGCTCACATTGACCGACGCAACGCACTTGGCGCAGAATAGACGACTCAAGCTACCCACGTCGCTAAACAGCACAAGTGGAAAGAAAACTAACTAACAATTGCACAGTTGGCTAACCGTCATGAGCAGTCCCTAAAAGAACTGTTACTTGCTGATGATCAGATCATCTCCATTTCGCTTGTAATGATCAACACAGGCAAGACAGAGACTTTGTTGAAATCGCGTGATCAAGTGCAGAGAGGTTTCCACATCAGTGGCATTGATGTGAAGCAGGTACGCGAGTTTAAATACCTTGATATAGTCAGTCTTTTAATTCATAAACATGGTTCGAAGCAATTTTCTAATAAACTGCATGTCAGATCCAAATGATTTGTTGCATGCAGTAATAGAATATCCATGACGTTTTGGATATGTTTTTATCTCAAAGAAATTTATGTATTTTGAATAAAATTATTTATTAGTCTATACAAAAGCATCCTCAGTGAATTGGACATAATTTCAACATGTTTAAGGTACACATACAGGCTGTTTTATAAAGAGATGGTTTTACCTTTAAGTACGCTCATTAAATACAAATTCCCGTGTACCAATTAGACAATTTGTCGAATGCGGAAAACAACAAACGTCATTCATGCGAAAATGTCTAATAGTTATAAGCATATACGCCAGTGTTGGGGTGAGGGGGCCGTATCATAGGACATGAGATACGCCAAAATAATCATCTTTTACATGAAAAGGAAGACGAAGGAGACTGCAACAATTACAGGGGGATATCGTTCCTTAACACCGTATGCAAAGTGTCTGCTCGCATCATTCTGAGCAGGCTGCGAAACAGGGTGTACCTAGAGTCTCAGTGTGGTTTTCGCGCAGAAAGGTTCACTGTTGATATGGTCTTTTCACTGGGACACGTGCAAGAGAAATGCAGAGAACAACACAGACCACCATTTCTTAACTTAATTGACGTCATCAAGGAATTCGACCTGGTAAACAGGGAGGATCTTTTCAAAGTACTGTTTACAGTTGGCTGCCCACCTAAACTACTGAGCATGATTAGGTCTTTCATGTTGGCATGAAAGGTACAGTGCTGCATGACGGTCAGGAATCTGAGGCTTTCGACATTACCAGCGGAGATAAACAAGGTTATATCTTGGCTACGACTCTATTTGACATTTTCTTTGCCATCGTGTTTAAATACCCTTTAAAACTGCCACAAATGGGGTCTTACTGCATACTAGGTCAGATAGGAGACTATTTAAATCTAATCAGACTACGAACAAAAAGTAAGAGGAGGGAGACTGTCATTACGTTCTTCGCCGATGATGCTGCATTGTTGCCCAAACGGAAGCCGAATTACAGATCATCATTGTTAGGTTGGCATAATTTTTTTCATCTGTGTTGGATTCAACATCAGCGTACAAAAAACAAAAAGTGATGAGTCAAGGTGTAGATCCTCCAGACATTGTCTTAAACGATACAAATCTGGAGGTAGTAAAGCACTTCAGCTACCTCGTATCTATCATACCCCGATAACCTTTCACTGGAAGCAGAGCTGCACAAGCGATTAGGAATGGCCTCATTAGCACTGGAAAGTGTACATTGATATTAATTTCAAAATGAGTTTGAAATGTACATTTGTAACAAAACCGCGCGGTTACTGTTGTACTAAAACAGTCCTTCCGCAGGGAATCTAAGTTTGGTTATTTATATTGCGATATTCATGACCAAAAGAGACGAACGCAATTGGCGTTTGGTGTGGACATATCATCCTTTTACCGTTGTATTGGACAGGACTCAGAGTGCACTCATATCAAGCAAGAAAATAAAAGAAAATTTGACGATTTCGACAAAGGTGTTATAAAACAGGAGATATTGAAACTGTTGACGAAAGCTCAACTTGTTACTCTCCGAAAATTAAACTTAACATTAGAGCTTGTGTATTACAATTTGTCCAACCAGTAACAATTGTCAACCTCTTCGAATCGATAGATTCAGAAGATTAAATTCATCTTTTGTAGACATACTGATATTACATATTAGATATATACCATGATGAAGAATGTCTTTTGCAGAAATGCGATCCCGGTATGAATGAAACTCGTTCATGCCAAATATCCAGCCTACTCTAGTCATGCCAACGCACTTCTTGACATCTTTGTGCCATTGCCTTTTTGGTCTGCCTCTACCTCTCTTCCACGCACCACATCTTTCCTTACCTTTCTCTCAAGACCGTTGGGTCTGTTGATGTGGCCAAAGTATTTTAACGTTCTGTTCATGATGATATTTTTGAGCCAGTTCTTCTTTTTGTCCAACGTTTGTGGATTGTCTGCATTTTTCTTGTAATTTGTACATTGTATTATGAGGTTCCTTCTTTAACATTTCTCCCTTTCGGTCTGGGTAATTGTTCACGTTTCGCAGCTTATGATGCCATACAAATAAAAACACATGTTCTCAACATTATCAATTTTTGTGGTTTGCTGGTATTCTGCCATTGTTTCTCAAGGCTGTATAGACTCTGCATTGCCCTTCTCAATCTCTTTCTATTTCCTTTGAGCAGTCGCTATTGTTGTCAATTATGTAGCCCAGATACTCGAAGTTCATGACCTGCTTCATTTTCACACCCTCGCATTTAAATTAATGTTGACTTCTTGTTTTGTCGGCGGTCATTATCTTAGTTTGTTTATGTGTACACATAAGTTTTTATCTTCGCTGCATCTACAATTAGCTACCCTAACCCCTCTGCACTGTTTGACTGAATCACTGTGTCGTCTGCATATCTTAGCTCTGGGAACGTGTATCCAGAGATTGTAAAGAAGGAGTAACTTTAGAAATGTTCATCCACTCTAAGTACCTCATTTAGAACTATGTATACAATGTAATACCTATGAGGAGAGGATACATCCATGATTTACATCCATTTGTACTTCAAACCAATATGTTGTGGTTTGCTGAGAAGAGCATAGATGAAACCTTAGATACTGCGGGTCTACTTTGTTCTAGTATCTGAGTCTGTTCAGATGGACTCGCACATCGGTAAACGACCCTCCTAGCGGAGTAATTGTCACTTCGAGCCTAGCCCACTATAGAGGGAATCCTCCCCCGGCTACATCCAGCTCACGACAGAGCAGGGACCTGCACAGTGGCTACCACGTTTGTAGAACTATAGGTCAACTAAGACTAACATGATGCTTTACCAGATGCACTGACATCGGCTTCTTGTTCATGATAGAATTATTTGGTTAGATAGATTAGATCAGCTGGAAACACCATATCTATAATGATTATTCAAGCATATTTAACTATATATACACACACATATATATATATATATATATATATATATATATATATATATATATATGCACGGGGATTCCGTGACGAAGTGGTTGAGCCGTTTGCTTCGTGATCAGGTGGTGTGGGTTCGACTCCGGACTCTGACGCCTTTTTCACGGGGGCTTGAAATGAAGTCCCCTGCATCTCGTAGCCGCCTCCTAATTGTCTTGTCTTGACTTGCCACTGGGGTCGTGCGGCTCGAGACGAGAGAATGAGGATACAAAGAAACGTAGTTAATCCTTACTAAAAATAGCGCTAGCCAAATAAATTATCGTTTGCGATAGACGGCTGCCTTTGCATTTGCCTTTATATGTGCATGTGTATGTGTATGTGTGTTTATAACCTGTACAGGTTTGACATAATCCTATACGATGTTAGTGTTTATCTCTTCTAACATTCCACAACGTTATGAAGAAGGTGGATCTGGATCTTCCAGGCTGTAGTGCAAATTGAGGCATTTCAGCACGCTATGCTATATGAGTACAATGTTTGTCATAAGGGAGACTACTGCATCTAAACCTGTTTACAGAGACGGAACTACCTTGGACCAGTCAAGAGAACTGGAGGTAATTCAGGATACAGGCCCTCTGGTCCCTCCTCTTTGAAATCAGGGATCGCTTGAAACTGCGTGGCTCGAGCCCACGCCGTTTCCGTTCATCGCTTTGATAGGCGAGTGCCTTACCTATCGACCACAGCGACCCTCACAATAATACAATAATATATCGGTTGAATTAGTTACATATTTTCGTGTGTGTCTTGATGAAAGCTTTACGTAACGTTGTTTCTTGTATGCGTGCTATTTTTTGTTATTTTTTGTTGTTGCTTGGGGGTATATCTGGGTGGCTTAATTGGACGCATACATATTCATATTTCTATCGATACAAAACACATTGTAACTATAGAGACAACATTGATGGACAAATTGACGGACAAATTTATGGAGAAAAGTCTGGACCGCGACAAATTATTTGAGCTGAACGGGGCCTTAAACTACATATAAATAATCCGATCACGTTCCTGACGCATCCCAGCGGAAATCAAAATGTAAAATTCAACAGCAAAACGCAAAAAACAAAATCCACAAACAACTTCAAAACACAGCTTAGCAGACGCGATAATCCTTGTCCAGTTGTCGGAAATCTACAACGGATTTCTCAGGGAAGAAAAGAAAGTGTAAATCTACTTCTTAACCCAGGGAGAGACGACACAGCTAGAAAAGAAACCAGCAAATGAGAAAGTCAAGTACTCGATTATTTGAATTCCCGATTATAGTGTTGTTTTACACTCGACTTCCTTAATAATACAGTATCGTTTTATACTTGACTGCAGTATCGTTCCAAACTTGAATTCCATAATATAGTGTCTAAATATCTGAATTCATGAAAAGATTCTCGTTTTACAATTGAAATATTCTTTAATGCAATGTTGTGGAAAACTTGAATTCCCTATTATAGTTTTGTTTTATATGTGAATTATTGAATACAGTAAGATTGTTTACTTGGATTTCCGAATACTGTGTTGTTTAATAAATTATTGAATAATACAGTGTCATATTATACATGAATTCTTGAATACACTATCGTTTTATAAATGAATTCATGACTGCATTGTTGTTTTATATTTGATTTTAGGAATACAGTGTCGTTTTATAATTGATTTTAGGAATACAGTGTCGTTTTATAATTGATTCCATCAATATAGTTCCGTTTTACACTTGAATTCCAAAATAGTCTCGATGCATATTTGAATTCATGAGCAGAAGGTCGTTTTATACTTGAATCCTCCAAAACAGTGCCATTTTGTACTTGGATTGCTTAACAATACAGTGTCGTTTATACTTGAATTTCTAAATAAAACAGTGCAGTTTTATTCTTGAATTCCTCAACAATACAATGTCGATTTAGACTTGAATTCCTAAATAACACAGTGTCGTTCCATACTTGAATTCCCGAAAATAGTGTATATTTATTTAGCTTGCTGCTGAAGTTGTTTAGATATTCTCGCGATACAATCGCATACATGCAATGTGAAACAATAAGCCACTTCGAGTCTAGTCAATAGAATCCTTAGAGATACAACAATGTTGCTGGTGCTTTTACAGATACAGCCACAACTTATGAAGAGGATGTCAGACTTTCTGAAGAAGGTGGAAAGTTATCGCAATCTGATATAGGTATAACGTATGAAGAGGCTGGCAGACTGTCTGAAGAAGGTGGAAAGTTATCTCAATCTGATGTAGGTATAACGTATGAAGAAGCTGGCAGACTATCTGTAGAAGGTGGAAAGTTATCTCAATCTGATGTAGGTATAACGTATGAAGAGGCTGGCAGAATGTCTGTAGAAGGTGGAAAGTTATCTCAATCTGATGTAGGTATAACGTATGAAGAGGCTGGCAGAATGTCTGAAGAAGGTGAACAGCTACTTCAACCTAGTGCAGGTATAACATGAAGAGGCCTAGATGTTTACCAGGTGTGAATACAGGAACAAGTGGAAAGCAGAGCACACAGACAATCAAAGAAATAGCACATTTTACAAGCTTAACAGAGATAAGCAGGTGGTCATCGTTAGACTCCGAACAGAGCACACCATAATGAGATATCCTCTGTTCAACAAAAAAAAGAATATGACCTGTTTAAGAATATGTTTGCGGAACTGACAAAATGATGGCTGAGCATCAGCTACAAAGGTGTTCAACATACAAGGAACAGAGAAAAGAAAGTGTAGCCATCAACGATATCATTACTGAACAAAAAATGTGGAGATATCAATAACCTTAGGATAACAACAGCTTTCTTAAGGTATATTCAAGTTGGCGCCTGAAAGCGTACGAAAAAAAAGAGGAAAATGAAGAAAAAGAAAATGAAAAAAGACAAAAGAAGAGGATAAAAAGAAACATCATTATCTTCACCATCGTCCTAATTTATTTAGCTACATTTCAGATGAAATCGGAAATAAGAAGAAGAAGAAGAAGAAGAAGAAGAAGAAGTAGCAGAAGAAGAAGAAGAAGAAGAAGAAGAGGAGGAAGAGGAAGAAGAAAAAGGAGAAAAAGAAACAGATCAAGAAGAAGAATAAGAAGACGAAACAGATCAAGAAGAAGAAAAAGAAGAAGAAGAGGAATAAACAGAGTCAGCATGACCGTCATTATTATCTAGCTACATTGAAGATGACGCCTAAAATCGCTACAAAAAGGAAGAAAACGTTTCTCGAACTGTATTATTGAACCATTTATATAACCCCCTTGCCAGAAGACGACTGTAGACTCGTCACCAAATGGGACCAAATAATGCTGTACCCAATTTAGTTGCAAATGATGCCTGGGAAACGTCATAGAGGCACGAACGTGACATAGATTAGGCTAAATAACCCTAGCTAAAACAATAACCCGGACAGTAGTTAAGGGTATTGTGATACTCACTGAGATTGTCCTGATCTAGGTAAATATTTCTTGTTTCTGGATTTGATCAGACCAAATGCCGTGTCTGCAATGAAGGATGTATATATTGAACTTGATTTGTTCAGTGGTGGCATTTTTGAAGTGTGTTCACTTGGTTTTTTTGTGAAATGGAGGTCTGTGGTTTGAATCTATTTCTTTAATTTAGTGTATGGTGTTTGTTGGTTCGTTATAGTGGACTCATCCCATATGGCCTATTGACTTAACGTTACTTAATGTCTTCATGCTGGTTTAGAAAACACAGTAGAGTCTGGATACAACCAGTTCCATTGACATTTCCTTGCTCTAAAAGCTATGCACAATTTGTGTATTCTTAAATGCATTAATTGGGATCAAGATGCTGAGCAGTGCATGAGCTGCAGTGGTCAGCGACCCATAACTGACTGATAGCGTCAGGACCAGCGAACCAGAGCTGCCAAGACCCTCCTACACCTCCATGAGGTGATCCTGGATAATAGGCTGCAGCAGGGCAGACTGGCTAAGGAGAAGGGATCGGAGAGGGAATGCTAACCCGGTACTCAAAAAATGCTTGCTGAAGTCGGATGTGTTGGACCGAAAGGTGCACATATCGCAATCAAGCTGTAAACTACGACACAACGCATTCCGTTCTCTGTACTACATGCTGCTACTTTAAGCCCTTTCAGGGCTTGATAGTAGGAGATTGACAACGAACCATGCCAAGCCAAGCCAAATGCATTAGTTGTCTCTGCCTTCATTACTTCTGTGACAGTGTATTCCAAGTATTCACCACTCTCTGACTAAACAATTATTCCTGATATATAATCTGAACATTTCTTTAGTTAATTTGTAGCAATGTTATCTTGTTCTTGTATGTGGTTGCATTATGAAGAAAACAAAACTTGTTAAAGTCTTATGCCATATAGGGGTATCTGCAAGTGTTTGTAAGATGTTGTTTAATTCTGTACAGTGTTCCATTTGTTAGGTCTTGTTGGAAAAAAGCTCTTTCATAACATCGTCAAACGCCGGACACTCACAAATATGGTCAACTATTTCATAGGGATGTGTGCATGGGGACATGCAATAGTAGTGGACTTCATCTGCTGAGCGTGTGCCATAAACGATCTCTCTATCAAAAACACACTTTCGGCTGCTCACCCGTCAAACGACATACTAGATGCATATTTGATAGATGCAGTGTCACCTTAAGAACCATGGCATCAACAGAAGAAGCGACATAAGTGATGTGCAGGTAACTAAATATATATGTGGTGTCAAATTCTGGACTGACCACAGGCTGAGTGTCAAAATATAACCTCAAGATAAAGCCCATGAGACGACATTTAAGTCGGACACCTTTAACACAGTCTTCTTCGTGAACCTCACAGGGCAGGAAGCAATGCATCAATTTATCGTCGAAGAGGAAGAAGAAAAAGACACAACAGGAGAAGAAGGACAAGAAGAATAAGATGAGACAAAAAAAGACGAAGAAGTTATCTCAAAATTAAAGAGATCAGTCTCGGAGAGTTTTTTAAAAGCTATGAATATCGTTCAGCTAATGGATAAACGGTTGTGTCAGTCTAGTGAAGAAATGAGCCACCTTAAAGAAGACAGTGTACACTGTTGCTTCAAAGTTCCTAATGGGCCATGACACACGCACGAACCCTGACTGGTTTGGCGAAAACGATTAAGGTATCAAGACAATGGTCGACGAAATAAATTGCCTGTAAAGGTCACACTGCAATTGCTGCTCCTCACCATAAAAAAGGCAGCCTTCATCAAAATGCGAAAAATGGCGCAAAATCATCTTGCAAAGATGTAATACGTATGATTCATCATAAAGCTTCCTGTCACTATTTACAGTGGTACTCTAACAGGAAACCATTGTCTCAGCTTTTCTACGGCAAGCATTACCTCCATTGATTCTATCATGAGGCTTAGCCCCCCATGCACAACTGTAATCTCTTCTTAACACATGCTTAGACTGTTACAGTGAGTCAGAATATCTCTTGCCATGATCCTCTACTTAAAAGTTTCTAATCACCATTACACCATCTTGATTCTGAGATAAAGACGATATCTCTGCACACACAATTCCATTGATTGACATAAAGCAACTTCGTGTTGCAAGATTTCCCAAATATGCCTCGCGCATTTGTTGCCCCTTTACTACTAGTATCCAGACTATTGCGTTTTAATCTGGTTTAGCTCTTTATTGGCATAACGCTTTGCATGTAGCTTCATTATTGTTATCACTAAAAATAACATCTGATATATCTCCATATGCTCAAATTTTTTATATTCCTAAATGAGTCTGTGATTTAAAAAAAATACTGTTTTTCACTTAAAATATTACACGTTATATAATATATTTTGCAGTGCAGAATAAATAAACAATTGTAATCAGATACTTTTTAAAGGGCTTTCCACAACATCATCAGGCTTAAGTTACGAGAAAATATGCACCTTACTTTAATTATGTATAGAATGTCACCCAGACCCGGCAGTATTATATTCACATTTTAATATGCTTACTAACTACTGGAGGATCATTCTAGAATCATATAATACAGTTAGCCAGCGAACAATCCCATGGTGGGATTCCTAGAATTATAGTTATGAGAAAAGATTAATAAAAACTGACCCACGGTGTTTAGAAAGAGAATAATTCGAGGCGATTTAATCCAGGTTTATAATATAATCAACATATAGAATAAATTAAACTTTAACAAGTTTATCAAAATGCAGCCATATACAGAAACAAGAGGGCATAGTTACAAATTAAGAAAATTAATAAAGGTCCAGATTAGATAGCAGAAAATATGTTTTTAGTCAGACAGTGGTGAATGCTTGTAACGCCTTGCCACAGGAAATAATGTTAGCAGGGTTAAGTTTTTAATCAAGTGAATATAAAAGAATCTGACTGTATACAAACTGCAGAGTCTTCTAAACCAGTATAAAGACGTAGAGTTAAGTCGAGTTAAATTCATTCGGCCGACTCAGTAAAGATACGAACTGTTTATATCAATTAAATTAGGAAGAACATATAGAAATACAATTTTAAAATCATGAATATCGAGATAGCGTGTGGTTCTTCCACTTCTTGACTCCTGAAATATGTATTTATGTGTCATTTATAGGGTATCGGGGAGTCAGTGGCCTGCGGACTTGGAGCTTATTTTACAATTCTAACGTCGCAGGTTCGAATCAGGCAGTGTTTTGTTTAAGTAGGGTTGTTCCAGTCAACCGAACTGTAAAGGGGTACCTGACAAAGTCAGACGAACATTTCTGAGTCGACGATGGAGCTACGAGTTCATCTTACGTTATAGGCAATTTCATGATTAGAGCATTAACAATGGCGCCTAACTGGTTGCGGGTATGTTTTTCGCTCGTGTTTGAATCTAGCATGAATGCCGTCAGGCCACGGATTTGACTGATATTCTCATTAGTCGACGACTTACACCTGTGTTCATGGAAAAGTGATGTAGTTTTCTATTTGGATTATTTGGTTCGTACCATTTGTAGTGTTTTTCACTTAAACTATTCTGACAAAACCATCTGCTACTTCGGTTACCTTGTGTCGTATTTATATGGCCTAGTGCACAGGCTGAACCTGCTGAGAATAACGCTCTTCCCCCTGTCTGCTGAAGGTGGCAATACTGGTGGGGCTAAGACGTATTCACACAACTCAACGATGGACTCGCACATCTGTTAACCACTCTCTTTGCGGCTCCGTCACAGGTCACATAGTATCTAACTTTCATGATGCGTATTTGTGTTGTATCCTGATTGCTGTGCTGCGCCTTTTAGCTGGTTGCCTCCGACTTCAAAACCTTAAAGTTGCATAGGGAGACTGTCATCTTGCTCGAAAAGGTGTGATAATGATGACATGATGGACATGGACCCATTTCAAGTATCCCAGAAGGAAGGCAGTCTAGTGTGTCTTTTTCCCAGGATCGTCACGTCCTGCCAGAAACGAAGCATATACATGTGAGTGGGGTATCTCATTACTCCCCTTTAGTATTCACTGCTCCTCTGCAGTGATGGTATGCCTAGTATTCCACGTCACCTGAGAGGTCGTCACAAAGGGGCAGAGGTGCAGTGTTTGCAGTCCTGCACCTCGTTTACGTCCATTTGGGATGACTGATAGAAGAGAAAAGGAAAGAAAGAGGCAAGAATGCATTTAACCCATGACGTGGGGGGGGGGGGGGAGGGGGGCTTAAATTGGTTTAGCCCAGAGCGTGTACCACTCGCCGGTGGGTACTGCAGTTACACCTAAAGGGCTTCACCTGCTCATCGGCCTCTTATTCTGGCTTCTCTTCAAAGACCTGTCTGGCTTGGGTGACCCTAACAGGAGTAAAACTCCCGCCGGCATAGCTACCTGGATCAGTGGGACGCGCATGCTCTCTCAAGATAGACCTACATATGGAGATCCAACATCCAGCTAGCAGACAGCAGGGACTTCGTTGGACAAACTCATCGTGACAACGGTCGTAGTCGCTCAATGCAATTTGCCCTGATTGCCTATGCGAACATACTCGGTCTATACTTTTAGCAATGACATTAACTGAGCAAAAATGGAGGAGTTCAGATGCAATGAATAGGCAAGAATGATAAAACTGTCAAAGCTTAAAAAAAAACCTAGTGCGAACTAAAAGCAATGAGAAGGGTAGTGATACAGTGGATATTATCACACAGTGGCATATCATAAAATGATACAGCAGAAGGGTTGGCAAAGGAGGGAGCAATACGAACAATCGCCTTCTAAGAACAGAATATCCTTATCTAAGCTATAAGGAAAATCGACCAAATGATCACTGCCCTGATCAAGTAGAACAAGTCATCATATTAGGCAAGAGGACTGGGCATAACATATTGAGAAACCACATTAACCGGCTAAAATGGGATTCATCACCCATGTGTATGTGTGGGCAGGCAGCACAGACATCCAAACATATAACTCAAGACTGTTATATACTTAGTCAATTGCGCACTGAGGGCTGGCCCATGCAGACGAAGCTCCACAAAAAGCTGTTTGTAGCCCCAAAGCTGGCCCACGAAGACGAACCTTCACACAAAGCTGTTCGAAGCCTTGAAGCTGGCCCACGAAGACGAACCTCCACACAAATATGTCTGTGGCCTTGAAGCGAGCCCATGAAGACGAACCTCCACACAAAGTTGTTCGTAGCCTTGAAGCTGGCCCACGAAGACAAACCGCCACACAACGCTGTCCGTGGCCTTAAAGTTGGCCCACGAAGATGAACCTCTACATACAAGCTGTTTGTATCCTTGAAGCAGGCTCACGAAGTCGAACCTCCACACAAAGCTGTTCGAAGCCTTGAAGCTGGCCCACGAAGACAAACCGCCACACAAAGCTGTCCGTAGCCTTGAAGTTGGCCCACGAAGACGAACCGCCACACAAAGCTGTTCGAAGCCTTGAAGCTGCCCCACGAAAACAAACCGCAACACAAAGATGTCTGTAGCCTTGAAGCTGGCCCACGAAGACAAACCGCCACACAAAGCTGTCTGTAGCCTTGAAGCTGGCCCACGACGACAAACCGCCACACAAAGCTGTTTGTAGCCTCGAAGCTGGCCCACGAAGACAAACCGCCACACAAAGCTGTCTGTAGCCTTGAAGCTGGCCCACAAAGGTGAACCGCCACACAAAGTTGCATGTAGCCTTGAAGCTGGCCCACGAAGACGAACCTCCACACAAAGCTGTTTCTAGCCTTGAAGCTGGCCCACGAAGACGAACCGCCACACAAAGCTGTTTCTAGCCTTGAAGCTGGCCCACAAAGGCGAACCGCCACACAAAGCTGTTCGAAGCCTTGAAGCTGGCCCACGAAGACAAACCGCCACACAAAGCTATCTGTAGCCTTGAAGCTGGCCCAGGAAGACAAACCGCCACACAAAGCTGTCTGTAGCCTTGAAGCTGGCCCACGAAGTACACCGCCACACAATGCTGTTCGAAGCCTTGAAGTTGGCCCACGACAGCAACAGGTACCAAGAGAACTGGCCTTCACGTGCAGACGTTATAGGAAAACAGCATGGCGAACGATAGTAAGAAGCTGACATCGGATTGTATGCCTTCGTAACTCCATCCGTCCTTGTTGCCAATCCTGCGTGCGTTAATTTCTACTTCAAATTCATGTAACCAGTGTTTTTACCATTTATGTGATTACATTATCATCGTCCTGTTTATTTTCTCATTGACTGATTGTTGTATCTTCACATAAGTAAACCTCAATCTAATCGTTCAGCTCCCCGTGGGTCAAGGCCTTTAACAAATACACACCACACCATCCTGTTCTTCGGCAGCCGTTTCACGTATTCCATTTTGTTGTTGCCTTTAGGTTCTTGCTCCATTTATGTATTGGCCTGCTTCTACTTCTCTTGCTTTGGAGACTCTAAAACAAGAACTGCCTGGTAATAATAATTACGGGTTCCCGTAATGCAATGGTTCCCAAACATTTTCGGTCCACGGCACCCTTAGCGTACCATTATTTTTTTTCACGGCACCCAAATCATAAAATAAGCCTACTTGACAGCTGCAGT
Source organism: Ariolimax columbianus (assembly GCA_036924085.1). Lineage (NCBI taxonomy): Eukaryota > Metazoa > Mollusca > Gastropoda > Stylommatophora > Arionidae > Ariolimax > Ariolimax columbianus. Next base: position 33,780,897 of record JAVGWX010000005.1, read on the forward strand.
GCGCAGTTGATGAAAATTTTGGAGTGTTTTACTGCAGCCTTGTAAACCAGCCACGGTACCACTGGGTGTTGCGACACACTGTCTGGGAACCGCTGCCTTAATGTGTGACAGTAGAAAGGGCAAACTGTTCTCCCCTTTATCTATCCAAAAACGCCATATGAAATCGAATATGTTCGAATAAAGACGCATATAGCGTTCCAACGTCCATTTGACCTGGCTTTGTGTTATCACTAGTGTGATTAATAACAGGTAATCATAGTAAAAGAAATGATGAAGCTCTTATAACAACCAACTGAAAGGTACTTCATGCTGAGAAATCCTCATGGCACTTCATTGCTTTTGAGAGAGATACAAGGCCTGTCGCGGAACAGAGTGATGCGTACTAAGTGTCAACAACAATCGGTCGGAGAATGGAAATTAAGTTAGTTACTTGAATTCTACGGTGACTATCTCAGACCTAATTACTTAATGTGTAGTCCTCGAAGGCGCCTCTCGATCATTACGGTGTAAGTCACTGAAGCGAAGACTTCGACTAATGTATATAAATATATATATATATATATATATATATATATATATATATATATATATATATACATATATATATATACATATATATACATATAAATATATATATACATATATATATATATATATATATATATTTATATATATATATATATATATATATATATATATATATATATAAACAGCTAGGCTTTTAGAACAAACGTGTATTTATATTAATAAATGCTCTATGCTTGTTTTGATGACTACAGAAGTGGCGTTTTTGTTGTTGTAAAGTTGGTGTTTCTTTGGCGAATTGGTGTGTTAGCGTTGTTGGTGGGTTTTTTATTTGCTGAGTAAACATTTATTACCGATTATCATCTTTGAAAATTATCATCGTTTATGTTGATTGCTTCACCTTAATCATCTTCAATGCTTTTGTCGGGTGGTTCCTGACTATCCAACAGAAGGAAGGCATGTGTATGTTAGAGGGCGAATTGAATTTTCTGATCTCGCTGTCGATGTAATTTAATATAACAAAACAACTTTTGTTCAGTAAATATTTTCGAATTACTTGTCGACAATCTGTCAAAATATGATATATTAACAGGTCACACTAGTAGAGGCTGTGCACAAAGTTTCAGATCTCCATGTTATAGGGAATTTGGGTTAAATTCGAGAATTACAAGTCCACTTCAGCTGTTATGTCAGGCAAAACAGCAGGGTCCCAAAAACAATAGGATAGACCATGCAGTAACCATACAGTAAAACGAATCAATAAGAATAATACCAGGGAAATCTGGAGGTAGGGGGGGGGGGGGCGACGGGAACAACGGGTCGCAGTGTATTTTAAGAAATCTCACAGCCAAAAATGAATAATGACATAAATAAACTACAAAGAAGAGATGAACGTACCATATTTCCATCCGAACAGGACACGAAAGAGTCAATAGCCACTTGAACTGCATCAATCACCAGCATCTGCACTTGTGCAGACATTGCTCTCACTCTGATGAAACAGTTAGACACCTAACAAGGCGCTTGCGGGCATGAGGAAAATTAGACTTATATGCACTGCGGTCAGTTGCCAACAGACTGTACGGAGCAGTGAAACAACTGAAGAAGACCTGTATCTATATAAGAATGGCATTGGGCTATCAAGAGCAGGCTTGTTCGACAGCTCGGGGACAACAACAACAACATGTAAGACTATAAATGAAAGGCGTGTAATGAGATTAGACATGGCACACATCATCATAAAAAGTTCAGCCGTATCTGCTGATCAACCCGCTTTCTCATGCTGGTAACGAGCTAACATCTGACATCATTAGCACCATTAGTGCCCGGGGGAGGGGGGGTGGAGTGGTAGGGTGGCATTAGATATGGATTTTCGGACGTGGAGACCTACAGAAACAGCAATAAGAAAGTTATTGCGATTCATTAATTGATGACTAGGCAGAATAATGCAATTAAAATGGTATAATAAGATTACTAATGTGGAACTGTTGAAAAGAACTTTACATGCATCATTTGTTTTTCTTTTGCCGCGTTCGACCTTAAATGGACTTTGGAGTGCATGAGCTGTAGTGGTCAGTGACCCATAGCTGACTGATCGAGTCAGGGCCAGCGAACCAAAGCTGCCAAGACTCTTCTACACCTCCACGCGGTGATCCTGGATAACAGGCTGCAGCAGGGCAGACTGGCTAAGGAGAAGGGATCGAAGATAGAATGCTAATCCGGTACTCAAAAAATGCTTGTTGAAGTCGGATGTGTTGGATCGAAAGGTGCAAATATCGCAGTCAACCTGTAAACAACGACACAACGCATTCCGTTTTCTGGACTACATTCTGCTACTTAAGCCCTTTCAGGGCTTGGTAGCGGGAGATTGAGAACACATATCATTATAAAATAGATGAACTGCAACCTGTTATAAAATTAAGATGTACCTGAACTTTCATAGCCTACAATATTGTTAAATTGATAACCAACCACATTTAATAATGTTATGAAATATGTGAACTAACATAGTTAATTTTTTTTTTTTATGATATATTATTTTTTGCATTTGCATCTATTCCCCAAGGCAGTGTTCGTTGCATCAGGTCTTTCGTTTGCGTCTGTCGGCCCAAAGCATCCGACTTCGGGGTGAATTTTATGTAAGGGTCTGCTTCCTCCTGCATTTTATATTCTCGGGGTAACGGCCGGTGCTGTGATTGAGGAGCAAACCCAGCACATTCGAGTTGTGAGTCGTGTCAAAAGCCGTCCCCACATAGTTAATAAGATTAAGAAATAGATGGACTAACAACTATTATAACATTAATAAATGGACGTACTAACTCAGTCTCAGATTTTGAGACGATTAACTAGCACTTATATATCAGTGAAACTAGTGAACTATTTCAGCTTTATATATGGGGAACTATGACGCTAGTCCGTTTAGGCACATCAAACTGAACAGGATGTCGGGAAAGAGTCGAGCACATATGTCCATCATCAGTGCCAACAGTAGACAAGCTCTATGGCAGTGTCGACAGCCTCAGTATGACCGCTGCTTTCTTCAAACAAATTCAAGTTGACGTCTGACAGCGTACGAAGAAGAAATATTCTCACATTAGCATGTGTTTCCGAAGAAGAAATTATAAATACTGACATACAGAAAGCCAAGATGTGTAAAATCAACACCGTAAGCAAAGAGCCAGTCAGGCTTGGAGGAGGCACTGTAAAAGGTGGTCAGTCACGTATTTTGGGCAGCGCCAATGATATTTCAGTAGGCAAAGAGGCAGATCTAAGGACTAAAATTGGAAAGGCAAGGTCTCCATTCCTGTTGTTGAATACTATACTAGAATCCCTGTAAATAAAGACGAATACATTTTAAGATGGTTTCATTTCTGAGCCAAGTCAGTGCTCATGTATGGCGCAGAAACTTGAAGAACGACAACGGCAATACAGAATGGAAGTTCAGTTGTTAGACAATATATGACTACGGAAGATATTGGGTATAGATTGACAAGACATGTGAGTAATGAAGACCTATGAAAATAGAGTCAGCACCAACTAACGGAGCAGCATATTAAAAGTAGAATATAGGGATGGATAGGTCAAACGCCACGACAAGCACCAATAAACATGGCAAGGCAGGCTCTGACATGGAATCCGAACGAGAAGAGGACGAGGGTTAGACCAAGAAACACTTGGGGAAAAGACTAAAAATAAGCTTCAGTCCCTGGATCTCAACTTGAGAAAGGTAGAAAGGACAGCTCAAGACCGAGCATGCTGGAGGAGGGATGTGCAGTGGCATATGATTCAAAGGGAACGAGAGTTACTGATGATTGATGAAATCCTTATATTAACTATTTGTCTCTTTTCTGCATACTTTTAGTAACATTCTAGGATAGATACGTCAATATAGTCACATTGTGTCAAAAACATCTATTTGAAGGGCAGCTTGAGTCTCCATAACATTCATCTTGAAGGGAGTTAGTCAACATATTTATTGCTCTTTCTTGAGCGCGAAAATTGTAGAATATCTCTTCGATCTTCAGCTGAAATACTGTAGTAACATATTGAGGGGAAAAAAACATGAAAAAAAACTAGTAAAAGTTGATTAAGGTTGAGCTTAATCAAAATTTAAAAATGGGTATGGTCAGCTACCGCACCGAGACGAGAACACAAACAAAACATACGTTACGACCAATAGGCCTTCATCAGCGACAACAACACTGAACTAACAAATCAACATATAAGAACAAATGGTCAATTCATCTGTTTCAGGTGGGAGACGCTTTCTGTCTAAGCGACCGGTCGTGCCAAGTACTCGATAGAAACTGAAATAGGAGCGGTCAAACAAAAAGTGGCGGAATATGCCTGATAAGCCAAGCGTGGCCAAATAGTGGTCCAGATAGGAGAACAATGAGAAGGCAATATAAGCCGGGAGGGCGTGATATTGATATAAGAGAAGGGGGAAGAGAACTAATGGAAGAATGGGGGAGGCGGGGGGGGGAGGAAGACAAATAGATGGGGGCCAGTGTGAGGGTTTAAGAAAAAGTATGGAAGATATTTATACCATGTGGTTGGAGCCAGCCCATACTCGAGATAAGTCTGTTCTCAAGGGCGAACATATTGAGTAACATATTGAGTAGCGTATTCTGCAAAGTGTAAGTTTAACTTTATTTGAAAATGAGTGACATTCTATTCTACTAACTGATAGTTTCAATTGATTTGAGTGATGTGATTAGGAAGCCAATCATCAACTGATGTATTAGTAAAGGTAGTTACAATTAAATCTTTAAAATTCAAAGAAATAAATGTAAGGAAGGAAAAGTTGGTTAACCACTTCCAATTGTCGAACTACAATATTATTTAGGCTTTACATCACATGACCTTTTGCATAGTATTTTTTTCTTAAATCAAAAAATGATTTTGAACACATTTGAAAGACTTAACCCACACACTTTGGGGAAGTTAACAGAACAGTAAGAATCACTATCCGGCTCTACCTGGCCTGTACACAATTTTGAGACTGTCGACAATTTAACATCTTGCCTGAATGAAAATCAGATTATGACAACCTGCTTGCCATTTTCTAAACCAGGAGATTTAGCAAACACATTTTCCTAATTCTGCAATGGCAGCCCTAGCCAGTTCTGCAAGATATGTTCTAGTTTGTTAAACGCTTCCAACTTTTGAGAATCTGGGAACAATACTGATAGAACAATGGAGACTGTACAAAGAAAGGACGTATGAAGGCGACTGACTATTGCAATGCAGAAGATAAGGAATATGTACTGGCTTCCCAGTCAGGCGATCAGATTTCAATCTCAAGTTGGTGCTGGATTTTTTTTCTGATCACAAACGGAGAGCTCTGTCGACCCAGCCACATCATCCACTATGTGTCGTTTGTTACGAAATAATATTTCATATGCGCCGCACGGCGTGAGGGATCTTTACTTTTTTGTCCAGGTGATGTTGTCAGTATAACGCCAGTCGCCTTTACATCCCAGATGTGTTCCGGTGATAAATTATTTAGACTGGGTTGACCCCTGAACCGCATGTGATCAAATAATGTTCCGCACGAATTTGGGATTCAACCTAGATCGCTCGGTTGGGTAGCCAGTGCATTAACACCTACTCTACCACATCAACAAGCTCTATGTATAATAATCTGTTAAAGGGGATTATCAGATGTAACATTCTGTTAAATGGAATGATCAGATGTAACATTCTGTTAAAGGGGATGATCAGGTGTAACATTCTGTTAAAGGGGATGGTCAGATGTAACATTCTGTTAAATGGCATGGTCAGATGTAACATCCTGTTAAAGGGGATGGTCAGATGTAACATTCTGTTAAAGGGGATGGTCAGATGTAACATTCTGTTAAAGGGGATGATCAGACGTAACTTTCTGTTAAAGGGTATGGTCAGATGTAACATTCTGTTAAAGGGGATGATCAGATGTAACATTCTGTTAAAGGGCATGGTCAGATGTAACATTCTTTTATAGGGGATGATCAGATGTAACATTATTGTTAAAGGTGATGATCAGATGTAACATTCTGTTAAAGGGGATGGTCAGATGTAACATTCTGTAATAGGGGATGATCAGATGTAACATTCTGGTAAAGGGTATAGTCAGATGTAACATTCTGGTAAAGGGCATGGTCAGATGTAACATTCTGTTAAAGGGGATGATCAGATGTAACATTCTGTTAAAGGGCATGGTCAGATGTAACATTCTGTTAAAGGGCATAGTCAGATGTAACATTATGTTAAAGGGCATGGTCAGATGTAACATTCTGTTAAAGGGGATGATCAGATGTAACATTCTGTTTAAGGGCATGGTCAGATGTAACATTCTGTTATAGGGGATGATCAGATGTAACATTATGTTAAAGGGCATGGTCAGATGTAACATTCTGGTAAAGGGCATGGTCAGATGTAACATTCTGGTAAAGGGTATAGTCAGATGTAACAATCTGTTAAAGGGGATGATCAGATGTAACATTGTGTTAAAGGGGATTTTCAGATGTTATCGTCTTTCGTTTGCCATCCGTGAAGCTATTAAAATTTGAGTTTTTTAGCACACAGATATCGATATTTTACTTGTTCTATTTTTTTGTTCCCAAGCATCGCTGCTTTGTGTTATAGGCTCACGCGACGGGAATATCTGGGAACAATCTTGTCATATGACCAAACCACATAATTATGTACAAAACTATATATGCAATGTTGTGTTGTTTGCGAATGCCCACACAGAGCTTTCCTCACATCCCGAGCGTGTTGATGAACATAGACCGGGGTCCTCCAGGCGGTTGTGCTATTCTTGGCTTCATCTCTGTGTCAACAACTACTACTAGGATCACGAATTTCCCTCACCTCGTTAGCTAGTCTGTCTTGAAAACAGCCCGTTTCCAGGGAGGGCTACTCGGAAGCAGAGATGAGAGTCTTGGCCAGTATGTTTTGCCTGTCTCTGACTAGCATGTATGATCAGTATATTTTACCTGACCAGACGTAAGTCTTCATCACCATATATGCAATACAAGCCACTGCTCCGACTTTGTTTTATTTCTTCAGTCCTTACTACCTACCCTAAAGAATGTAAAATATTAGTCAAAGAGGAACATTAATATGTTGAAATATAAATAGGCATTCGGAACAAAACCTTGTTCTTCACCGGCGCAATTAATAATTGAGATAGACAGCCAAGTCGTCTTACTCCAGAATGCATTATTCGGAATCACACGGGTGGAGCACATGTAATTCACGTTTCTTCTTGAGGTAACATTATCGCCACGCATGTCCGTCGTCAAGGTGATGTACAGAGGATTGTATACTCTGATTTGAGAGTATACGCAACAGTTATTATCCTCGTGCAATGCAGCGAGTAGAAAATAGTACTTTGACCTTCAAATTTCAGACATAATGATTTATACAAATTGCAGGTTGCTAGAGCTTACCTATCTAGAGTCTTCGCCAGACGGACAAACAGATACGCATAGTTTATTGCTTTATAATTTAAATAACTGCCCATGAATTTGCTAACAAAGTTTTGATACGATATACCTTCACATCGCATACCATTAAAACTAGGAAACAAATGGAAAAAAAAAACAGAATTGAATTGCCGTCACGCATTCACAGATATCCGGATGAAGAGATAACGACTTCATAATCACGGGTCTTAGTAATATTTTCAAGTGGAGTGACCTGTTCCGTTCTCTGCCTTGATTTTCTAAATTGAAATCCATACACGCATTTTACAGCTGATATGGATAGGGAGTAGCGAGACCGACGATTTAACCCGATGTATTTGCTGTGAAATGCAAGCGCTCTAACAAGTTTGCCACTCAGACCATCTATATAAATATATTAATGTAAACGTACTCCCATAGACACACTGCTTACTGAGAAAAAGTGTTGGATAAGTCAATTTTATTAGGCTCTGCTTTGTGTGAGGTAGTGTGGCTTTGTGAGAGGTAGTGTCACAAGCTCCCTTCCTCTTTGCATTTTTCTCCCCTTACATCTAAATCAGAAACCCATTTTGCAACTGAGTAGACCGCAAAGTTGTCGAGACGGATTTGTTACCCCGGTACCTATGTCGAAAGAATCAAGTGCTATAATCATTCTGCTATCCAGTTTACCCAAATACATATACAAAATAAAAACGCATAGTTATTAAAAGTACATTCGTTATAGATATACAATACCGCCTGACGTATTCTAAATGTATCGATTACTGAATTGACATGATCAAATTTTGAAATAATCGAACACGAAGGCGAAAAACAATGAGACAGAATAACTGTAAATTTCAATATTTCTTTAAGCTCGATTTCATGTAGCAATATATATATATGAATGGCAGCAACGTGTTTTGCTGTCGCTGCAAGGATTTAGAGTTAAAATTATTGCCATCTGATAGCGCTAGTAGTCGCGTTTCAGTAATAGAAAGAGTGTTCAGACACATATGTGAGCGGTGCATTATACTGTTATGTTAAGCTGTGTTGGGATGTTTTTTAGTTATGATGCGATGTGTCATGCTATTCTGGAAGACTACCAAAAACAGCTGCTCTATTGTGAACTACAAAATGGTAATAGAGTAAATGGTGGTCAGCGGAAAGGTATAAGAACACATTTAAGATATCACTGATAGAGTGAGGTACTAGCATTGATTTCTGGGAAAGAATCGTCAGCAATTGTCCAAATTGGCGCAAAAGCTTCTTCTCCTCCTTCTTCTTCTCCTCCCGTCCATTCCAGTCCCTTCTCTTCCTTCCTTCTTCCTTTTTTCTTCTTCTTCTTCTTCTTCTTCTTATTCTTCTTCTTCTTCTTCTTCTTTTTCCTCTTCTATCAACTAATGATATGCTTCTAGTCTGCTGAGGTCTTCATCTGTCCTCCGCAGCATATTCACTTCATCCCTATAGTAGTCATATGTGTTCTGGTGTTTGCCTTGGTGTTCCAAAATCGCACGTGACCGAGTCTCTAAGACCCATTCTGTGGATGTGGGCCTTGAGTCTACCATATCTCGTTTTGATTCTTAAGGTCTTTGTCTGCCCACATCTGCCAAGTCTTTCTATGTTGCCACTGACGCAGTGCATTCCGGAAGGTGCTCAGAGACATGATGTATCAAGAAGGCAATCCAGAGACAATCGATCCGCAAGTCAGCTCACAGCAACTCTTTTTAAACAGCGGTGGATGTGAATGTCATATTTCTCTGTACGAATTGCAACAGTCAGTTCGGGGCTCATATTGGCTTATTATACGAACTCATTGGAATATTGAATGTTGACAAAGTGGTTCTCATCGAATTCAAAGGACGAACAACACAACCCATACTATTCCATGATATGAAATGAGATGATTTGATATTATCGGTAAACTGTTTCAATTTAGGTGAAGGTGCAGATTTATACATCCACAAAAACAGCATCGAAATAACAGATATCGTGTAGGGTGTATACTGTCTCCAACACGCTTTAATGTATTCTTGGAAAGAATAATGGAGGCGGCCCTGAAGGGACATGTTGGTACGGTTAGAATAAGCAACAAGACGATTACAAACCTACGATTTTCAGATGATATAGATGGTCTGGCTGGCACGGAAACGGAACTCTATGAGCTCATTAGTAGATTAGACAGAGCGGTGCAGAGCTATGGCATTGAGATACATGCAGTAAAACCAAAGCTGATGACTAATAACACGGAAGGGTTTAAATATGTGATAAAAGCAAATGGTTAGGAACTCGAAGTTGTACACCGGTTCAAGTATCTGGGATCACTGATTGGGGACGGCGTGGGCTAGTGGTTAAGTGACACGGCTCACATGTGCTGGGTTCGATCTCCACCACAGCACCGGCGGTTACCTCAGGGAAGCAAACCTTTAGAAATTGCAGGAGGAAGCAGACCATTACATAAAATGCATGTTGTAGTCGGATGCACTGGGTCAACCGCTGTAAAATAATAACCACAGTGCAACGCACACCGCCTTGGAAATAGAGAAATAAGGCAATGGAAACAAAAAAAATTAACAAAATAAAACTAATCAGTGATCCTGAGATAACTGTCAGAATTGCACAGACAACAGCCGCGCTTACGTGTTTGAAACTCATATGGCAGGATAAGAAGCTCGTCCTCAGCATAAACGTTAGACTAATGCGCTCATTGGTGCTCTCAATATTTGTGTATGCCGGTGAGACAAACCATTACTGCGGATATCCAGTACAGAGTACATGCAATGGAAATGAGGTGCTTTAGAAGACTCTTAAATGTTACATATAAAGATCTTGTCACGAACGTAGACATACGACGAAGAGTAGAAAACGCAGTTGAGCCTTTTGGTGCACTGTTCACAGCTATCAAAAAGCGAAAGATAGCTTGGAATGGGCAAGTCTCGAGGTACAGCGGAATTACAAATTCGATACTGCATGGTTCCGTACCTGGAAAGAGAGGGCGGGGACGTCAAAGGAAGAGATGGGCAGGCAACATCTCTGAGTGATCAAACCTTCGTCCCGGTGAGGCACGACGGGCGAAATCAGACATAGAAAGATGGCGTGGTTTTGTGGGAGTGTCTTCAAGTGTGCCCTAACGACCTGATGGGTTACGGTATGAACTGAACTTAACTGAAGTGAAATCTCGGAAAGCCTGTGAAATGAAACCTTCACATATGGTGAGATTTCCCAGTCCAAACTTCCAGAGTTCTTTCCAGACCGACATGGGGTTCCTCAGCTACCTTCGAACATATGGACTGACCGAAGATTTTCTAACAGGAATGAACAGCGAGAGTAGTCGTTGTCATCATCCGTGATGAACAAACATCATCATCATCACCATCATCATCATCACCAACATCATCATCATCATCAAAATCATATGTTTCAGTTTAGTTCAGTTCAGTTGAAGAATCGGCATTATTGCACACGTTTTAACTTATAAGTACTCTGTTCTTCTCTCTCCGTATGCGGAGAATGCACGAACTTCGCAGCACCGGTGAGGAACGGGTAAAAGATTTGGTAGATGTTAAACATGATTTTGAATTTGTCCCGGATGTCGGCCGTTAAGTGCACTCTGCGGTTCTATAGGTTCCTGTACGTTACGTTACGAGAGTTAAGCTAAGTAGAGTTAAGTTAAGTTACGGTAAGGTACGATGCGGTTCGGTACTGTAAATTACATTACGCAACGTTACGTTATGTTATGATATGTGATGGTATGGTGTTGTATGGTATGGTATGGAATGGATGGTATAGTATGATACAGTACGTTATGTTATGTTGCGTTATGATATGTTATGGTATGGTATGGTACGTAACTTTAAGTTATGGTATGGTATGGGGCGTTACGTTAAGTTATGTGGCATGATGTTATGTTATGTTACGCTATGTTATGTTATGGTTTGGTACGTTACGTTTTGTTATGTTACGGTTTGGTAAGTTATGTTACGTTATGGTTTGGTGCGTTACGTTATGTTGTGGTTTGGTACACTACGGCATTTTATGTTATGGTATTGTTTGTTACGCTTCGCTATGTTTTGTTATGTTTTGGTTCTGTACGTTACTTTTGTTACGTTATGCTATGTTATGTTATGGTTTGGTACAGTACGCTATGTTATGTTATGTTATGGTATGGTATTACATGCTACGCTTTATTATGATATGTTATTTTATGGTATGCTTTGGTACGTTACGTTAAGTTTGGTTACGTTATGTTATGGCATGGTGTAGTACATTACATTACGTTATACAATGTTATGGTTTAGTATGTTGCGTTATGTTTGGTTACGTTATGTTATGGTATGGTTTGGTACGTTATGTTATGGTTTGGTTTGGTACGTTACGTTTTGTTATGGTTTGGTACGTTACGTTATGTTATGGTATGGTTTGGTACGCTACGTTATGTTATGGTATGGTTTGGCACGTTACGTTTGGTTACGTTATGTTATGACATGTTTTGATACGTTACGTTTGGTTACGTTAGGATATGTTATGGTTTGGTATGTTACGTTATGTGTGGTTACGTTATGTTATTGTATGGTTGGGTACGTTACGTTCGTTTACATTATGTTATGGTATGCCACGTTACTTTACGTTACACTATGTTATGTTGCGGCACGTTACGTATGGTATGTTATGTTAGGTTTTGGTGTGATATGGTATGTACGTTACGTTACTTTCTACTATTTCATGTCATATTACGTCACGTTATAGTATGGCACGTTACGCTATGCTATGTTATGGTATAGCCTGTTATGGTATGTTACGTTATGGTATTGCACGGTATGTTATAATGTGTTATGTTCATTCTAATATGTTATATTATATTTTTATATGTATAACGGATAACATAAATTTCTAGAGAACTTTCCTGCCATCAGAAACATGAATATATATCACGGTCGCATCGAGAGCATGTCGTAAAAGGCGTCTAACAGTGATATCTAACCTTTACAACGTGGATGGCTTTCTAACTAAGTTTCTTTTTCCTCTGCCCTTTACACTCGCCTGAAGAATGATGAGGAGTGTGGATTAGCCGTATGTGTTTAGAAGAAAAAATAGCTCTTTAATTTATTTCGCATGAATAATGAAAGAATAACAGAGTGGTTAGTTTGTTAGGATTAACAACAACAAAAACAGGAACATTAAGAACAAATTGAAAATGAAGAGAAGGAAGGACAACATGATGTGTAAGAAAGAAGAAGAAAAAGAAGAATAACAATAATCAGAAGAAGAAGAACAAGAAGACAAAGAAGTAGAAGGTAACAAATTAGAAAATAAAGATGACGAAGTTAGCATTAGCAAAGGAATAATAGCAATAGAAGAAAAAGGAGAGGAACAAGACGAAGAAGAAGAGGACGAAGCAAAAAAAAGGGGAACAGAAGAGAAGGAAGGAAAACAAGCGAATCGCAAAAACAAGAAGATGAAAAAGTAGTAGAAAAAGAAGAAATATAAAGAATAGAAAGAAGACGATAAGAAAGAAGTACAAGAAGTGAATTGAAACAAGAAGTAAAAGAGAAAGACAAAACGAAGAGAAAAAAGAACAATAGAGAAAAAAAAGAAAAAGAAAAGGAAAAGGAAGATGCTAAAAATAAATAAACAATGGTAGATGATTACGGAAAAGGAAAAAAAAATAATGCGAAGAAATTTAAAAAAGAAGAAGAAGAGGAAGAAGAAGAAGAAGAAGAAGAAGAAGAAGAAGAAGAAGAAGAAGAAGAAGAAGAAGAAGATGGCGCGCAGAACAGAAACAAAGTAGCCACAAACAACTGAAAGATAAGTATAGAGTAGACACTTGAAACAAATACACACCGACTAAATGATAAAAAATTTAAGCGAATTGCAATCCGGATTAAAACTATGGACCTACAGGTCACAAATGTGCTTCGTTGAAAGACGCACGCCAATTCGGGAATTTGGACAAGCAAATGTCAGCGAGTAGATATTTGCAGACTAACAAGTGATCAGTACACGCCTACCACTTTAAGCTATTTTGCCCCAAGCTTTTCCCGATATGTCAAATTGATTCCCCACTTTACAAAATTGTCTGATTTAAAATACCCATTCATAATAATCAATCTGCAAATCAATCAAAGAAATTCGGTCGTGTGATTTGCTTAGGTCATCATCAAATACCTGGCGTTTTCTTGTCCTAAAGAACCTTTCTATGTAAGTTCGTGTCTCCTCTGTGTCCTTAGTGTTTGATGCAACCTGCCTATCCATACATGATTTTGGTCTATATCTACGAACTTTGCCTGAGGTATACCAGAAGAGACAGCCTTGTAATACTGGTATCAGGTTCCTTTAATGTGCAGCCAATCCTACACAAGTAACTAATTTTCATGTAAAGTGTCAAGACAATATGCCCAGTCCTTGCTCAGTTTCAATTCTTAATATACAGAAAGTCCCGAGTAGTCTGCCGGGGTGTTTGTGTATGACAAGGTCAAGAATTGCACCACTTCTACACAGAGAGCATGTCGTGAGGCAACTAACTGTGTGACATGGCATTACATCAGCCATGGTTAGGAAGTTTGTTACGAGCAGCATAGATGACGCCTAACAAGCTGTGAGTCTACTTTGCTCTAGTGTTTGAGTCTACTAAGATGGACTCACACATCATTTAACCACCCTAAGGGGCACTTGTCCCAACAAAGCGGAGTAATCAGCTGCTCGAGCCTAGCTCAATAAGCAAAAAATCTTCCCCCCGGCTAAATCCAGTTAACTATAGAGCTGAGACCTGAACAGGGACATCCACACCTGTAGAAATACAGGTCGACTAAGACTAAGTACACAGAAACAATAACGAACTTGCAACAATATATGCATACGTACATGGAGAGAGAATACTAACGTCTGGTCAAGCACAATTTACTGATTGGGCATGTTATAGTCCGTCTTTCAATTCATGAACAAGGTCCATCACAATTTTCCACAAGACTCCATGTCATATCAACATTATTTTTCGCATGCATCCTTAGAATATTCATGAAGTTGAGTAAATTTTGTTGTTTCTAATAAATTTGAATTATTTTTAAAATGTATTCATTAGGCTATATTAAAAGCAACCTCATTGAATTGGACATCATTTTAACACATTTACGGTACACAGTCGTGTTGTTTTAAAAATAGATGTCTTTGCATTCAAATACGCTGAGTTAAAAACAACTTCCTGATTATCTCGTCCACAAATTAGACACTTTGTCATTCATGCGAAACTGTCGTTTAGTTTGTATCACGATATTGTAGTTCGTGGAGCTGTTATTGTGTCATATAGTTGCATTTACAAAACTTACATTGATATATTATTTCAAAATGAGTTTGAAGTGTACATTTATTAGAATGCAGAGGGATGCCGTTTTACTATACAAGATTTTTCGCTGGGAATCTAAGATGAATATTTTATATTGCGACATTCCTGACCCAAAGAAACGAATACAATTGTCGTTCGGTCTGGATAGATCATCCTTTTACCGTTGGATTACTCCCAGTGTACTCATATCAAGCAAGGTGGAAAGGGAGGGCCTGAGATAGTGGTTAAGTAACACGGCTCACAGCCCGAAGGTCCTCGGTTCACTCCTCATCACATAACCGGCCGTTATCCCGGGGAAGCAAACCCTTAGAAAATGCAGGAGGAAGCAGACCCTTACATGAAATGCATGCAGAAGTTGGATGCACTGAGCTGACATTCGCAAAAATAAAAACATAGTGCAACGCACACCTCCTTGTGCAATAGAGACATAGACGAGTGCACAGAAAAAAAAGATGATATCAAGGAAGGTAGGAAAAGGACATTTAACGATTTCGACAGAGATGTCATAACACAAGATATTTTGAAACTGAAGAAGGGCGTGAGTTTAAGGCAACACTATGCGTCCGACCTGGTCTGGGAAGCTCTTTCGTTAACTCACATACTTCTTTAAACATCTTTTCCCAGTTCTTCACTGTTGTCTTCGACACACTTTTGTCACCATGCACTACCTTCATGTTGTGATGAATGTCAACTGTTCGACATCATTTAGCTGTTCGAAATCTAATCACCGCTCACTGATCAACTCTGTACGGATTCCGTATCACACCCCCATGTTTTCAATGGTCTGCCGGGGAAACTATGAGTCGGAGGATAATGACATTGTGCAAAACTGACGATTGATATGTGCTGTTTACACCAGAAGTGACTTCATCATGCGCATCTTATGTGTGTGCACCTGTTGCAGGTTGGTCCGGTTTCATTAGAACACGCCTCGTATTTGGCAAGCGAACCAGAGATTGATTAGAGACAGCTGTAGGTGGATAAATAACAGGAAAACACAGATGGACAGCAAAAAGTTTACCCCAATGCACCATCACGACAAGAAACATAGTCCAAGTTATAAGTGATAAATTACAGTTCCAGGACAAGGTAATTAATCTTGTGCGGGTACCAAAACATGTCTCCATTCGAGTAATTAGGTCACAAAGTGAGCAGTGGACAATCGGATTGTTCATCCTCTCTGAAGTCGTTTACGTGCCGTTATGCTGGCGTTTTCGGAGTCTGGGCTGTTAGTTCTAGATCTGCTTACTTGTAAATTGGATGCCATTGTGTAAGTGCACTAAATGAAGAAACCTCAACAGGTCATTGTGCATGATATATCCATGAAAAACGGAATGTATACAACAAATTTCAAGTACTATTGTCGACTAGCATAGCTCACTAGATCACAATAGCCTGCATCATTCAATAATGTCGACATCAAACCTTCGCAAACGCACGATGTGTACCGTTGTATAGGATTAAATTTAGTGTTCGAAATAACAAGCACACCGCGTAATGTTCAAGCTATTTAGGTCCGATACACGAACCTTTTAATACGATCATTGCGTAATAGTATGATATAAAAACACTATTCAAACCTGCTCGAGGCATGAAAGCAGGATGAGGGAACGGTCTACGATGTTGACGTCTATGTCTGCACGCTCATCTGAGACATAAAACGTCCAAGAAATGTCCAAGATATTTTGCAAATAGAAACATATGTGGATGATTTGTAACTGATATGATCGGACATAAGCCGATGCCTCTTCCAGCTCGATCATAAATGTCACCTTTGGTTGTTTAACCAGATTAGTCGGCGTTTCAAAGCGGTGTAGCTATAAACCATAAACCAACGTATATGGTGTCTAACTGTATCAGGATGTGTCCTACTTTCAATACCGTGCAACGAATACAACGAATTACAGATAATCAATACGATATGGGCATGCCGTGTGCCAGCTGTGTTATTTATCAAAGCAATAGACAACGAATTAGAAGAGTGTAAACAAGTAAAGTGGAAATTCAGCAGAATTAACCGCTGGTTGGAAATGGAGTTTTTGAAGATTCTATTGCACTAAGCCGCATTATGTGAGAGGTTGGGTGGCCAGAGCCTTTACTTGCTGTTTTTACGTTCCCTAACTCATGCGTCAGAGATTCATTTACAGCTGGGTTGACTGGAAAAGCGGTCTCCGATTAAAATCAAGATCCGGATTTTTGTTAGTTTCCGGACGCGATTCGAACCGAGGCCCACTGTTACCACAAGCTTTATCTCAGTACCATGCTCTTATATTATCTTGGCAAATGTGCTCTTATCTCACTTACTCATATGTCGCTAAACGTATTTTGGTTGTTCAACATTAAGGTATTCATCAAAATGTGATAGGTTAATAGGTCGCACTAGTAGAGGCTGTGTACAAGATTTCAGTTCTCTAGGATTTGGGGAAGTTGGTTAAAATAGGGGAAATAGACATCCATGCAAATGGATACAAGTTACCTCAAGCTAAATAAAAGCTTGCACAAATATAAACGGAGGTCCAATTCACGAAAAGACGTTAGAGACTGCACTAAACTAATGACTGCCGTTAGCATAGTAGCGCCTTTCAGTAATGCATGTCTATAGTATAGTAGCCCCCTTTCAGTAATGATTGCCTATAGTAAAGTAGCCCATTTGAATAATGAATGTCTATAGTATAGTAACCCCCTTCACTAATGACTGTTGAGGTTTTTGTTCTTGTTGTTGTTGAGGTTCTTGGTGTTCTTGTTGTTGATGAGGATCTTGTTGTTGTTGTTGTTATTCTTGTTGTTGTTGACCTGCTTCTTGTTGTTGTTGAGGTTTTTGTTGTTCTTGTTGTTGTTGAGGTTCTTGGTGTTCTTGTTATTGTTGTTGAGTTTCTTGTTGCTGTTGTTGAAGTTCTTGTTGTTTTTGTTGTTGTTGATGTTCTTGTTGTTCTTGGTTTTTGTTGAGGTTCGTGTTGTTCTTGTTGTTGTTGTTGGAGGTTTGTGTTATTCTTGTTGTTTTTGTGGTTCTTATTGTTGTTGAGGTTCTTGTTGTTCTTGTCGTTGTTGAGTTTCTTGTTGTTGTTGTTGAAGTTCTTTTTGTTTTAGTTGTTGTTGAGGTTCTTGTTGTTCTTGTTGTTGAAGTTCTTGTTGTTCTTGTTTTTGTTCAGATTCTTTTTGTTCTTGTTGTTGTTGAGGTTCTTGTTGTTCTTGTTGTTGAAGTTCTTGTTGTTCTTGTTTTTGTTCAGATTCTTTTTGTTCTTGTTGTTGTTGAGGTTCTTGTTGTTCTTGTTTTGGTTGTTGTTGTTTTTGTTGTTGTTGTTTTGGTTCTTGTTGTTTTTGTTGTTGTTGTTGTTTTTGTAGTTGTTATTGAGGTTATTGATGTTCTTGTTGTTGAGGTTCTTGTTGTTCTTGTTGTTGAAGTTCTTGTTGTTCCTCTTGTTGTTGAGGTCCGTGTTGTTCTTGTTGTTGTTGTTATTGATGTTATTGATGCTCTTGTTGTTTTTGTTGAGGTTCTTATTGTTGTTAAGGTTCTTGTTGTTCTTGTTGTGTTTGTGGTTGTTGAGGTATTGTTGTTATTGTTGTGTTTGTTGTTGTTGAGGTTCTTAGTGTTCCTTTTGTTGTTGATTTTCTTGTTGTTGTTGAAGTTGTTGTTGTTGTTGTTGTTGAGGTTCTTGTTGTTGTTGAGGTTCTTATTGTTCTTCTTGTTTTTGAGGTCCGCGTTGTTCCTTTTGTTTTTGAGGTTCTTGTTGTTTTTTAGGTTCTTTTTGTTGTTGAGTTTCTTGTTGTTCTTGCTGTTTTTGAGGTTGTTGTTCTTATTGTTGTTGAGGTTCTTGTTGTTCTTGTTGTTTTTGAAATTCGTGTTGTTGTAGAGGTTCTTGTTGTTAGTGAAATTCTTGTTGTTAATGTTGTTGTTGAGGTTCTTGATGTTCTTGAAGTTTTATATTATTAAGGTTCTTGTTGATCTTGTTGTTTTTGATGTTCTAGTTGTTCTTTTTGTAGTTGAGGTTTGTGTTGTTGCTGGTTTTTAATGCCCACGATGAGTATTTTTTACTCTTTTGTGATCACTGCAAATGGCGTTAAGTTTTAGGTTTCAGGGGGTTTACTCACGTTTCTAGTGTACTGGTGGAGGAGGTGCTAGGTCAGCCAGATTGTTGTGCTATGCTTGGCCTCATCTGCGTGACAAACACTACTGATGCGATCACATCGTTCCCTACCCTGTTAGCCAGAGTGTCAGAAAACATCATGTTTCCAGGGAGAAGTCAATGAACGTGATTTGGAGTTCTTGGTCTGCATGTTTCACCTGACCCTGACTAACAAGTCCGATCTGTTTTTTTGTCTGATCCTGACTAACACAGTCTGCCCTGTATGTTTCACCTGACCATGACTAACTTAGTAAGATCTGAATGGTTTACCTGACCCTGGCTAACATAGTTTGATCAGTATGTTTCACTTGACGCTGACTAACATACGAGCAGTACGACCTGTATGTTTCACCTGGTCCAGACTAACAAAGTCTGATCTGTATGTTTCACCTGACCCAGATTAACATAGCCTGATCTGTATGTTTCACTTGGCTGTGACTAACATAGTCTGATCAGTTCATTTTGCTTGACCATACGTTAATGTCCTCACGTTAAACTACACGTGCCTCATAAACCCTGTTCTTGGTTTTAATTATAAATTTCTGGTTTTCTCAAACAATAACTGCATTATGAGGAAATATGGCATCCGTTTTGCCAATGCGACTGTCAGTTTCTGGGTCTAGGTAAAGCTTATCATTGTTAAGGGACCCTATGTAATAAACTTAATCATGTGTTTCAAGATACGGCTCCATCCATTTACCATTTTCAGATACGAATCGCTGAGCGCACACAATTTATCTGATTGTTTTCCAAGCTCGATTTAACGAACTTTTTTTTTTTAAACGTGGGAAATAATTTTACTTAATATTATAAATGATATTTTCACCGGTGGTGGCGGGGAAATAATATTAGGACTACTATGTGGGGAACTTAAACGCTTGGTCAAGCACAACATACTTACAGAACGTCGCATCAGGCTTAAACATAATATACTGACCAAGACTACTAGCTCTCTTCTTCTATGTTACGTTCACTGGAAACAGGCTGTTTTCAAATATGTCTGGCTGACGAGATGGCGATCGGCGTGATCCCCCTAGTAGTGAGCGTCACGCAGATTAAGCCTTAGCATAGCACAACCGCCAGTAAAATATACAGATCAGACCTGTAAGTCAGGTTCAAGCAAAACATACTGGACAAGACCCTCACCTCAGCTTCCTCGTAGCCATTCTCGGAAACGGGCTGTTTCCATGGCAGCATGGCTAACGTGGTGAGGGATCAACGTGTTCACCGTAGTAGTGAATGACACGCAGATGAAGCCAAGCATAACCCAACCACATGGAGGACCCCGGTCCACCGTCACCAGCATGCTCGAGATGTGAGGAAATCTACGACAACCCACCACTTAACGTCCTTTTTAGGGCGCACACAAGAGTAATCCTACTCATTGTTGGCATTTAACAACAACAACACCTTTATCAGCACGTTCGGTATGTGAGAAAAGCTGCTACATGGCTCACTAAAGAATACACTTGCTATTTATTGTGGGCCTTTAACAACAGGACTACTGTAACCTATTATGTATGCCTTAAAATGCGATTAAAGAAAGTAGTCTAATGGAACAGTAAACTCATGACATGGATAATATGCTAATAGAACAGTAAACTCATGACATGGACAATATACTAATAGAACAGTAAACTCATGACGTGGACAATATACTAATAGAACAGTAAACTCATGACGTGTACAATATACTAATGAAACAGTAAACTCATGACATGCACAATATACTAATAGAACAGTAAACTCATGACGTGGACAATATACTAATACAACAGTAAACTCATGACGTGGACAATACACTAATAGCACAGTAAACTCATGACGTGGACAATATACTAATAGAAGAGTAAACTCATGACATGGACAATATACTAATAGAACAGTAAACTCATGACATGGACAATATACTAATAGAACAGTAAACTCATGACGTGGACAATATACTAATAGAACAGTAAACTCATGACATGGACAATATACAAATGGAACAGTAAACTCATGACATGGACAATATACTAATAGAACAGTAAACCCATGACGTGGACAATATACTAATGGAACAATGAACTCATGACGTTGACAATGTACACATGGAACAGTAATCTCATGACGTGGAAAATAAACAACAGAAACCGCCCCAGAAAGAGCACACAATGTACTGCTTGTAGTGAGACTTCTGCATTTGTGTTCGTATGCTTCATTAAAAAAATGGAACAATACGTAGAACAAGAGTTAAGAAAGAGGGCCGACGATGGAGCTTGAAATGAGCTGACAGCAGTAAGCGACTCATAGTTGGCTTCTGGCATATATGTCAGCGACCAATAACTGGTGAATACCCTATTCCATCTCAAAGTGGCATCTTGGAAACAGGCTGTAACCATACATATTATGGATTCAAAAGGGAAGGAATATGTGGTACACACAACGATGTGCAGAAATCAGATGAGTCGGTTCAACATTGGCTCAATGTCAGTCTTACAACTCCAGCGACGTCTCATCTACGAAGAAGTATCGACTTGTCATTCCATTTGATACACCGGCTGCATGGAGATGGGGTGGGGGATCTATTGACGACAACAGCGGTCATCGCATCAATATGCTCAGGCAGGCGAAAGAGAGATCTCGTCAGAAATCAATCTATGGCAAAGAAGCATACAGTTAAGATTGGCTGCTGGAACGTACGCTCCACGACCACGAGTATAAATAGCATACATCATCCAGGCGATAAACGATGTTCGCAAGACCTCAATCAGTAGCGAGGTGCTCAAAAGGCTTCAGGTCAACATCGCCACTCTCCAAGAAACGCATATAGTCGAACAATGGACAACGGCTATTGGAGCTGTGGGACCTGTGTATCAGAAACACCTTCGCAAGAAGCCAACGCACATAGCCAGCCGCCATTTAGGTCTGTCAATGAAAGTATGTCCTGGGGTTTCGTTTGCAAAAACGATTAATACCAACGATCTCAAAACGGTCGCCTCAAATCTACTGGTAAGCGATGAACAATATTTTCTTAATGAAAATGTGCCTAACATTATTGCACTAAAGCACACTACACTATTTTTATTCAAAATGCGCTCACAATAAAGGCAGTCTTCTGTTAAAATTACCTTGGTGAATCTTTCTTTTCGACATTTAATGTGGTTAAAAACAAATACACAAACAAGCGGACAGTGGAACATTTCGTTAACTGCATTCGATTGGGATTGACAAGTTACTCACCAAAATGTGAACACATTGGGAAGGAAAATGAATTCCATTCTTCTCATTAAGTTACTCACCAAAATGTGAACACATTGTGAAGGAAAATGAATTCCATTCTTCTCACTACGTTACTCACCAAAATGTGAACACATTGTGAAGGAAAATGAATTCCATTCTTCTCACTAAGTTACTCACCAAAATGTGAACACATTGTGAAGGAAAATGAATTCCATTCTTCTCACTAAGTTACTCACCAAAATGTGAACACATTGTGAAGGAAAATGAATTCCATTCTTCTCACTAAGTTACTCACCAAAATGTGAACACATTGTGAAGGAAAATGAATTCCATTCTTCTCACTAAGTTACTCACCAAAATGTGAACACATTGTGAAGGAAAATGAACTCCATTCTTCTCACTAAGTTACTCACCAAAATGTGAACATATTGTGAAGGAAAATGAATTCCATTCTTCTCACTAAGTTACATTTCAAGTTATTTTGTACCAGTAATTATTTTTAACTTATTGCCACTTGTTTAGATCTACGATCATAAAATAATGTGTAAGAGATTCTTCTGTGAGTGTGTGCGCGTGTACATAATTTATGTCTGTACGTTGTTTTAATTATGAAATTCATAGTCTAATTTGGGCGAGGCAATACGTACACAAATGACATGGTTATCCGAAATATACTGGCAAAGACTACCACTTCACTTCCACGTAGTTCTCCCTGGACACATGATGTGTCATGGTAGTCTGGCTAACGAGGTGGGGAGATCAACGTGATCCCCGCAGTAGTGAACTGAACATTCATCATTACGTTCTGAATGTAAAAAAAAGCTACTGCAGCCTGCCACTTTTTGCACTTTTTAGGAAACATACAAAAGTGGGCTCGTTCTAAAAATTCTGATTCCAAGCTCTGAAAAGGGTTTTGCAAGTAGCAGTATGTTGTCTGGAGAACGGATTGTGTTGTGCTGCAGTTTACATCTTGACTGCGATATCTCATCGATATCTCATTCTCGGGTTCAGTGTTGGTTTTTATCTTGATCTTGTTCTTTTCTTTATATTTGCCTTCTTCTTTTTATTTGTGTTTGTGTTTTTCTTCTCCTTGCTCTTGTTTTTCTTAATCTTCTTTTTCTTCCTCTCCTTCTACTTCTTCTTCTTCTTCTTCTTCTTCTTCTTCTTCATATAGCTTGTTTAGAGATTAGTAATCCAAGAGGAAAGGTAATCCCGGTTGAAAAAAATATCGTTCTAAAACAGGGTGTATCGGGCCAAAATGAGCAGGCATCGCAGCTTCGCTGTAAACAACGACCCAATGTTACAAACGTGCCTTTTAAGACGAACGCCAACAAAGAAGAAGAAAAAGAACAGAACAAGAACAAAAATAAGTACAGAACAAGAAAGACAAAAAGAAAAAAAATATATATTTGTTAGTGTAATTTCCCTATTCATTTGATCAACTATGTGTGCTCACTGCAGTGATACATTTCTTATCTGGAACATATGAACATAGCGCCAGAAAATCAAGCATTATTTGATAAAAGTGACGTCTTTATGTAAATACAACTTATTGTTGTTGTATTCTCACTTGTAAATTGCCATGTAAATCCGCTGCATCTAGTGAGGGATCAGCAATTGCATTCATTGATAAGGATACGAATTTCCAAATCCAGTGGATAGACACACTTGGCACAAACTACAAGACAAACATCTTCAGACTCAGAACGAGACATTGCAGAAGTAAAGCCTATCTTCACATAATTTGTCACATGGACGTCGCCACGTGCGATTGTAGAGCACCCAAGCAAACACCATAATACATCGTGCAGAACTGCGCTACTTATACAGACTACAAAGAAGCAGTCTATCCTGGTGGAGCAACGATGCTCGATAAGCTGTGGGGGACCGACGAAAACTTGAAACGCAGTTTTTTTCGTGAACCTCGCCGGACTAGAAGCATAGAATCAGTTGATAGAAGAAGAAGAAGAAGAAGAAGAAGAAGAAGAAGAAGAAGAAAAGAAAGAAGAAAGAAGAAGAAGAAGAAGAAAACATAGCCAGTTTTGTCCCACCATCTAAATAGTGTGGCCGGATCTCAAATGACGAACTAAAACCGAGTACACTCCCCGTGCTTAACAGCAGCCATTTAGCTCTGTTTGAACATGTGGCCCACCCTGAAGAAAGATATATCCGCCCACTGGCTTTCAAAGCTTGTCATTGACATCTGCTGCTTCTTATTATTCTTCGTACGTTGTCAGAGAAGGACCTGAATTTGTTCCAAAAAAGCAGCGGTCATCCTGAGGCTGACGACAGTGCCATAGATCTTGTTTAGTGTTGGCACTGGTATTGGCCCCGTATGCTTTCTCTGGTCTTCGTATGTTGAGAACTATTACAGAAGATGCTCAGGAGTCATTTGCCCGGTACAATATGTGCATTCGCCAGTAACACGTATCGTCAGTTTATTGAATAGAGAGTACTTCATTTTACTGGGACCTGTGCGAAGTCTGAAGACCACCACCTGCTATCTTTTGTTCAACTGGTAATAAGCATCATTTCTTGTGTATCCAGTGTGCTCGGTTTCCTAATAGTCCATGTATATGGCCACAATAAACCGAGGCCGTGCACGCACCACTTAGGCAGGTCAAATCGGAATGACATGATCCTTCTTACTTAAAGCATGTGACTCGGCCACTCATCCTGGTAATGGACACTTGGCGAGTCAACTCATGTGGTTTAGCGGACTACCACACCGATCCATACTACAGTTGTAACCGTGTACCAACACATTTTACTGCCTTTTGCAGTTGTGTTTTCTGTAACAATTTGTTTTACAAGATGAGACTTCTATCCTCATCCATAACTCTCTCTAGTGACATTATACAATATAAGCTATTTTCGATCCCAAGTAAGGGATCAGGAACTCTGTAGAGGAATTATGACTAGATGACTAATCCATTTATACATTTTTCTTCAGATTTATATTGATGATATACGAGGCGTGTTCAAATGACACCGGACCAAACTGTACCAAGTCAACATTAGTGGATGTCCTTCTTTAAACATCATTGTCCAGTTCTTTACTTCTGCCTTCCATACACTTTTGCCACCATACACTTCCTGCATTCTGCGATGAATGTCAATTGGCCGACATCCGTCATCTGTTAGAAATCGATCGCTGATCAACTCTGGACAGATACCGTATCACATCCTCCAAATTTTCAACGATCTACTGAGGACACTATAAGTCAGAGAAAAATGAAATTGTGCAAACTTAACGGTTGGTAAGTACTGTTTAACACCAGAAGTGACGTCTTCCTGCGCATCGTACGGGTGTTCACTTGTTTCAGTTTGGTCCGGTTTCACGTGAATACGCCTCGTACAACTCATGTATATACTCTTACAATTTAACTTTGTTATCTATCTAGGCAATATTCCCCTTGCAAATACCGGTTTGGCCTCTGAAGGTGTGTCATTTCTGTTTCTAATTATAATTCAGTTGACATTTGTTAGAGCTGTCCTATGTATCTAACTTGCAAATAGGGGCTTTTAAGTGGTTCTATTTAGCGCATTGAATCATATTATGTTGCACTACTGCAACAGCTTGGAGAAATGTTTACCAGTTTTAAATACGCTGCGTGTTATCAGCTCATCAGAAATGAACAAGGGGTAATCGTCATACATTGTGTAGCGCTTAACGGAATGCGATACCATCAATTCACAGTAACGGCGGATAAATTCGATTAACAGGAATACGGGAATGAGAATAAAGTAAGATTCAGTATTACGTGGGCGCTAATACTCAGACCAAGCCTCAAGGTTACAAAGTTTACTGTTAAGAAAGACAAAGCGAGGAGAAAAATCGGCTAGTCATCCCACCTTAGATACACCTGAGAAATATTATAAAAAGGTCTCTAATATTCCATCCCCGGCGGCAATGGTAATTTGTTGCGTTGTTTTACATTACAAATATAAGTGGCATCGAAAAGTACAGAGGAAACTTCAGGTAAGATATAATACATCTAAACGTTATATAATCAAATCAAAAGACACATATCGCCCATATTAGTATGCGAACACACGACAATGAATACAAAGTAACGCTATACAACACAACATTCCTACTCGCGCTGTGCTATCAGTGTCAGAATTGGACATTAACAAAAAAATATGAAAGTAACACAGTAACAACAGAGATGTACATGTTCAGTGTGAACTCCGTTTGGCATATTTTGAATATGTTGTTATGATCATATGTACTTGACCACTACGGGTGAATGGGCAGCATTCCACGGACTGTACTTCCCAGATTTGATCTGATGTTCGACCATCACACATATGATGAAGATCACTCTCTTTGTTTAGCCGTGTGGACATTCTTTACTCTTGCTATGTCCGCTGAAATGGATGACTTGCACGGTGATTTTGATTAAAGTAAGAAATAAACTCCGTCTTTTGTCAACCTCACTCTCTGGTTCTGAGTTACCTTTGGCCCAGTGGCAAGACTTTAAGGACGACTGGAGATATCACATGATGCTGCTTTTTCATCAGGGTTTACTCCCGAAACCTTTCCTGTAAACAGGTATCCCTGAAGGCAGCGGATGATGGATGACATTTATCGTTGTGTGTCTTGCCTTTCCCATACCCGCAAAAGGTCGTAGGGACATCACTTAGCGTGTGACTTATGTGCTGCGCATCTCTTCCGAGCGATGTGTCCTAGTTCATGTTAGTCACGTGTCTACATTTCGCAGTCACACCAATACCGACACTGTCTGCAGCAAGAGCCAAGGGCGCCAATCTTGTAAAGTTTAGCCGTGTATACTAGACCATGAAAATATGACACATGTTTAACCATAGTACTAATTCGTGTAACCGATGTCCATGCCAGGATAATCGGAAATAAGAAAATACATAAAATCAACGCATTAACTAGTCCAAATGGAAAACACAACACTTTTCCGTGAGCACATGTGTAGGTCGTCGAGTAGTGTGAATTTCAGGCAAATCCCTGGCTTGGCGGCGTACATAGTGAACTAAAACACCAGAGGATTGTTAAACCCACAGCCGGTAGGACGCTATCTTTGCTGCTCTTCATATTTGATCTAGGTCAACCTTAGATCCTGGATCAAGATGCTGAGCAGAGAATGAGCTGCAGGGGTCTGCGACCTATAGCTGACTGATAGCGTCAGGGCCAGCGAACCAGAGCTGCCTAGACCCTTCTACACCCCCACGCGGTGATCCTGGATAACAGGTTCCAGCAGGGCAGACTGGCTAAGGAGAAAAGATTGAAGAGGGAATGCTAACCCGGTACTCAAAAAATGCTTGCTGAAGTCGGATGTGTTGGACCGAAAGGTGCAAATATCGCAATCAAGCTGTAAACTACGACACAACACATTCCGTTCCCTAGACTTCATTCTGCTACTTAAGCCCTTTCAGGATTTGGTAGTCGCAGATTGAGAACGAACGAAGCCAAACCAACCCTGGATCTGTTTGCGATTGCAAAAATATCCCGCACCACATGGGGATAGAACCTAAATTACTCGGCATGACATTAACCGATTACGAAAAGACGCATAACAAAATTGAATAGTAACAGACCAACAAAAGGGGGAAAAATATGCATGATACAGAAACTGCAAAAACGTTAGTCTACATCTTAGCCTGGCCTGCAGAATGTCAGACACATACCCAATGTTTCCATATCCCGCACATCTTTGAACCTTAGTTGTTATCGAAACGACTGTTCATATAATAAATCGGTTGGTATGCGACCATTTCCGATGAAGCCAACATGACCAAGTCATCTAAATCTAGGCTGCCTTAGAAGAATAAACCTGTTCTGGAGACGGTGCAAGCTTGTTCTTGAAGGAAACGCCAAGGGTAGATTCCAGACATTAAAGGCACGAAGGTCTTCACTTGGAATACTTGAAATCCTGGTATTCAAACAAGTATGTTAACCCTTAATGCCTGTTTTCAGGTAACCGAGAGTTATTGGTTGAACGTATAAGGTATTCTAATAATGCCCGTGCGGCTTACTAGGCAAGAGGGAATGTCCAATAATTTGAGGAGGTTTTTAACTAGAATTTGTGAATATTGTCCGAGCAGCGAATATTTAATCTACTATTTCCAATATCTAACTGCATGCGATTTTTAACGTGCTCGATACTGAACACGGATGTCCGATCTCACAACCCTAAGATCAGAGGGATTTTTACCAGAATATCCATGTGTAAAATTCCCGGTCTGCACCGTGATTCGAACCCCCGACGGCTGGCATCCAAGACGGACACCTTTCCTCGAGGCCAGTGTGTCTACTCCTTTGGTTTTGGCTATGTTATCCAAGCTATGCGACTATATAGGATTAAGCTGAAATTACATGGCTCTGATCTCAATTTTAAGCTTTTGATTTCGCAAACACGTCAAGAGAGAAGGACATTTGTAGTAGCATCTTTGCCAACACAATTGACAACGTCTGTGTCCAGTTAGGGTTTGTCGTTAGTGAAGGATTCCAGGTACATAAGTCGGTACACAACTTTCACTTCAACATTATCAATCATAACTGACTTACGCATCCTTCTTCTTCTTCTTCTTCTTCTTCGTTCATTCTCAATCTCCTACTACCAAACCCTGAAATAGTAAGTAGCAGAATGTAGTCCAGAGAACGGAATGCGTTGTGTTGTAGTTTACAGCTTGGCTGCGATATTTGCACCTTTCGGTCCAACACATCCGACTTCAGGAAGCATTTTTCGAGTACCGGGTTAGCATTCCCTCTTCAATCCCTTCTCCTTAGCCAGTCTGCCCTGCTGCAGCCTGTTATCCAGGATCACCGCGTGGAGGTGTAGAAGGGTCTTGGCAGCTTTGGTTTGCTGGCCCTGACGCTAGCAGTCAGCTATAGGTCGCTGACCACTGCAGCTTATGCGGTGCTCAGCATCTTGATCCCACCTACGCATCCGATTTCAGTTGGTTTATTTCGGGTGTCAGGTATTCCTTTCCAATGCGTCCCTGATTTCTCTTAGCGAGACTGAACTGGTACAGTTTGTATTCAAGGCCGCTGCTTGGAGCCGGAAAAGGGTCTTCGCCAGTTCTGGATCGTTGATCCTGATGTAAGCAGCTACTTCCGAGACGTTGGCTACTGTGACAACATTCAATTCGTTGTACCAATTGACCGTCAGAAAGAACTTGGTAAATAAAAAAAGAACTAAGAAGAAGTAGAAGAATGAAAAGAAGAAGAAGGGAAACAAAGTAAAAGAAAAGAACAGGAAGATGAAAAATATTACGTAAAAGATAGGATGAAGAAAATTAACAAGAGAACAAGGAAGAGGGAAAAACAGAGACGGGCGTTTTATTGCCACAAATATCATATTTGCTCAGTTTTACTGAAGGGAGGGAACCAGCTGCATTTATGACATTCAACGCATACAACAACGTATAACTTCATACAACGACAATACAAGCACGTATACCTTCACACAACCCAGTATACAACAATAACACAACCATCTATACCTTTACACAACCACAATACATCCATGTATAACTTCAGACAACTATAATACAACTACGTTTAGCCTCATTCAACCAGAATACAACTACGTATGGCTTCACACAACCACAGCACAACCATGTATAGGTTCATTCAACCACAGCACAACCACGTATAGGTTCATACAACCACAGCACAACCACGTATAGGTTCATACAACCACAGCACAACCTCGTATAGGTTCATACAACCACAGCACAACCACGTATAGGTTCATACAACCACAGCACAACCACGTATAGGTTCATACAACCACAGCACAACCATGTATAGGTTCATTTAACCACAGCACAACCTCGTATAGGTTCATACAACCACAGCACAACCACGTATAGGTTCATACAACCACAGCACAACCATGTATAGGTTCATTCAACCACAGCACAACCACGTATAGGTTCATACAACCACAGCACAACCACGTATAGGTTCATTCAACCACAGCACAACCACGTATAGGTTCATACAACTACAGCACAACCACGTATAGGTTTATACAACCACAGCACAACCTCGTATAGGTTCATACAACCACAGCACAACCACGTATAGGTTCATACAACCACAGCACAACCACATATAGGTTTATACAACCACAGCACAACCTCGTATAGGTTCATACAACCACAGCACAACCACGTATAGGTTCATACAACCACAGCACAACCATGTATAAGTTCATTCAACTACAGCACAACCACGTATAACTTCTTACAACCACAATAGAACTACGGTTAGTTCCTAAACTATTCACGCTGTATTCACTCGCCCTAATCCGTGTGGCAGTTGGTGAGAAGTGACATCACATGAAAATCGAACAGATACTTGAAGGGATCTATGTGTTATTGATAACATAATAGAACGACGATTACACTAAAGTCATGCTGTAAGAAGTGACAAACAGTGTTTGGTAATATTTGAAAGGTAGAAGACCATCCACACCATGCTATTCACTTGTGATAAATAGCCTTCTGCGATTGGAGTGACCGTCTGCATTTTTGCGAAAGCGCTTGAAACGATAACTAAGATAGTATGGTTGAATAATGGGGATAAATAATTCGTTTTCATAGGCCCATCATGTGAAGCATAAAAAACAGAAGCACTTAGAAAAAGAAGAAGCAGAGGAATTATGAAAAACAGGATGAACAAGAGAAACAAAGAGAGAATGACGAAGAAAAAGAAAACAAAGAAGGAGAAGATGAAGGAAGAAGTGGATTAAGAAGAAGATGAAGAACAACAAAAAGAAGAAGAAGAAGCAAAATAACAGCAACAAAAAAGGGATAAAGAAGAACAAGAAGAAAAATAAGGATATCAAGAGAAAGTGGAATAGGACGAAGATGAAGAGATTCAGAAAAATAATAATAAAACTACTATTAATTATAAACATAATAAAAATAATAATAATAATAATAATAATAATATGAAGAAGACAAATAAGAAGAACAAGACGAATAATATGAGAAGAAGAAGAAGAAGAAGAAAAAGAAGACGAAGAAGAAGAGGAGAAAGAAGAAGAAGAATAAGAACAAGAAGAAGCAGAAGACGAAGATGAAGAAGTAGAAGACGAAGATGAAGAAGACGGAGAAGGAAAAGAAGAAGAAAGAATTACAAGAAAATATGAAGAAGTGGAAGAAGTAGGAGTTGAAGGAGATGAAGAAGTAAATAAATAGAAATCAGAAGAATTAGAAACGTAAGAAAATAAAAAAACAAACATTGCCCTATGTCGAGATGCACTCTAATAACAGACACACAAGTAGGTTACAAATATAACGCATACACTGATAAAACCTTACACACGTAGGCACTGATACAAAATCGCCTCAGGAGAGTAAATGACACATGTAACTAGAGATACTGTTTAATTTAACCCACAGAGAAGGACAAGGTTGGAAGCGAAAGAAAACAACGGAAAAGAGTGGTTGAAATGAATGTAAAAATAATGTGACTGTATTGGCAAATGTATTTCAGACAACACAAATATGTCACCATGATGCACTTTAATGAGGATTTAAGAGTATAGTCACTACCCATCCCCGCCTTCCTCCGTGCATATCGTGAGAATCAACTGAAGTAGTTTGTACCTAGGAGTTAGGAACCCTATAATCGGAAATTAATTACTGCAGAAATCGCGATTGGAATAACACAGCTGATGAAGAAAGATGTGTCGGACCGAAGGATGCAAATATTGCAGTCATGTTGTAAACTAGTGGCACAACACATTCGATTCTCTGGACTGCATCATGCTAGTCGCAAATGGCTGATCAGGGCTTGGAAGCAGGAGATTGAGAACGAACGCAGAAGAAGAAGAAGAAGAAGAAGAAGAAGAAGAAGAAGAAGAAGAAGAAGAAGAAGTAGGAATAAGACAGGGTACTGGTATGCTCTAACCCGACATGGCACCATATTTAGAAGTGTATAAAAGTACAACCGTCGAGGGCCGAAAAGGGTGCAACGAATACAAACAATGTACACATGTCAGGCACACCTTGAGAGACGACTAAGGAGGGTTAAGCTACCCAGCCCATTTGAAATTACACGTCACATTTGACCATGTAAGGCATAGGCAGTGTATAGCAGACATGACAGATAGCTCGATCGTTTTCACCTGAGCTGTCTACATAGGCTGCTCTAGATCAGTCCCTAACTCTGAGATCCTTGGCCATACTAACATGTTGAACATCCAAATACTTCTAAGAATAGATCAGCTAAGGTGGACTGGATACGTTGTTCGCATGCCAGGTGAGCGTATCCACAAGAATATGCTGTACGGTGAGCTCCTAGACAGCAGATGCTCCCAGAGTGGGAGGTCAGACAAAACACTACAGAGACTCCTTGAAAATTTATCTGAAGAAGTTTTATATTCATGTCACTTTCCTGGGAGATGCTTGCACAAGACCGTACCACCTGAGGCGCTAGTATCACAGACGGTGCTCAAATCGCAGAGAGTGTTGACATCACGGAGGCTCAGCAGAACAGAGCTGCCCTCAAAAGCAGCACCTCACGAAGTTTCATCAACCGGCTCCCGATTTGGATGTCCTTAATGTGGAAGGGTATGCCGTTCCTAGATCGGCCATTATAGGTATAAGAGAACACATTTCAAGGGAATAGAAGGATGATGTCGCCCTCTCTGCTTATGAATGACAACTATTACATTATTAAGTTTAGTAAACTGTCTTTCCACTTGTGCCGCTTAGTGTCATGGGGAGCTTAAGTCGTCTATCCTACGACAAGTGCGTTGCGTTGGTCAATGTGAGCCCAAGTCGCTGCACACTCACTCTAATGTCATCTATCCACCTACCTCGCGGCCACCTCCTTGCCTTGTAGCCAGATCTTTCACCATTGTAAGCCATCAGTGGAAGATGATGAGGATGCATTATCATGAGATGTCCAAACCAACATATTTTGCGCTTGGAAATGTATTCAATACAAGACGAAGTGCCGACCATACTTCGAATGTCGTCGTTCCTCATTCTGTTTCTTCTGGTAACACAGATGGCTGTTCAATTGCATTACTATTTTTACATACGTCACACAAACTTCAACGACAATAAGAAGGTCAACGTTTAACAACACGCAGGGGTTGCTGGATTACCTGTGCTCTGCATGGAACTGAAACCATTTTGATTGATTCATACGTTATTATTCTTCTGTATCATATGGTATTAATGCTTATCGCACCTTTGGAAATCCACGATGTAGGTAGAAATATAAGTTCAGAGGCTCCGATTGAACGTAGCAAAAGCTACACATGATAGAAGATGTCAAAAAATTGCATTTACTCATGATGTCTACAGATGTGAGTGAACATGTGTGAGTGGACATACGTTATATGTGGACAAGTGAGATGTGTGGACAGGTGAGATGTGTTAAATGTGATATGTGTGGACAGGTGAGATGTGGTGTGGACAGGTGATATGTGTGGACAGGTGAGATGTGTGGACAGGTGCGTCGTGTGGACAAGTGATACGTGTGGACAGGTGAGTTGTGTGGGCAGGTGAGTAGTGTGAGCAGGTGAGATTCGTAGACAGGTGAGACGTGTGGACAGGTGAGACGTGTGGACAGGTGAGTTGTGTAGGCAGGTGAGTCGTGTTGGCAGGTGAGATGTGTGGACAGGTGAGACGTGTGGATAGGTGAGTTGTGTGGGCAGGTGAGTTGTGTGGGCAGGTGAGTTGTGTGGACATGTGAGTCGTGTGAGCAGGTGAGATGTGTGGACATGTGAGTCGTGTGGGCAGGTGAGACGTGTGGACATTAGATAAATGGAATGTCACATAAATGGACAGATGAGGTTATTTTATTCTTGAGATGAGTAGACTGTTTAGATAAGTGGGCATATGAGATAAGTGAACATGGCGTATGGATGATTGGACATTTAAGCAAGGGGGGCATGAGGAACAGATGTACGTGTTAGAAGAATGAATGAACATATGCCATTAGCGGACATATGCCATGATTTGCCATATGACATAAGTGGACAGATGGAATGATTAGTCATATGAAATGAGTGGACAAATGCCGTTAGTTGACATATGAAATGCAGAGTCATATATGGAATAAATCATCAATGAATCAATCAAAACCCGTAGCTCCTCTCGGTGCCAAGACCATCAACAACATCTCGCCAGCGTGCACGGTTCTAGGCTGTTCTTTCTACCTCCCTCCAGATGTAATTATTTAATTTTAGTTGCTTTTCACATTCACTTCTCCGCGTATTTTTGGGACTACCGATCTCCCTTTTTCTATGAGGATTCTATGTAAGAGCCTGTCTGGCTATGTTAGACTGTGCCTTCAGCATGGTATGCCAAATCCAGCTCCAATTTCTTCGCTTAATGTGTTGTTCTAATGGCTGCTGAATTAACTTATCCTCCTGTGACCCTTTGATCGTTGACTTGTTCTCAAATGACACTTTGTTCATTGAATTGTCCTCGTGTGTCCCTCGGGTTTCACTTGAGTTTGAAACCCTAACATTGCCTATTGAGAGCCCCTTAAAGGAGAAATCAATTGACAGGATTAAGTTTGTGAACAGATTGTATTAATAATGCATCACAAAGAGGTGTACATTTATTACTGTTGAGGTCACCACATTGTTATGATTTTATAACTTTAAACAAACATAGGATTGTGCTATTTCTTCATCACTTTGCAGACACACTTTTTGCGGATCTAAATGGGTCTCCAATTCTTTGGTTTGGAACAAGTCTTCATTCCTCATCATGTCCTGCCACTTTATGTTACATGAAATGATCATATGAAATAGATGATCATATGAAATAGTTGATCATATGAAATAGTTGATCATATGAAATAGTTGATCATATGAAATGAGTGGACATATGCAATGAGTTGACATATGAAATAAGTCAGTGGACAGAAGAGATCACTGGAAACATTAAATGAATAAGTGAACATATTACAGGAATGAGAACATATAATAAATGAATCGACAAATATAACGAGATGGTGAAGCTAACAATACTTAAACATACACTTTCTGCTTACATTTTACAAATGGAATACTATTTTACAGATTAGTCATTAACCTAAAAGTAGTACTGAAAGTGTTCTTTAAATTAACTTGAGCTAAATGCAAAAAATATTCAATCTGAAATGTAAAATTAATAAAATATTCACAATCATTCCCTCAAAAACAAAAATTTGTTTTCCCTAAGGCTCCTTACCAGTGTTACTAAACAAAATGCAAAAATGCACTGCTTCGCATAAATTACAAATCTGAAAGCTGAAAAGCTTTTAACGTGTTCCAAGTGAGCTAGAAACAGCGTCAGATGCAATTCGTCCCACCATTATAGCAATAGTGAAAGGAAAGGCCAGACAGTTTTGATGTCATTTCTTGGTAATGTAAAGGTTAAGTGAAATATTACCCGAAATATGATTTACTACTTCTTCAAGTCTGTATCATTGTGTTCGTCATCGTCTTCTAGAACGTTTTCGATAGCGATTATGAAATCATTTTCGGCATTGGAGTTATCATTCAATATGATATTGTCGCACTCATTCCATATCATCTCATCTCGCGCCTCGTCTTTGTCTACACATCGTCTTGTCTTATCTTCTCTTCTCTTTTCTCATGTCATGTGTTTTAATTAATCGTATTCCTTCAATTTAGTGCATCTAATCTCATCCCGTCTCATATCATCCCATCCTATTCCATCATATCCTTTTTCATCGCATCTTAGCACATCTCATCCAATAATATCTCATAAAATCCCATCACATCTATCCCACTTCGGCCCATCCAAGACATCCGTCTTATCCATTCCCATCCCATGCCATAGTATACTATATAATCATCTCATATCATTTTATCTCATCACATATCACTTCTCATCACGTATCATCCAATCTCATCCCACCCCATCTCATCGTATCCAATTGCATCTCATCTACTCACTTATGTAACTTAGCCGCTTGGGGAGCTGCAATCGCCTTCTCCTCTTACGCCACTTCTTCTCGTCCACAACACCTGTCTTCTATATTCTATCTATGTGGAATTGACTGTGTTTCAGACGTTACTTCAGTAGTGTCGATCCAACATTGTTGTGTTTTTTATCTTCTTTGTTGTTGTTGTTGATAATTAGTTTTGCCGAACTGTTCGCTCTTTCGCAGTCAGTACCAAGTTCAAAAATGGGCTAGATGTTTTGTTGCTGGTGGGTGGAGCTGAATAACATATCTGTAATTATTGGGGTGCCAGCAAATAGCTCTACTCTGTATGTGGCGAGTCTTGGGCAAATAAGTAGTACATGTTACACTGCCTCATAAGGCTAGATGAAATTCCGGCACTTAGATTAGTTCATGGTCTGGGATCAAAATTCTGAGCAGTGCTTGAGCTGCAGCGGTCAGCAACACGTAGCTGCCAGCTAGCATCAGGGCCAGAGAACTAGATCTGTCAAGAGTGTTCTACACCTCCACGCTGTGATCCTGGATAACAGGCTGCAACATAACAGGCTGGCTAAGGAGAATGGATCAAAGAGGAAAGGCTAACTCGGTACACAAATGCCTGCTGCCGAAGACGGTTGCGTCGGAACGAAAAGTGCACATATCGCAGTCAAGCTGTAAACTAGGGACACAACGAATTCCGTTCTCCGGACTACAACCGGCTACTAGCATACCCCTGTTCAGGGCTTGATATCGGGATATTGAGAACAAAGGCAGAAGAAGATGAAGAAGAAGAAAAATAAGAAGAAGTTTAAAATCTAATATTTGTGAGTATTTGTTAAATCTAATGTGTTCTTTCCTATAATGTAATATTATCCTCTATTTCCTGGTTTACAGTTTTTTTTAAATGTCATTCTTTCTTGGCTGTGTATTTTATGTATGAATGACACGCCCAGTAACTCTTCTGACGGCCGTTCCAGAAATTCCTTTCCTTTTTGAAATTGTTTTGAAGTATTTGCTTTTCTGTCTGCATCTTGTCTGTTGTTTTTGTGTAACAATGGGGACGGCGTGGACTTGTGGTTAAGTAACTCGGCTGACAACCCGAAGGTGCTGGGTTTGATCCCCATCACATCACCGGCGGTTACCCCGGGGAAGCAAATCCTTAGAAGGAGGAAGCAGACCCTTACATAAAATGCATGCTGAAGTCAGATGCACTGGGCAGGCAGGCGCAAAATAAAAACCATAGGAAATTAGAGAAATAGGGCGAACGCAAAAGGTGTTGCAGTTTCATCAAGTGCCAATTACTGTTTGCATACGTCGCTTTTAAGTTGAAAAAAAAACAACTGTTCCACTTCCTCAATTTTTAACAGCAATCTCTAATGAGTCGTTAGTGCATACATACCTTCAGGATTTTAGGTGAGCATTTCCTGTTGAAGGACCTTGGGATTATGCTATTAATTTTTGTCTATTACTTATCTTTTTCAAAATGCCTAGAAAATTGCATTTTTGTTCATTAAAGCATTTTATCTTTCATATGGGGAAGTTTGTTATTTTTTAATGTGTCTGTGAGTGCGCGCGCGCGCGCGCGTGTGTGTGTGTGTGTTTGTGTGTGTGTGTGTATTAAGGGATACACATCCAATACATCCAATAGATGTACTTCTTGTTCTTCTTGTTCTTGTTCTTCGGTTAGCCCGGTGAGATTCACGAAGGAGACCGTACGTTTCAGGTCTTCGCATATTCCCCACAGCTTTTCGAGCATAGTCGCCACATGGTCTGTTACTCTTTGGTCGGTATACGTAAGGCAGTCTTGCAGGATACGATCTGATTTTTGCTTGAGTTCTTCCGTAATCACACATGGCGGTGTCTCTAATACCCAATCTGTGAAGGTGGGCCTTGAGTCTACAATCAAACGATCTGAATCTGAAGAGTTTGTTGATGATATAATTTTCTGGCGTGTATTCTTTGTACTGGTCTCTCATTTATGTCTTTATGGATGATTTGATGAGTGTCTTTGCTTCTTCATAGCTCTATGCATGCCATGATTTTCGGCTTTTGCGAGCTCATCTGCTTTCCCGTTTCCATAGATATAGGACCTTGCCGGCTCAGAATCCGAACACATGCATGCATTTTTCTTTGTGATCGGTGCGACGTATCTGCTCCGCCCCTGTGACATGTGCGGTTAATGATTTTGGTTTTTTGGCATTTCCAATTTGTTTGAAAGCTCAGTGTTTTGATAATCATGTATTTCGTATAAGCTGCAGAACTGTCTTACTCAAGCTTGCTTCTTCATATACCATTTAATCTCTGCAACATAGAATGTACGTGGACGATTGAATTGTTTAGCCTTCTAAAGGCTCCTATTGTCTCAGCTGTCCACAATTACCTGCTGATGTTGTGTGTCGTTTTCCATATAGCTGGTCGAGGTTGATATAAGTGATCATGCTATAAAACGTGTTGCCAGATTTTTTACACGTTGGGGTTTGTGATAAGAGAGCAGTCGATAATCACCGTATATCGTTTTCATACGCATAGTCTGCTGTTACTTATTTGTATAAACAAAACGACTTCATTCTACAAAGTTTCCTAGTTATCAATAGAAGCGGTCGAAGAAAAAAAGTAAACAAGTAAATCTTTTTTTTTTTTTAAAAACGTTTTCGGTATAAGGTGTTGAATGACCTGCCTAGGATATGTAACAATGTGATAAATTAACAGATTTGACTAGTAGCCGTTCTGTTAAAAAAATATCAGCTCAATCGGTTGGTTAAAATAAGACAAGTTAAATAAAAGTTTGTAGAAGCCGAATTTAGGCTTATGATATGCTACAACCATACAGTCACAATAAAACTATTATAAAACTGTGTTTGTTGTTTCGAATGTTCACAATGAGTAATGCAACTCCTTTGTGCGCCCTGTAAAAGGACGTTAAGTGACAGGATGTCGCAGATTTCCTCACATTCCGAGCGTGCTGATGAAATGGACCGGGGTCCCTAGGCGGTTATGCTATGCTTGGATTCATCTACGTGTCGCTCACTACTACGGGGACCACGTGGATCCTTTATTTCGTTAGCCATGAAAACAGCCGGTTTCCAGGAAGGGCTACTAGGAAGCCGAGTGAGGTTCTTGGCCAGTATGTTTTGCCTGAGCTTGACTAACATGTCTGATCAGTATATTTTTCCTGTTAGTCTTCATCCCCAAAACTGTGTTTCAATTGCTATAATGTTATTGTATTATGGATTGTATTATATGTATTGTATAATACTGATTTAGCATATGTACCATTAATTATAGTGGTCCGCTGCAGTCTTTCTTTATGACATGGACAAGAATCGCACCACTGCCGCACAGAGAGCACGCCGTAAGTGGTGACTAACTGTGTGAAATGGCATAACACCGGCCTTGGTTATGTGGTATCTTAACAGCAGAATAGATGGCGCCTAACAGGCTGCGTGTCTGCTTTGCTCTAGTGTTTGAATCTATTAAGATGAACTTCCACATCGGTTAACCCCACTCCACATGTTCCAATACAGTCGGGTAATAAGCTGCTCGAGTCTAGCCCGCTATGCAGGAAATCCTCTTCCTGGCTACATCTAGCTCACTCCAGAACTTGGACCTGCACAGAGGCGTCGGCCCCTGCAGAAATACAGGTAGGCTAAGACTATGGCCATTAATGAGTTAATATTAATTAACTTCTGCAAATGATATTACAAGAATAATATTTATACACATAAATTAAGTACGTTTAGTTATGAATGCTCATTATTCCTGTTTTCTATTTATAACTGTCTTGAAACTAAACAATTACGGATTATTTGTGCAGGTCTAAAAGAGCAATCTTTCCCCTGTTTACCTACATTGACATGTTTTTCATCCTGTTGAAACTCATAACGTGATCGTGATCAGCTTTTAAAACCCTTACTTCCCTGGTAATAAATGCTAAATATCGGCTCCACAATTTCCCATTGCTATGCCAAATCTAAATTATGACCTTACAATAATCAATTTCCTTGATATTTTCATTTTTTTAGAGTAATTATTTTAAGCTGCGCATATAACAAAAGGGCGAGTCGTGGTAGCGCAGTGGAAAGCGTACTTACTTCCCAGCCAAGAGATCGGGATTCGATCCCCAGTTGGTGCGAGGTTTTTCTATCGCAAAATTGACCTAAGATCGACCCAGCCTAAAACATGTGGTATCAGAATGAACAGGAAAGCTAAGGCGGTTCGGGTAATGGTAGCGACATTACCCTCTAGTGGGGTGTCGGTCAAAACAAACATGAGCCTAACACCATATTTCCAATATGCCACACTGGCGTGTTAAAACGGGATCTTTACATAATACTTGTAACAGAAGAACACTATGAATATTTACGTATTTCATTAAAAACAACAACCAAATCAAATGTGTTATATTTGGATCAGTGAGGTGCTTTTGAAATAAGTTTCTTATAACAATACAACTGTCAATTAATTCAACGTTAGACAAACCTTTTACTGAGAAAATTGTTTACTTTAACGCTTTAAAAGAATGTTGCCGTGTATGACAAACTACTTTGTTTGTCTCTCGTGTCTGATATAACCGAAAATATATAACCGAATTAGGAGTTTCTACACCAAGAATATGGGAATGTTTTATCAAAGAACAACACAAATATGTTATTCACCTTCTGTTGTGCATTATCCAAAAATACGCAAACCGCCTTCCGCCTTCCGTGTGTAGATAACGCACATATTAATATGTTTGAAGCTCTGCTGAGGGCCGCAGGTTTGATCTCGATCCAGCAACTGGTAGCGTCCATGCGCAAACGCCAACTCGTATAGCGCGCGTGCGGCGATGACGAATTGACTCGCGTGCTGGCTAGTTCTCGTAAACCTGGCTCAACTGGTTGGTATATGACTAATTAATGACACAAGCTCAATTAATACTATGAAATTCTTTACCATCTAATGTGGATGCAGTTGCAATTGACGACTGAAATCTGTAGTGTTTTTTGTGAATGTCTTGCAAATGTATTTAAAATAACCATGTCTTGTGGTGAACTATAGAAATTAAACTGTTATAATGTTTCAGAGTTATAATAACATGAAATATTGACATTTTAAACAGATGTGAGTACATATTTTAGTTTCCATAAAAAATGGCTGCAAAAAATATATCTTTGACTGTAGTCTATTATGAAGAGACAATCTTGAACAGTATTATTAGAAAATAAAACAGTGTGTATGATCAAAAACATGATAAATCAGTGACCGAGTTTTACCATTTTGTTTTTCAAATACAAATTGGCAGTTTTTAATCACACTGATTACCTTCAAAAGTGAACTGTCACAAGTACGATATGAATATCAATACATCTAATAGTAGTTATAGTTACAGCCCATCGCAAGCTATGGTGGCCACAACATCAGACGGTTGTGTCTTAATCATGTGATGTGCGCTGTATGAGGATTATAGTAAGAGCGGGTATGCGCTGATCATCAATCTCACACTCTTGTCGCGAGTTACATTCGATCAGTGACAAGACTATTGGTCGAGACGACTGAAGGTAACTTAGGATGCATGCACTCTGGTCTTACTTCCCGTGAGATCAGGGGTCGCTTGAAACTTGCGGGATTCGTTTCCGTTCATCACTGTGAGAGGCGAGTACCTTAACCTCTTGACTACAGCGAACCCTAATACACCAAAAATAGATCCAATAAATATAGGTAGAAGGAACACCACTCGTGATATTTATATGAATGAAACACAAATAAAGCAGGCACAAGAAGTTAGGTCTTTGGGAGCTGTTTTTACTGAGGATGGCAGATTCGACAGATAGATAGAAATGAGAGTACAGAGGGCAAAAGCTGTCACCCACCAGCTGTCTCCAATTCTAAGACGCCCCAATATTTCTCTCCAAGTAAAAAGCAGATGATAAATAGTATCGTCATCCCAAACCTGTATTACCAGTGCCAGGCACAGACATTGGACAAAGGCAAGGAAGGGAAGGTAGCGACCTGCAAAATTTGGTGCCTACGAATGGTCATTAACAGCACGAAAAGAGACATAATTACAAATATGAGTATTCGGGAGAAGGTTGTAACAGTTCCCTGTCTACAGTACAGTGAGCAACCGGGATTGAAATGGTTTATTGGTTTGACCACAGTGTTCATGCAACCGTCTGCAGGAGAACATCAAGAAAAGGGGCGAGAGGTAGACCGAGGAAAAGGTGGATAGACAGCGTAAAGATGACTTGCTGTAAAATGGGAAACAATGTTATTCGGGGCACGAGAGAGGCGAAAGACGAGTACATACCTCGACACTTGGCTACAACCCAGTAGAATGTGAGACGACAAAATAAGAAAGAAGACCTTCATTGGCATGAGTCTTCGCCTGGAGTGTGTAAGCTTATAGATGTACGAACAAAGACATGTATATTGATTGGAAACAAGAATATACATTTTCGACCAAAATGTCTTCAGAGCTGTCTAAGTGAGCTGCAATGGATCAGGTGGCATGACATAGTGTTTAACTCTGATATGTTTAGCAATACTAACATTCTAAGCATCCACACACTTCTGAAATTGGCACAGCAACGATAGACGGGACATTTGTTTGCATGTCAAACAAACGCACCTCCCAAGTAGCTGTTATAAGGTGAGCTCAACACAGGCAGACATTCACCGGGATGACAGAAGAAACGATACAGAGACACCTTGACAATATCTTTGAAATGCTTCAATATTGATGTCACTTCCTTGGAGATGCTTGCACAAGACCATGCTACCCGGCAAGCTAGTATCACTGCATGTGCTCAGGTCGCAGAGTGTGCAGTCATCACGGAGGCTCAGCGAAAGTGAGCTGCCTTAAATAACATTACTCGCAACGATTCCACAGCTGGCTCCCTGCATGTGTGCTCTGAATGTGGCAGGGTGTGCCTTTCTAGGAATGGTCTTTACAGCCAACAGAGAAAGTACATGTTGCAGCAATAGTCTGATGCTGTTGTCATCTTCGCTTGCGATGGTCAACTATTATTATTATTATTATACTCGTAGTTAAACTACAGAACGGATCTCACATTAGAGTCAAAATTTCGTATTTCCCGTTGGACTTAATTACCTCCAATTCTCAAAAGATTCCTAATGGGATGGAATCCCCTCTTCCTGTTGCACTCCCACACAAATAGTCTGATCTGCATCTCCCACTGTCTACATGACTAGAGAAACCAATCCTGGCACGACATACTGTGCCACATCCGGGGAATTCATGCGAGTAGTCGGCTGTGGCGTCGACGTGCGTCCCGATTATTCGGGCAGCACGTAAATGTCTGAGCCTCTGGATCATTCGCGATTCGGTTTTGCTCTGGGATTTGAGCACAGTTCGTGATCCTAATGCCCCAGCGGGAACGATTCTGTGTAAGAAACTCACAGCGAGTGACATCAATGTTGACGTTTCTCAGAGGCACTTTAAAGGAGTCTGAGTATCGTTTTTTCTGGCTTCTAATGAGTGTCTGTCTGTTTTAATCTTATCGTATAACAGCTACTGGGAATGTTGTAATTGGGTATGCGAACAAACTGTCGATCTTATCTATTCTTTTTTGCAGAAGCATATGGGTGCTCAACATGTTGGTCGTACTAAGAATGTCAGAGTTAGGCACTGTGTCCTGCCAACTGAGCAAAGGGAGCTTGCGCAGACATATCAAGTGATAACGATATTGCTGCCTGGTATGTCTGCTATACACTGTTCATGTTTCGCAAGCATGCAGCAAAGTTGTTAGTACACTACAGCACGAAACACTTACCCTTGTCGGCCCAAGACGTATGTTTGCAGCCTCCCAAACGCAGAGCTTGCCTTTGCAATCCGGATATCAAGCTTATAACTGATATTCATCTCTATAGTGAGGGTACTGCCTAGATAAATGAAGCTACCGACTTCCTGGAGTTAGCTTTCTACGGTCTTGTTTAGTTCAATTTACGGATTCCCAGTAGCAAGCTGGAAGTGGATCTCAGTTTTTCTAGAGTCAATCGCGTGACCAAAGTTACCGCATGCTGTTTGGGGACTAAGTGATCTCGAGGCAAGACGTCGGCTTCAGGTATTGATGTCACTAGTTTAAATCACAGTGGAGACCGGGATTACTTCACGTGGACTTTCTAGTATTTCTCTGCATCTCTAGGTAGTAGAGATCGGAG
This sequence comes from Ariolimax columbianus, assembly GCA_036924085.1. Taxonomy (NCBI): domain Eukaryota; kingdom Metazoa; phylum Mollusca; class Gastropoda; order Stylommatophora; family Arionidae; genus Ariolimax; species Ariolimax columbianus. Next base: position 33,825,108 of record JAVGWX010000005.1, read on the forward strand.
GCCCGTGTGGAGTGTCGCGCACGATAACAATGCCTTTGCTGTTGAAAATCGAAAATAATTGGCTTTACCGCGCTGTCTGAGCAAAATTCAAAATTATGTAAAAAATCCACCAAATCTATTACGGGATCCTCGCCGGTACTATTGAGTTCGTGCAATGTGCTGAGATTCTCTGGTACTATTGAGTTCGTGCATTGTGCTGAGATTCTCTGGTACTATTGAGTTCGTGCATTGTTCTGAGATTCTCTGGTACTATTGAGTTCGTGCATTGTGCTGAGATTATATGGTACTATTGAGTTCGTGCATTGTGCTGAGATTCTCTGGTACTATTGAGTTCGTGCATTGTGCTGAGATGCTCTGGTACTATTGAGTTCGTGCATTGTGCTGAGATTCTTTGGTACTACTGAGTTCGTGCATTGTGCTGAGATTCTCTGGTACTATTAAGTTCGTGCATTGTGCTGAGATGCTCTGGTACTATTGAGTTCGTGCATTGTGCTGAGATTCTTTGGTACTACTGAGTTCGTGCATTGTGCTGAAATTCTCTAGTACTACTGAGTTCGTGCATTGTGCTGAGATTTTCTGGTACTATTGAGTTCGTGCACTGTGCTGAGATTCTCTGGTACTACTGAGCTCGTGCATTATGCTGAGATTCTCTAAATAAATATGGAGAAGAACAGAGAACTTATGGCTGAAACCGTGTGCAATGACGTTAATGCTTCGACTTAACTAAACTAAACTAACTGAACTAAAATGCATGCTGCTGAGAAACATCTTATTCTGAGCAGGTGTTATGGGCGCAGTCGTCGATAAATGGCAGATAAATAATCATGGCTTTACGCGTATTGATGTAAGACATCAGGCGTCCCGGATTGAACAGTCGACCCTTCGTCCTATACCTGAAATGCATCGCAGTAGCAGCGCCATGTACATCATCAAAGAATTTAGATGCAAAGTGCAACCTAAGGAGTGTTGGTGTTAGCACAACCATACCCCCCCCCCCAACCCCCCCACCCCGCCTTAACACAGTTCGTGATTGAGAAGACTACAGACAATTCTCCCTCGTGCAGTATTTATTCCATCATGAAACTGACTGATGCTGTTGTTGAATGCCTACATTGAGTAAGTGGCGGGTTGCAATAGCTTTCCTCACACTCCAAGGGTGCTGATGAAAGTGGACCTGGGTCTTTCAGGCGGGTGTGCTATGCTTGGCTTCATCTGCGTTTTGCTCACTACTATGGAGATCACGTCGATCTTGTTAGCCAGGCTGCCATGAAATCAGCCCGTTTCCGGGGTTGAATCCCAGTATATTTTGATTGAACCTGACTAACATGTCTGATCAGTATATTTTGTCTGATCAGTCGATAAATCTTCTGCGCAACAGAATTAGCTTAGGCCCCGATGAAAAAATTTAATTAATACATGATATCAGCTGACACAGGACCTTTCACGCGGAAATAAACATATAAGGTAACCTTGATGTAAACTGATACACAACTTTACACAACTTCGCAGGACAAGCGGCAAAAAATAATAATAATAATAGTATTAATAATAATAATAAGACGTCGAAAGACGCAAATATTACTCACAATTTAAAAATGGTAAATGTTAAGAAGAAATGCAGGAGATTAGATAAAACTATATAATAGAGAACAACGAATTCTTGAATATAAAACACAATTAAACAGGAAACAGGCAACTAATAGACCATGTCCCACTTTGAAAGACGGAACAAATGCAACAAACTAATCTGTAAATCAAGAAAGAGCATCGATCTGCTTATTCGTCGAATCCAATGAGAATGTAGTTGTTGTCCTTTCTAAATTCGTGGTCAAACTCTATCAATTTTCCCGAAAACGACTTGATGTATGGCAATGGTTTTATGCAGTCTTCAATTTTCCATAACCTTTAGTTTTTTTGTTCAATTAATCCAAATAAAACGTGGACTTAGCACAGAACCGTATTTAGTATTATATTGCAAATTTTCGAAATAGTTTAACCCATATATTAGATTTACAGTACTATAAAATACAATTGTGTTAAGGTTTCAAAGGCGTATCTTTAACACACATGTAAACATGAGCTCGAACTCTGTTTACCAAATAAAAGAATTTGCTTCATGAACATAGTTAGTGTTAAATGAGCAGTTCGTCTTCTTCTTTCACGATCGACTTGCGCTATGAATGTATTCCGACACGAGTCATGAACGAATAGATGTGCTTGGGGTTTTCATTGGTTCCCCACAGTTTGTCATACAGAGTCGCTCCCCCTAGCCAGACCACGAATCATTCGCTTCTATTTGTGAGGCATAAATAGATGAAACGATTGAAACCAAGGAAATTGGGCATTCCCAATGGGAAGTTGCAGTCCCCCTTCTCGAGATAACACACCTCTCTCCTCACGAATGCCCTTAAATGAACAGTAAACAATTGAACAGTCAACAATTTGGATTCATAACTACGTTATGGTGGATATAGTGAGGCAATCATCAACAAAGATTGGCAGGTGGACTACTTTGTTCAAATATGATGATTCTAAGATATTCACAGCTGTTAACGGCTGGAGAAACGGCACCTTATCTGGTTGCCATTATTCTTCCCTCTCTCGAAGCACGTGCTATCCCACGTCTTCCCTTAGATAAAGTATAATTTTTTAGATGGCATAACGTGTCAAGTCTTTAACATCACACAATTGAAAAGCCGTGTTCTTTGCGGCAATTTCCCTTTGACTGCAGCCCATACACGTTCTGTGGGGTAAATGTGTAAATGGTCGGGTGTGAGTCAAAATGACGCGCTGCAATGATTTTGTCAATACACTACAACTTCTTTTTCCTAGTATGTCTCACAAGCTACAATAACCAAGCTTTTAAATAACTGTGGTAAAACGTGATATTTTCCTTCTCAATCCACGTCATCAGTCGATGTTTTGTGTTTGAATGAAGTTTACATTTTTTCCTCCTGTGTAACACCATACTGACATGATGCATTGTTAATTACAAGGCATGACTCAAAGGTCTACCCAGAGAGGGGAATAGTGTGTTATTTGCCCAATCCCTGAAAATATGTTTAATTACAGTGTGGTAATCCCACCATCTGTAACCTTTGCTGGAAAATGGAAGCTCAGTGCCACTGGCGACCTTACTCTCTTTGCTGCCAGTGTGTTCTAGTATAATTCGCTGCCCTTTGTGACAGGGTCAAACCAAGGATCCATTGAAATATAGTTGTAACTAGGAGGCTAGGGGATCGGTGAGAAATAGACAAGTTGTGGAGGACCGATGAAGAACTGAAACACACAGTCTCTTTTGTGAACCTCATCAGACTAGAAGGACGGCATCAGTTAATCGACGAAGAAGAAGAAGAAAGGTGAGAAACAGACTCTTCAAAGTTCAGACAGAGTTTAAATGTATCGGTGATTTCGAAAATAACCAGCCTTGTACATTAATGTAGCTTTTTATTGTTTTAAATCAGGCCAAGGAAATGTTGGCTAGGTAACGGACAGACGTTCTCACTCCCAGTTCTTAGTCGACCTGTTCTTCTACAGGAGCAGATGCTTCTGTACAGGTCCCAGCTCTTGTATGAACTTGATGTAGCCGAGAAATGGGTGTTCTGCTTAGCGGGCTAGGCTTGAGTAGCTTGATACTCCGCTGCTTTGGGACAAGCGCTTACAGAGGGTGGTTAAACGATGGCGAGCCCATCTTAATACTCAAAAACTAGATCAAAGTAGACCCGCAGTCTGTTAGGCGCTATCTATGCTGCTCTAAACAAACCCCCAAACCATGGCCAGTGTTATGCCTTGTCACACAGTTAGTCGCCTTATACGACATGTTCTCTGTAAAGCAGGGGTTCTATTCTTGTCCTTGTCAAACACAAAGACCTCGACAGACCACTCGGGTGACATTACGGTCAGATATTAACGAATGTTATTATCGACTCTTATTAACTATACTTTAATACAATGTTCTAAATGCTGGACATGTGACCCTCGCGTGTAACACGTGAGAATTTGACCACGATTCATAGTCAGAGTAATTCGGAGAGGCATATTTTAGAGCGTAACCAAATACACCAATATTTTAATTGCGAGTTGTTCATATAAATAAAGTGCGGATACATTTCAAGGTAAAGGGCTAACCCAGAACTGGAACTCTGGCCTTTAATGTTCAGGCGACGAAGGCTTTCATACCAATTTTCCACGCACAGGAAAGTATAGGACCACGTGACTAGCGCTCATCAGCAGCCATGGAAGGAAGAGGAGTTTAAGGAGACAAATACAAACTGATTTACTCAGAGATGTAAATTCAGATGTGACATGAAGGCAGACCCGAGGTGCTTATAGAGTTTCCTGCGTTAACTATATGAGTGGTGTTCGAAGGAGAGCATCACGATGTTCACAGTGGGGTCAGAACATCGCTGATGTTGAAGACTTGCACTAAATCGTCTTTGGCTGGAGCTGATTGAGTGACTCCATAAAGTATATGTTGTACATCAGTGTGTCTGGATCGTTTCTTTTCAATAAAATGTCCAGGCAATTTCCAAGGATAGCATCCCATTTCACGAATACACTTGTCCGACAACACGTAGGAAAGACACCAGAGTTCGCATTCCATTGCACGAATTGGATATTTTTTATTCTACAGAAATGCTGGAAATATTGAAATTGCAAGAAAGTCACAGATCGGACACGCTGCAGGAGAAGGAGCAACAAGTGCCAATGACGTAGTTAGAAATTATAAGATGTTGCTAGAAACAAAAATTGACCATAGAATTAGAACTAGATCTAGAGCTGAGGTGAAACATCTGGATAGAGTCCAATACATCATGGTAAGAGAGCTTTGGTAATGATATTCTAAATTGTATTGATGTGATCAAATCAAGTTATGAAAATTAACATTACAAAAAATATTTTGAAATAAAAAGGCTTTCATGTTGAATATGCAAATATGTTACATGTAATAGGGGAAGTAATTCGATGAAAGGGAGATACGTCTGCTACAGGACACAAACCTAACACTCGTTCGCAGTCCCCATCATAGCTAGTTGGATTGAGTGAGTCTGGTTCATCTTTGCGACCTCTCCTGTTCAGTGGTTGCCACTCTTTATCATTGTGTGGTAAGCACGCACGATGCGACCGAAAATACGATATCTTATCATCTAATGTTTTCGTTCACGATTCTGCTTCGCGTATTTGCATCGGGTTGAGCGGTGTCGGACGCAAGATATATTTAGTAGGAATAGTTAGCAAGTTAGTCGTCGGATCATCTTCATTGCACGTGGAACAAGTGCATAAACACTCAAATCCCATACGCATTATCTCCACCACGAAGTGACGGCGGATAGTTCCAGTTCGGTCTTGTTTGACACGACGTATTTTGATTCCAGTATAGTGTTCATACCTTACCACCCCTCGTTTCATCCACCATTTCAACCAGTCGCGCCAAAGACGTAGAAACTGGCTTTGACTTCCAAATCACATTTTTCACTCATTTTCCCAATGGCTTTTAAGGTATCGGCTCGGTTCATTGATCTCCCGCCTGTCTCCGCTGCTGTGCCCAACAAACTGTCAGCTTTCTCGGGGTCTTCGACACCTGCATGTCTCGCAACCAGTATGAAAGTGATTCTCAGACCGACATATCGACTCCAATTATTGGTGTCACGCGTACCCTCAATGCACTTCCTCGAGCATTCTCTTTGAATCTCTGAGAATACCAATTCCATTTTGGCTAGAAAATGCAAATACTTTGGTCACATCAAGAGACACACCTGTCTTGAGAGAACGGTGATGGTAGGTATGGTGCCAGGCAAAAGAGGAATGGGTAGACCAGGAAGACGATGGCACAAAGATATCCATGACAGCCTGGGTACGACTGTTGCGGAGGCTGGAGTTTTGTCAAGAGAAAGAGTTTCTTTCAGACAGATTGTGATGGGAGCCACGTTCTACAAAGGACATGCTACATGATGATGATGTGGCGCTCAGTGATTCCAGCAAGATCATCGCTTTTGTCAAGGTCATGATATCCATGGTCATAGTACTTGTGGTCACCGCAAAAAGCTCCACACACCTCCTTGATCATTCCCCGATCGCGCTGAATAGCAAGAGTGTGTTCAACTAACATGTTACATGAACCTTCATTATCCAGACTTCACCATTCACTGAGAGAAACTGAGCACCTATGTGTATGCCCCGATTGCATTGATGTCTAATCTTAAGAACACAACAGAGCATGATATTGTAGGCCTGCGTTAATGGATGTGTGAGGCCCAGAATGCAATACTGTAAGTTGAGGAAGTATAAGCTCATCCTAGTCAATCTGTCGCTCTTGATGACTGGAGAGTGCCCGTCACGAGAATTGGACAGGAACACCATTTCCTTAAGAAACGACTGTCCCCTGCTCTACTCAGACGGTCATCAGTATCCGAAAATAACATGGTAAATCAACAGCTAGGGCTATACTAACTCCTTCTCCTCCTTTTTCATCTTCTTCTCCATATTCTTCTTTTCTTCTCTTTTAATTCTTCTTATTCCAGTTCTTCTTCTTCTTCTTCTGCGTACACAGTCAGACAGTAACCATTATTTTTTCGAAAAAAGCGGCGGTCATCCTGAGACTCTCGCCACTACCATAGAGCTTGTCTTGCAGTTCCACTGGCAATGGCCACATCTGCTCTCTCTGATCCCCGTATGTCGGGCAGTTTTGCAGCAGATGTTCAGTGGTCATTTTACCAGTACCGCACGGGCATTCGTCGGTACACCCTATCTTCAATTTGTTGAATAGGTGGTACCTCAGTCTATTGTGGCCAGTGCGAAGTCTGAAGACAACGACCTGCTCTCTTCGGTTCAACTGGTAATAGGCATCGTTTTTGGTGTAACCAGTATGTTCGGTTTCCCATTTGGTCATGTACCTGGCTTTGATAAGCCGTTTTGACTCTTCGTACGTCATACTGGTATCTGTTTGTGGTAGCCTTGCACCTTCTTTTGCCAGTCTGTCTGCCTCCTCGTTGCCTTGGATGTTGCAGTGTGACGGAACCCACTGCACCACTACCCTTTTTGGTGCGGACAGCTGGCACAGTTTGCAGAGTGCTGCTCTTAAGTCATTAAGCTCAGTGTTTTTCTGGCTTTTTAGCGCTGTGACTACGGCGAGAGCATCTGTCAGCAAGACTATGTGGCTCTCGTTTTCACTGTCTGTTGCCATTTCTTCCACTGCCGCCCTCAGTGCCTCTGCCTCCGCTCTGAAATTGCTTGTGTACTTACCAGTAGCGAATGACAGTGTTATTGTTCTGCCATTTGGTAGGTTCAGGAATGCTCCTGCCCCTCCGTTCTGTGTAGCGTTTGTTACAGAACCGTCGGTGTATGCATGGGTCCAGTCCATGCTTGGGTAGCTTTTCGTTATGAAGCTTAGGGTAGTGTCTCTCCTTTCTTTTTCGGTCTGGCAGTTTTTGTTTGCAATACCTGGTATATTTTCTACCACCTCTGGAAATATATCCTGCCTCCAAGTAGGTTTTCGTACAGTAGTGATGGGTTTTGGTGTTGTTAGTGCGTTTATGGGATCTTCGTGCATCTTTGCTTTGGCTATTTCTGCAAAGTTTCTCCGCTTTAGTTTCCCAGTTCCCAAATTGTTTAGTCTCTGGTACATTGGATGGTCCGTCAGTCTTCGGAGTTTCTCTGACTGCAGCTGGGCTCTGCAGTCTCTTCTGTCGGTCATGGATTGCAGTTTTGTAATCTTTTCAAGTTCTACAATTGGCGTTGACTTCATGCCACCTGTTATAATTCTCATGGCTTGGTTTTGAAGTTTGTTAACTTTATCGAAGTTCGCCTTCGCTGCTGTTGTCCATGCCGCGATGCCATACTCGAGAACTGGTCTCACTCTTCCAGTGTACAGTTTCTTTAGTATGCCTTCGTCTGCTCCCCAGCTTGTGCCAGCAAGTTTCCTCATGATCGCCATTCTTTCTCTGGCTTTCATTCGGTTTCTCTCAATCTGACTTTTCCATGTCATGCGCCGATCAAATGTGACTCCCAGATAGGTTGGGTTGTCGTTTGGCTGCAGGATTTTGCCATTTAGGCTTAATTTGGTACTTTGGGGTTTTAATGAGAGCGAGAATATTGTGCACGTGGTTTTCTCCTCGTTTATTTTGACCAGCCATGAGTTCGCCCACTCTTCCAGCGATGTTAGGGCCGTTTGCATCCGATTTCTTGCTATGGTGAGATTCTTTTCAGAGGTCCACATAGCCAGATCGTCTGCAAACATTGAGCTATGGACTCTTCTTGGTATATTCCAGTTCTTCTTATTCTTCTTTTTCTTTCTTCTACTTCTTCTTCTGCTTCTTCTTCTTCTTCTTCTTATTCTTCTTCTGTGTTGTCTTCTTCGTCTCTTTATCGTGTTTCTCATCACAATCCATTTCTCCTCCCTCCTTCTACTTTTTCATTCTTCTTTTCTTTTTTTTGTGGTTTTATTCTTTTTGCTACTTTCTTCTTCTACTGTCTCTTCTTCTTTCTTCTTCTTCTTCTTCTTCTTCTTGTTCTTTTTCTGTCTCTTCTTGTTCTTCTCCTGGTCATGTACCTCCTTCCATACCATATTTCTCACTCATCTTCCCACCTCCCTGCATCTGCCTTTTTCTTCTTCTTCCTTCTACTTCTTCGATTGCTTCTGCTTTCCTCTTCTTCTCTCTTATTCTCATGCCTCCTTTTTCGTCTTCACTTTTCGTCATCTTATTCCTCTTTCTTCCTCTTTTTATTTCCACTTCTTCCTTTATTTTTTTCTTCCTTCTCCTTCCTTCTTCCTCTTCATATTTTTCTTCTTCTCTCCGTTTTCTTCTCATACTTCTCCTATCTCTTCTTCTTCTTCATTTTGTTCTTCTTTATTCTTCTTCTTCCTCTCCTTTTTCTAAATGTTCATAGGATTTTTATATTGACGTAAAACTCAGTATTATAGATGCAGGTCACTGTTGTGCGGAGTTCTTCATGGCTATAAAACAACTTTGTGTGGATGTTCGTCTCTGTGTTTCAGTACTCAGTACACAATTACAAAAGCACGTAACAGTATTTTAGGATATGTTCGTAATAATGTGCCGTTCGTCCAAATTGCGCAATCATTGCGGAATATATGACGCATATAACTTAACGACCATATACTGGATTAGAAAACTCTGCAGGCTCTGTATATAACCAATGCCTTTTACAGTCACTTGATCTAAAAATACCTAGTCACATCATTTCGATTTTTGACTGCAATAATTTACCATGTCTCCACTAATTCCTGTGGTAGTGTATTCCAAGTAATCACCACTTTCTGATTAAAAACAATATTTCCTGTCATTTAATCTGAACTTTTCGTTAACTAATTTACGGATGTGCTGGCTTTTTGTTGTAGGCTGCTGTATTTTGAGAATCTTGTTAAAGTCGAATTGATAATTTCCGTTGATTATCCTGCATGTATCATAGTCTCTCCTGCCCAAGTCTACATAATCTACACGTTGGTCTGTTATACTCGGTATTCTTGCAATGGGCTAGATTTTAAGCTCAACGAGGACTAACGAACGATAAGGCAGCAATCAACGTCAAGAGTTAGTAAAAGTTTGCAGCCGTGACAAAGAGCGTAAAGTTAGGTTAGATCAGGTCATCCCGTAACCGGGGAGATATTTACTGTGGTCCGTATCGAAAAACTTTGTCAGTCCGTGTGTGGTTCGTCTCGCTTGTGGTCATTCTCTCCCAAAGAGCTTGTGACAGGCAAATGGAAAGCAGGAATCGTGCCTAAAGGCCCTGTCCTCGCCCGACCAACCGGTCGGAGAAGGGCCGGCAGGCAAAAATCGTCTCCAGTCCGAGTGAAAATCATCGCCGTGGCCGTCGGGATCCGTTCTGCACAATGCGCTGCCATCCCTCCCCGAGCGAGTCCGGTCGGTCGGTTGGTGTGTGCACGGGCCCCTGTCAGTCGGTCCTAGGTCGACGGAGTGAGGGACGGAACAACCGTCCGTCCGTCAGTCTGTCCCAGCGGCTCTCGTAGTGAGGCTTGTTTACATATCCATCCATCGCCGACAGGTGTGTGTGGTTCGTCAGTCTCCGACAGATATCTGGTTGATCCTGCCAGTAGTCATAAGCTTGTCTCAAAGATTAAGCCATGCATGTCTAAGTTCACAATGTCCTACGGTGAAACCGCGAATGGCTCATTAAATCAGTCGAGGTTCCTTAGATGACACGATCCTACTTGGATAACTGTGGCAATTCTAGAGCTAATACGTTCTTACCAAGCTCCGACCCTCGCGGAAAGAGCGCTTTTATTAGTTCAAAACCAATCGACATTTCCCCTCGCAGGGTTGCGGCGTCCCCACTGGTGACTCTGGATAACTTTGTACTGATTGCATGGCCTCATGTGCCGGCGACGCATCTTTCAAATGTCTGCCCTATCAAATGTCAATGGTACGTGACATGCCTACCATGTTTGTAACGGGTAACGGGGAATCAGGGTTCAATTCCGGAGAGGGAGCATGAGAAACGGCTACCACATCCAAGGAAGGCAGCAGGCGCGCACTTACCCACTCCCGGCACCGGGAGGTAGTGACGAAAAATAACAATACGGGACTCTTTCGAGGCCCCGTAATTGGGATTAGTACACTTTAAACCCTTTAACGAGGATCTATTGGAGGGCAAGTCTGGTGCCAGCAGCCGCGGTAATTGCAGTTCCAATAGCGTATATTAAAGTTGTTGCAGTTAAAAAGCTTGTAGTTGGATCTCAGGCGCATGCGCTCGCGCCGGTTCACTGCCCGTTGTATCCTGCCCTAGCGTATGCCGGCTCTCTCCCGTGGGTGCTCTTCGATGAGCGTCCCGGGCGGCCGGCGCGTTTACTTTGAAAAAATAAGAGTTTTCAAAGCAGGCCTCGGCTGCCTGAATAATGGTGCATGGAATAATGGAATAGGACCTCGGTTCTATTTTGTTGGTTTTCGGAACTGGAGGTAATGATTAACAGGGACAAACGGGGGCATTCGTACTGCGGCGTTAGAGGTGAAATTCTTGGATCACCGCAAGACGAGCTACTGCGAAAGCATTTGTCAAGAATGTTTTCATTTATCAAGAACAAAAGTCAGAGGCGCGAAGACGATCAGATACTGTCGTAGTTCTGACCATAAACGATGCCGACTATTGATCCGCAGGAGTTGCTTCAATGACTCTGCGGGCAGCTTCCGGGAAACCAAAGTGTTTTGGTTCCGGGGAAAGTATGGTTGCAAAGAGGAAACTTAAAGGAATTGACGGAAGGGCACCACTAGAAGTGGAGCCTGCGGCTTAATTTAACTCAACACGCCAACACTGAAATGATTGACAGGCCGAGATCACTTTCGTTGGGTCTAATAGGGAACGTGTGCTGGAATTAGACCGACGGAAGACAGGTCAGTTTACCCTCTTAATGAAAGAGAGTTGCTACGGTAATCCTGCTTAACCCTAGAGGAACCTCAGGTTTCAGAAACTTGGTCATTGACTTACTAACACGCCCTCTATTGATTCGTTGGGTCTAATAGTGAACGGGTGCTGGTATTATACCCTCGGAAGACAGGTCAGTTTTACTCTACTAATGACAGGGCGTTTTACGGTAATCCTGCTCAATTTTAGAGGAATCGTTAGTCGCAGACACTTGGTTCACGTGCTTGGCTGATAAGCCAATGGTGCGAGGAGACCATCTGAGGGATTACGGCCGAACGCCTCTAATCCGGAATCTCGCCAAAAATATCAGCACCACTGCGACGGAAGGCTACGATATGGTTCGGACCTGAAGCTCGCGTATCAGCCCGACCCGGTCGAGCCGCAGAAAGAGGTATATGCCATCCGCCAATCAAAGCGGGCGGACAACTGCTTGATACTCACCCTATACGGCGATGGGGTGCGAAAACACCAACCAAAGACTTAGTACCTGGTCGGGGTGTCAAAAACAGTAGAGCAGCCACCTCACTGTGAACTGTCAAGACTCAACCACTGACCATGAGAGTTGTCCGCACATCAGGCGAACAACATCTCTGTGACATTACCAGGCTTGTCCTCTGGCTGAATGCACTCCGGCTACGATATCTACCTCTGTACGTTATCAGCCATAAAACTATCATACTGGATGCAGAAGAGATGCAGACCAGCGGACATTGCACACCTGCCCCACTGTGTCAACACCCCAGGTGGCGGGGAATGCTAGGCGTACCATCCCTGCATAGAAGCCAAGAAAATAAAGGGAAAAAGAGATACCCCACTCACATGCAAATGCTACGTTTCTGGCAGGACGTGACGATCCTGGGATACAGACACACTGGACTGCCTCTCTTCCGGGTAAACCAGTCCATCTCATATATCATCACATATCATCATTGCACCCTATAGACACGAGTAGTGAAGACTCGATAGTCTGGTAAGACAACTTCCATAAGAGAGAAAACTCTGATCATAAACAACTGCTGCCTTGCAGATAGGCTAGGGACAGCCAAAAGCTAAGGAGGGCATCCCTACAGAAACGCCTGTTGAAATCGGATGCACGGGGCCGCAAGCCTAACAAAACAGTGCAACGTAAATCACAGTATGATGGCAGTACAACCTATTCGAAAAACGTATGGCGCTCATCCTGCGGAGTCCCGCCAGGCAGCGATAGTGCCGGGCATCACGCCTCGAAGGGGCCCACCCTTGACTACTGGTGGTCACCCACCCATGTGTCGTGGAGTCAAGGCACATGGCTATGGGGCAACTTCTATTGGCCAAAACCTCAAGACCCTCAAAATACTACAGTGGAATGCGGAGGGAGTCATTAACAAAAAACTTTCCCTAACACACCACCTGCATGAAGGTAAGATTGACGTGGCATGTATCCAGGAAACGCACCTCAACAATAACCATAAATTCTCAATCAGAGGATATCAGACCTTCCGTCTAGATAGAGAAGGCCACAAAGGAGGGGTCCTGATACTGACCAGAAACTGCATACCGAGTAGCGCGGTATCTGTCAATCACACCGGACAAGCAGAAATTGTAGGAATTGACATAATGGCTCAAGAGACGAAGCTACGCATTTTCAATTTGTACGGACCACCAAACAGAGACTTACCGCTCTCGAGTATGGAGGTCAGAGACTCCAACTGCATAGTAGTTTGAGATTTCAACAGCCACTCGGAGAGATGGGGATACTCTGACACAGACAGCAGAGGTGACGAAGTGGAAGATTGGGAGATAGATGCAAATCTCTCCCTAATCAATAGGCCGGAGGATAGCCCTAGCTTCTATTCAAGAACATGGCATACTACCTCGACTCCAGATTTGGCCTTCTCCACACAGGACATACACCATAAAATAGACCACCAGGTGCTAAACCAACTGGCAGGTAGCGACCACAGGCCGATCAGGCTAACCATTGACATGGAAGTAGGCCCACAGGAAACAAAACCGCTCCCACGTTGGAATTACAAACGAGCCGACTGGGACAGATTTGCAATCCTGACAGATGGGCTGTGTGAAACCATCAACACACGAAACACCAAAATGAAGCCCATGGTAGAGAGCCTAAGCAAGGCAATAATGCAAGCCGCCACTGAAACCATCCCAAGAGGAGCTAGGAAAAACTATAAGCCCTACTGGAATGATGAGTTGCAGAAAGTGGAAGATGCAGTAACAAATGCTAGGAACGCCTTTGTCGATCACTATGCCAGAGCAAACCACATCGAGGTCCCTGCAGATAAGCATACAGACATTAGCGAAGAACTAAAGGGACACGAAAACATGAATACGGCTCCTGAAGAGCACATGATGGCCAAACTAACAATGCGCGAAATGGAAGAGGCAATGAGAACACTAAAGAAAAGGAAATCTCCCGGAAAAGACGGGATAACAAACGAAATGCTGATGGGGCTGGGCCAAACAGCGAAGAAGAAACTGCTATCGGTTCTGAACCAAAGCTGGAAAAGGGAAATTGTACCACAGGCATGGAAAGATGCAATACTGTTACCAGTACCAAAAACAGGAAAGGACAAAACAGATCCAAATGGATACAGGCCCATAAGCCTACTGAGCTGTGTCGGCAAGCTGATGGAACGGATGATAAACACCAGACTGATGTGGCATCTGGAAGAAAAACGAATACTAATTCCACAGCAAGCCGGCTTTAGACAGCACAGATCCACTGAGGACCAGGTCATCCTCATAGCCCAAGAGATAGAAGATGCCTACCAGGCACAGAAACACACAGTAGCTGTTTGGGTGGATCTGGAAAAGGCATTTGACAAAGTCTGGAAAGATGGACTTAGAGTCAAGCTAAGAAGAAGTGATGTCTGTGGGAAGATGTACAAGTGGATCAACCACTACCTCAAACAAAGAACGGCCAGAGTCCAAGTACAAGGGCAGATGAGCAAAACGGTGACACTCGAGCAGGGAGTACCCCAAGGGGGAGTATTGTCACCCTCACTCTTCCTGGTATATATAAACGATATTACAGAGAATATACCAAGAAGAGTCCATAGCTCAATGTTTGCAGACGATCTGGCTATGTGGACCTCTGAAAAGAATCTCACCATAGCAAGAAATCGGATGCAGACGGCCCTAACATCGCTGGAAGAGTGGGCGAACTCATGGCTGGTCAAAATAAACGAGAAGAAAACAACATGCACAATATTCTCGCTTTCATTAAAACCCCAAAGTACCAAATTAAGTCTAAATGGCAAAATCCTGCAGCCAAACGACAACCCAACCTATCTGGGAGTCACATTTGATCGGCGCATGACATGGAAAAGTCAGATTGAGAGAAACCGAATGAAAGCCAGAGAAAGAATGGCAATCATGAGGAAACTTGCTGGCACAAGCTCGGGAGCAGACGAAGGCATACTAAAGAAACTGTACACTGGAAGAGTGAGACCAGTTCTCGAGTATGGCATTGCGGCATGGACAACAGCAGCGAAGGCGAACTTCGATAAAGTTAACAAACTTCAAAACCAAGCCATGAGAATTATAACAGGTGGCATGAAGTCAACGACAATTGTAGAACTTGAAAAGATTACAAAACTGCAATCCATGACCGATAGAAGAGACTGCAGAGCCCAGCTGCAGTCAGAGAAACTCCGAAGACTGACGGACCATCCAATGTACCAGAGACTAAACAATTTTGGAAATGGGACACTAAAGCGGAGAAACTTTGCAGAAATAGCCAAAGCAAAGATGCACGAAGATCCCATAAACACACTAACAACACCAAAACCCATCACTACTGTACGAAAACCTACCTGGAGGCAGGATATATTTCCAGAGGTGGTAGAAAATATACCAGGTATTGCAAACAAAAACTGCCAGACTGAAAAAGAAAGGAGAGACACTACCCTAAGCTTCATAACGAAGAGCTACCCAAGCATGGACTGGACCTATGCATACACCGACGGTTCTGTAACAAACACTACACAGAACGGAGGGGCAGGAGCATTCCTGAACCTACCAAATGGCAGAAAAATAACACTGTCATTCGCTACTGGTAAGTACACAAGCAATTTCAGAGCGGAGGCAGAGGCACTGAGGGCGGCAGTGGAAGAAATGGTGACACACATTGAAAATGAGAGCCATATAGTCCTGCTGACAGATGCTCTCGCCGTAGTCACAGCGCTAAAAAGCCAGAAAAACACTGAGCTTAATGACTTAAGAGCAGCACTCTGCCAACTGTGCCAGCAGTCCGCACCAAAAAGGGTAGTGGTACAGTGGGTTCCGTCACACTGCAACATCCAAGGCAACGAGGAGGCAGACAGACTGGCAAAAGAAGATGCAAGACTACCACAAACAGATACCAGTATGACGTACGAAGAGTCAAAACGGCTTATCAAAGCCAGATACATGACCAAATGGGAAACCGAACATACTGGTTACACCAAAAACGATGCCTATTACCAGTTGAACCGAAGAGAGCAGGTCGTTGTCTTCAGACTTCGCACTGGCCACAACAGACTGAGGTACCACCTATTCAACAAATTGAAGATAGGGTGTACCGACGAATGCCCGTGCGGTACTGGTAAAATGACCACTGAACATCTGCTGCAGAACTGCCCGACAAACGAGGATCAGAGAGAGCAGATGTGGCCATTACCAGTGGAACTGCAAGACAAGCTCTATGGCAGTGGCGAGAGCCTCAGGATGACCGCCGCTTTTTTCGAAAAAATAATGGTTTCTGTGTACGCAGAAGAAGAAGAAGAAGAAGACAACTCTGAACAAAAACAACTGCAGCCTTGCAGATAGGCTAGGGACATCCAAAGGCTAAGGAGGGCATCCCTACAGAAACGCCTATTGAAATCGGATGCACTGGGCCACAGGCTTAACGAAACAGTGCAACGTATATCGCTGTATGATGACGGTACAACATATCAGAAAAAAGTGTGGCGCTCATCATGTGGAGTCCCGCCAGGCAGCGGGAGTGCCAGGCCTCACGCCTCGAAGTGGCCTACCCATGTGCTGTGGAGTCAAGGCACAAGGTGTTTGGGCAAAAAACTATTGACCAAAAACACAAGCCCATCAGAATACTACTGTGGAATGCGGAGGGAGTCATTAACAAAACGCTTTCCCAAACACATCACTTGCATGAAGATAAGATTGACGTAGCATGAATCCAAGAAACGCTCCTCAACAACAACCACAAATTCTCAATCAGAGGATACCAGACCTTCTGTCTTGATAGAGAAGGTCACAAAAGAGGAGTTCTGATACTGACTCGTAACTGCATACCGAATAGCGCGGTAGCTGTCAATCGCACCGGACAAGCATAAATTATACGAGTCGACATAATGACCCATGAAACGAAGATCCGCATCTTCAACCTGTACGGCCCACCAAACAAAGACCTGTCGCTCTCGAGTATGGAAGTCAAGGACTCCAGCTGCATAGTAGTTGGAGACTTCAACAGCTACTCGGAGAGATGGGGATACTCGGACACAGACAACAGAGGTAATGAAGTGGAAGACTGGGAGATAGACACACATCTCTATGTTACCAATAGGCCGGAGGATAGCCCTACCTTCTATTCTAGAACATGGCATACCACCGCTTCTCCAGACTTTGCCTTTTCCACGGTGGATATTAACCACAAAAGAGACCGCCAGGTGCTCAACCAATTAACAGGTAACGACCACAGGCAAATTAGGCTAAAAGTTCATGTGGAAATAGGCCCACAGGAAACAAAACAGCTCCCACGTTGGAACTATAAACGAGACGACTGGGACAGATTTGCAATTCTGACAGATGGGCTGTGCGAAACCATCAACACACGGAATAACAACATGAAACCCATGGTGGAAAGCCTAAGCAAAGCAATAATGCAAGCAGCCACCGGAACCATCCCAAGAGGGGCAAGGAAAAACTACAAGCCTTATTGGAATGATGAATTGCAGAAAGCGGAAGACGAAGTCTCAAATGATAGGAACATAGCAGAGAGAGAACAATCTATGGAGGCAAATATCGCCCTCAAAGCCACCATGGAGAAATACAAATACACTCTAAACCAAATAACAATAGACAGCTGGAAAAACAAAACAGAAAGCCTCAATTTAGATAAAGACGGGAACAAGCTTTGGAAGTCAGTCAGAGCCATGAACGACGAAACTCCATCAAACAAATAAATTACCATCAAGCAGGGTGACAACATGCTCATTGGAAAAAAAGGCAGCAAACGCCTTTACAGAACATTATGCCAGAGCAAACCACATTGATGATCCTACAAATAGGCATACATACATTAATGAAGAACAAAAGAGGCACGACAACATCAATATGGCTCCAGATGAGCACATGATGGCAAAACTAACAATGAATGAAATGGAAGAGACCATGAGAACTCGCCCGGAAAAGATGGCGTAACAAACGAAATGCTGATGGGGCTGGGCCAAACAACAAAGAGAAAGTTACTATCAGTCCTGAACCAAAGCTGCAAAAGGGGAATTGTACCTCAGGCATGGAAAGACGCTGTACTTATACCAGTACCAAAGAAAGAAAAAGATAGAACAGATCCAAATGAATAAAGGTCTATAAGTCTACTGAGATGTGTAGGAAAACTGATGGAACGTATGATAAACATCAGACTGATCTGGAAGAAAAAAAAATACTAATTTCACAGCAAGCAGGCATTAGACAGCACAGATCCACTGATGATCAGATCACTCTCATAGCACAGGAAATTTAGAGGAGGCTTACCAGGAGAAAAAGCATACAGTAGAGGTGTGGGTGGATCTAGAAAAGGCATTTGACAAGGTCTGGAAAGAGGGACTTAAAGTCAAGCTACGAAGAAGTGAAGTTTGTGAGAAAATGTACAAATGGATCAGCCACTATCTCAAAAACAGAACAGCCAGAGTTCAAGTACAAGGGCATATGAGCAAAAAGGTGACACTTGAGCAGGGCGTACCCCAAGGAGTAGTACTGTCACCCACACTCTTCCTGGTGTATATAAATAACATCGCAGAGAATATACCAAGAAGAGTCCATAGCTCCATGTATGCAGACGATCTGGCTATGTGGACCTCTGAAAAGAATCTCACCATAGCAAGTAATCCGATGCAGCAGGCCCTAACATCGCATTAGGAGTGGGCTAACTCATGGCTGGTCAAAATAAATGAGAAAAAAACTACATGTACGATATTTTCGCTTTCAAACAAACCCCAAAACACCAAAATAAGTCTTAACAGCAAATATCTGCGGCCAAACGACAACCCAAACTACCTGGGAGTCACATTTGATCGGCGCATGACATGGAAAAATCAGATCGAGAGAAACCGAATGAGAGCGAGAGAAAGAATGGCAATTATGAGGAAACTTGATGGCAGAAGCTGGGGAGCAGACGAAAGTATACTAAAGAAACTGTACACTGGAACAGTGAGACCAGTTCTCGAGTATGGCATTGCGGCATGGATAACAGCAGCAAAGACGAACTTTGACAAAATTAGCAAACTCCAAAACCAAGCCATGAGAGTTATAACAGGAGGCATGAAGTCAACGCTAATTGTAGAGCTGGAAAAGATTACAAAACTGCAATCCATGACCGACAGAAGAGACTGCAAAGCCCAGCAGCAAGCAGAAAAACTCAGAAGACTGACTGACCATCCAATGCATAGGAGACTAAATAATTTTTGAAATTGGAAACTAAAGCGGAAACACTTTGCAGAAATAGCCAAAGCAAAGATGAACGAAGACCCTATGAACGCATTAACAACACCAAAGCCTATCCCTACTTTACGCAAACCTATCTGGAGGCAGCATATATGTCCAGATGTGGTAGAAAATATACCAGGTATTGGAAAAAAGAACAGCCAACTGAAAAAGAAAGGAGAGATACTACCCTAAGCTTTATAACGAAAAGCTACCCAAGCATGGACTGGACCCATGCATACACCGACGGTTCTGTAACAAACACTACACAGAACGGAGGGGCAGGAGCATTCCTGAACCTACCAAATGGCAGAAAAATAACACTGTCATTCGCTACTGGTAAGTACACAAGCAATTTCAGAGCGGAGGCAGAGGCACTGAGGGCGGCAGTGGAAGAAATGGTGACACACAGTGAAAATGAAAGCCATATAGTCCTGCTTACAGATGCTCTCGTCGTAGTCACAGCGCTAAAAAGCAAGAAAAATACTGAGCTTAATGACTTAAGAGCAGCACTCTGCAAACTGTGCCAGCAGTATGCACCAAAATGGGTAGTGGTACAGTGGGTCCCATCACACTGCAACATCCAAGGCAACGAGGAGGCAGACAGACTGGCAAAAGAAGGTGCAAGACTACCACAAACAGATACTAGTATGACGTACGAAGAGTCAAAACGGCTTATCAAAGCCAGATACATGACCAAATGGGAAACCGAACATACTGGTTACACCAAAAACGATGCCTATTACCAGTTGAACCGAAGAGAGCAGGTCGTTGTCTTCAGACTTCGCACTGGCCACAATAGACTGAGGTACCACCTATTCAACAAATTGAAGATAGGGTGTACCGACGAATGCCCGTGCGGTACTGGTAAAATGACCGCTGAACATCTGCTGCAGAACTGCCCGACGTACGAGGATCAGAGAGAGCAGATGTGGCCATCACCAGTGGAACTGCAAGACAAGCTCTATGGCAGTGGCGACAGCCTCAGGATGACCGCCGCTTTTTTCGAAAAAATAATGGTTACTGTCTGACTGCGTACGAAGAAGAAGAAGAAGATACACCGACGGCTCTGTAACAAACACAACACAGAACGGAGGAGCAGGGGTATTCCTGAGCCTACCAAGTGGTAGGAAAACAACACTATCAGTGGCAACTGGAAAATACTCAAGCAATTTCAGAGCGACGGCAGAGGCACTGAGGGCTGTAGTAGAAGAAATGGTGACATGCAAAAAAAATGAAAGCCATATAGTCCTGCTTACAGATGCCCTGGCCGTAGTCACAGCACTAAAAAACCAGAAAAATACAGAACTTAATGCTTTAAGAGCAGTACTCTGTCAACTATGCCAGCAGTCCGCACAAAAAAGAGTAGTGGTACAGTGGGTTCCATCCCACTGTAACATCCAAGGCAACGAGGAACCAGACAGACTGGCAAAAGAAGGTGCAAGACTACCACAACCAGATATTAGTATGACATACGAAGAGCCTAAAAGGCTTATTAGAGCTAGATACATGACCAAATGGGAAACAGAACATAATGGCTACACAAAAAAAGATGCCTATTACCAGCTGAACAGAGGAGAGCAGGTCATGGTCTTCAGACTTCGCACTGGCCACAATAGACTGAGGGACCACCTATTCAATAAATATATAAAGATAGGTGGCACTGACGAATGCATGTGCGGTACTGGGAAAATTATCACTGAACATCTGCTGCAAAACTGCCCGACATACGAGGATCAGAGAAAGCAGATGTGGCCATCACCAGTGGCAACACTAGACAAGCTCTATGGCAGTGTCGACAGCCTCAAGATGACCGCTGCTTTTTTCGAAAAAATAAAGGTTGACGTCTGACAACGTTAGAACAAGAAGAAGAAGATATCATTCAAACCGGTTGACAGTTGAAAAAGCGACATTCTGCAAAGCACATGCAATTTACCTTCTGTACCATTGTATCAGCACGCCCCATTTAACGCAGCTGTAAATTGGTACCTTGCATGTCACTATGGAAGTAAAAGGCACCGAGGAAAGGAACTGACAAATCGATATCATATAAACAGTGGCTTATTATAATTAGGTATCTAACAGCCTCCTTCCCCGACTGTAGTGTAACTACAATGGGACTACCTTTAACATTTCACCATTTTAACAATCCAAGCATGGCCTAATTGTCCTCTGTTTTCAACTGAAATTAAGAGGAAAAAACAGCGTCGTCTCTGCAACTCAGGTTACCTGCAATGATCCTCCACTATCTTCTGTCTCTGGTCTTGACGGCACAATATGCCAGACTGACATTAGTCCATCTTTTGATGTTGCAAAGTATTTGTTTCAATAAAGTATTGTTTCTTTTTATATTTCCAAAGTATTTGACATGCCTAATATATGTTAAAGATTCTCTAGCCACGCCTACTATTGTCAGAACATTGCTATTTGTTTGTTTCTTTTTCTACGAAATGCAACACAGATACTTGAATAACCCCATTTCATGGCCTCTATTTTCTTTTTCAACTGTATTCAAAAAGTTGGATAACACTCAGATGTGATCGTAAATAGCTGCATGTTCAGCTATCCATTAATGTAATGCTGCTGTGTCGATAATTTCCGTAATTCCAAAACATCAAGTAGACATAACGATCATGGGAATATGGAAGTGTGTGCCACTGTGTATGACATGCTGTCATTCCCTGCCTGTACGGCTGACGTGTTGAATACATTAGCATGTCAGAACATCATGTCTTTATATTTGGCATTTAGACCTAGCCTGCACGGCTTTCGGGATGAACAACATAGCCCTATTGTAATTCCTTAAGAATGTCATGAGAGATTAATATTGAAGTTTGTGTATCGCGATCGCGAACTCATCATAAAAGCGACTTGCTATTGAATCTTGAACTCTGTACGGACCACCAAACAGAGACCTATCACTCTCGAGTATGGAGGTCAGAGACTCCAACTGCATAGTAGTTGGAGATTTCAACAGCCACTCGGAGAGATGGGGATACTCTGACACAGACAGCAGAGGTGACGAAGTGGAAGATTGGGAGATAGATGCAAATCTCTCCCTAATCAATAGGCCGGAGGATAGCCCTAGCTTCTATTCAAGAACATGGCACACCACCTCGACTCCAGATTTGGCCTTCTCCACACAGGACATACACTATAAAATAGACCGCCAGGTGCTAAACCAACTGGCAGGTAGCCACCACAGGCCGATCAGGCTAACCATTGACATGGAAGTAGGCCCACAGGAAGCAAAACCGCTCCCACGTTGGAATTACAAACGAGCCGACTGGGACAGATTTGCAATCCTGACAAATGGGCTGTGTGAAACCATCAACACACGAAACACCAAAATGAAGCCCATGGTAGAGAGCCTAAGCAAGGCAATAATGCAAGCCGCCACTGAAACCATCCCAAGAGGAGCTAGGAAAAACTATAAGCCCTACTGGAATGATGAGTTACAGAAAGTGGAAGATGCAGTAACAAATGCTAGGAACATGGCAGAACGAGAAAAATCCATGGAGGCAAACATCGCCCTCAAAGCCGCCGCGGCGAAGTACAAACACACTCTCAAGCAAACAGCAAGAGAAAGTTGGAAAAATAAAACGGAATGTTTAAACCTGGACAAAGAAGGGAACAAGCTATGGAAGCTAGTCAGAGCCATGAATGACGAAACCCCGTCAAATAAACAAATTACTATCAAGCAGGGCGAGAACTTGATCACAGGTAAGAAAGCCGCAAACGCCTTTGTCGATCACTATGCCAGAGCAAACCACATCGAGGTCCCTGCAGATAAGCATACAGACATTAGCGAAGAGCTAAAGGGACATGAAAACATAAATACGGCTCCTGAAGAGCACATGATGGCCAAACTAACAATGCGCGAAATGGAAGAGGCTATGAGTACACTAAAGAAAAGGAAATCTCCCGGAAAAGACGGGATAACAAACGAAATGCTGATGGGGCTGGGCCAAACAGCGAAGAAAAAACTACTATCAGTCCTGAACCAAAGCTGGAAAAGGGGTATTGTACCCCAGGCATGGAAAGATGCAATACTGGTACCAGTACCAAAAACAGGAAAGGACAAAACAGATCCAAATGGATACAGGCCCATAAGCCTACTGAGCTGTGTCGGCAAGCTGATGGAACGGATGATAAACACCAGACTGATGTGGCATCTGGAAGAAAAACGAATACTAATTCCACAGCAAGCCGGCTTTAGACAGCACAGATCCACTGAGGACCAGTTCATCCTCATAGCCCAGGAGATAGAAGATGCCTACCAGGCACAGAAACACACAGTAGCTGTTTGGGTGGATCTGGAAAAGGCATTTGACAAAGTCTGGAAGGATGGACTTAGAGTCAAGCTAAGAAGAAGTGATGTCTGTGGGAAGATGTACAAGTGGATCAACCACTACCTCAAACAAAGAACGGCCAGAGTCCACGTACAAGGGCAGATGAGCAAAAAGGTGACACTCGAGCAGGGAGTACCCCAAGGGGGAGTATTGTCACCCACACTCTTCCTGGTATATATAAACGATATTACAGAGAATATACCAAGAAGAGTCCATAGCTCAATGTTTGCAGACGATCTGGCTATGTGGACATCTGAAAAGAATCTCACCATAGCAAGAAATCGGATGCAGACGGCCCTAACATCGCTGGAAGAGTGGGCGAACTCATGGCTGGTCAAAATAAACGAGGAGAATACCACGTGCACAATATTCTCGCTCTCATTAAAACCCTAAAGTACCAAATTAAGCCTAAATGGCAAAATCCTGCAGCCAAACGACAACCCAACCTATCTGGGAGTCACATTTGATCGGCGCATGACATGGAAAAGTCAGATCGAGAGAAACCGAATGAAAGCCAGAGAAAGAATGGCGATCATGAGGAAACTTGCTGGCACAAGCTGGGGAGCAGACGAAGGCATACTAAAGAAACTGTACACTGGAAGAGTGAGACCAGTTCTCGAGTATGGCATTGCGGCATAGACAACAGCAGCGAAGGCGAACTTCGATAAAGTTAACAAACTTCAAAACCAAGCCATGAGAATTATAACAGGTGGCATGAAGTCAACGCCAATTGTAGAACTTGAAAAGATTACAAAACTGCAATCTATGACCGACAGAAGAGACTGCAGAGCCCAGCTGCAGTCAGAGAAACTCCGAAGACTGACGGACCACCCAATGTACCAGAGACTAAACAATTTGGGAACTGGGAAACTAAAGCGGAGAAACTTTGCAGAAATAGCCAAAGCAAAGATGCACGAAGATCCCATAAACGCACTAACAACACCAAAACCCATCACTACTGTACGAAAACCTACTTGGAGGCAGGATATATTTCCAGAGGTGGTAGAAAATATACCAGGTATTGCAAACAAAAATTGCCAGACTGAAAAAGAAAGGAGAGACACTACCCTAAGCTTCATAACGAAAAGCTACCCAAGCATGGACTGGACCCATGCATACACCGACGGTTCTGTAACAAACACTACACAGAACGGAGGGGCAGGAGCATTCCTGAACCTACCAAATGGCAGAAAAATAACTCTGTCATTCGCTACTGGTAAGTACACAAGCAATTTCAGAGCGGAGGCAGAGGCACTGAGGGCGGCAGTGGAAGAAATGGTAACACACAGTGAAAATGAGAGCCATATAGTCCTGCTGACAGATGCTCTCGCCGTAGTCACAGCGCTAAAATGCCAGAAAAACACTGAGCTTAATGACTTAAGAGCAGCACTATGCAAACTGTGCCAGCAGTCCGCACCAAAAAGGGTAGTGGTACAGTGGGTTCCGTCGCACTGCAACATCCAAGGCAACGAGGAGGCAGACAGACTGGCAAAAGAAGGTGCAAGGCTACCACAAACAGATACCAGTATCACGTACGAAGAGTCAAAACGGCTTATCAATGCCAGGTACATGACCAAATGGGAAACCGAACATACTGGTTACACCAAAAACGATGCCTATTACCAGTTGAACAGAAGAGAGCAGGTCGTTGTCTTCAGACTTCGCACTGGCCACAACAGACTGAGGTACCACCTATTCAACAAATTGAAGATAGGGTGTACCGACGAATGCCTGTGCGGTACTGGTAAAATGACCACTGAACATCTGCTGCAGAACTGCCCGACATACGAGGATCAGAGAGAGCAGATGTGGCCATTGCCAGTGGAACTGCAAGACAAGCTCTATGGTAGTGGCGAGAGTCTCAGGATGACCGCCGCTTTTTTCGAAAAAATAATGGTTACTGTCTGACTGCGTACGCAGAAGAAGAAGAAGAAGAATCTTGAACTACGAATTCTAGCTGTAGGGATGTACACTTGCTTCAGACAGAATAAGACGGCGATTGTTTCCTAAGGCAGATTGCGTTGTATAGTGTTTTTGTGCGCCTTACAAACCAGTTCATCCGGCTTCAGCACGCATTTTAAAAAAGGTTCACATCACACAGGCTTAAGACCTTGCTGGTTCATGAATTCGAACATATCCCCTGTTTACAGATGCCCTGGCCGTGGTTCAGTTCAGTTCAGTTCATCCCGTAACCCATCAGGTCGTTGGGGCACACATGAAGACACTTCCAAAATCCCATGCCATCCCTCTCTGTCTGTCGCCGCCTGACGTATCTCACCGGGACGAAGGCCTGACCACTCAGTGATGTTGTCCACCCATCTCTTCCTTGGACGTCCTCGCCTCTCTGTCCCGGTACGGAACCAAAGAGTATCGAGTTGGTAATTCCGTTGGACCTCGCGACGTGCCCGCACCAGGCCATCTTTCGTCTTTTGATAGCTGTGAACAGATCTTCAAAAGGACTAAGAGCGTCTTCAACTCTCTGACGGATTTCCACGCTCGTGACACGATCTTTATATGTAACATTTAGGAGTTTTCTATAGCACCTCATTTCCATTGCATTTATCCTGCCCTGGATATCTGCTGTAATGGTCCAGATCTCGCAGGCATACAGAAATATTGATAGCACCAAAGAGCGCATTAGTCTAACTTTTATGCTGAGGGCGAGGCGCTTGTCTTGCCAGATAGGTTTCAGCCGAGTCAGCGCCGCTGTTGTTTGTGTTATTCTTGCAATTACCTCTGGCTTCGATCCCTCTTCGCTGATCAATGATCCCAGATATTTGAAACTTTTTACCACCTCAATTTCCTGCCCATTTGCCTCTATGACAGATTGAAACCCTGCAACGTTATTGGTCATGAGCTCTGTTTTATCAGCATTTATTTCCATTCCAAAACTCAGGGCCGTGTTATCCAATCTACCAATCAACTCCTGGAGTTACAGCACTAAAAAGACGGAACAATACTGAACTTAATGATTTAAGAGCAGTACTCTGTCAACTATGCCAGCAGTCTGCACCAAAAATGGTAGTAGTACAGTGGGTTCCATCCCACTGTAACATCCAAGGCATGGAGGAGGCAGACAGACTGGCAAAACAAGGTGCAAGACTACCACAACCAGATTCAAGTGTGACCTACGAAGAGTCCAAAAGGTTTATTAGGGTCAGATACATGGCCAACTGGGAAACAGAACATACTGGCTACATAAAAAATGATGCCTACTACCAGTTGAACAGAAGAGAGCAGGTCGTGGTCTTCAGACTCGGCACAGACCCCAACAGACTGAGGTACCATCTATTCTTCTTCTTCTTCCTCTTCTTCTTCTTCTTCTTCGTTCTCAATCTCCCACTACTAAACCCTGGAAGGGTAAGTAGCAGAATGTAGTCCAGAGAACGGAATGCGTTGTGTTGTAGTTTACAGCTACGCTGCGATATTTGCACCTTTCGGTCCAACACATCCGACTTCAGCAAGCATTTTTTTAGTACCGGGTTAGCATTCTCTCTTCGATACCTTCTCCTTAGCCAGTCTGCCCTGCTGCAGCCTGTTATCCAGGATCACCGCATGGAGGTGTAGAAGGGTCTTGGCAGCTCTGGTTCGCTGGCCCTGACGCTAGCAGTCAGCTATGGGTAGCTGACCACTGCAGCTCATCCGCTGCTCAGCGTCTTGATCCCGTACCATCTATTCAATAAACTGAAGATAGGTGGCACTGACGAATGCACCTGTGGTACAGGGAAAATGACCGCTGAACATCTGCTGCAAAATTGCCCGACGTACGAGGACCAGAGAAAGCACATGTGGTCATCACCAGTGCCTAAACTAGACAAGCTCTATGGCAGTGTCGACAGCCTCAGGATGACAGCTGCTTTCTTTGAATAAATTCAAGTTGACGTCTGACAGCGTACGAAGAAGAAGAAGAAGAAGAAGAACATATGCGTGTTTGGTGTGAATGCCATGGAACTAACCACTTGGCTGCCACGCCTTCTGAAGAAAAAATGTGTAATTGTTCTTAGCCTGCATCTCTCGTTTTCTTGCTGGGCAAGAAGAAATAGGACTACTGGACATCAATGAACCGAGTCTAAAGCGAGCAGTGTATGAAGCCAGCAGTCGTATCATGTAAAACAAGTTACTACATTAGTCAGAGCTAAAGAAGACCGCAGTGTCTTGAGAAAGGGTTCCTATCACACGCTAAATTAAGTTGTATGAAAGGGGAAGAAGTAGTATGTAAGATTATAAAGTAGTATGTACGCATATAAAGCAGTATGTAAGGGTATAAAGTAGCGTGTAATGGTATAAATGAGTCTTTAGGGGATGTAGTAGTATGCAAGGGTATAAAGTAGTATGTAATGGTATAAAGCAATATTTAAGGGTTTAAAGTAGTAGGCAAGGGTATAAAGTAGTATGTAATGGTATAAAGCAATATTTAAGGGTTTAAAGTAGTAGGCAATGGTATAAAGTAGTATGTAATGGTATAAAGCAATATTTAAGGGTTTACAGTAGTAGGCAAGGGTATAAATCAACGTTTAAGGGGACATAATAGTATGTAAGAGCATAAAATAATATGTAAGAGTATAAAGTAATATGTAAGGGTATACATTAGTAATTAACGGTATAAAGCAGTATTTAACGGTTTTAATTAATATGTAAGGTATAAAGTAGTATTTAAGGGGATGAAATAATATGGAAGGGTATATCGTAGTATGTACGTATATACAGTATTTTGTAAGGGTGTAAAGCAGTATGTAAGGCTGTAAAGTAGTATGTAAGAATATAAAGTAGTATGTAAGAAAATAAAGTAGTATGAAAGTGTATACAGTAGTATTTACTGGTATACAGTAGTAATGTACGAGTGTACAGTAGTATGTAAGGGTATAAAGTAGTATATAATGACGTAAAGTAGTATTTAAAGGGAATGACGTAGTATGTAAGGAGATGTAGTAGTTTGTAAGAGGAAAAGGTAGTGTGTAAGGGAAGGGATAAAGTAGTACGTAAGGGGATGAAGAAGAGCGTAAAAAGAATAAGTAGTAGGTAATGGTATGACGTAGTTTATAAAACGATGAAGTAGTATTATGGAGATGAAGAAATGTGTAAGTATATGAAGTAGTGAGTAAGAGGATGACGTATTATGAAGTGAATGGTGTAATACGTAAATGGATGACGTATTATGTAAGTGGATGAAATAATATTAATGAGATGAAGAAGTTTGTAAGGGGACGAAGCAAATGATAAAAGGTTAAATAAAATGTAAATGGATGAAGTAATTTGTAAGTGGATGAAGTAGTATGCAAGTGGATGAAGTAGTATGTAAGTGGATGAAGTAGTAAGTACGTGGATGAAGTAGTGTGTAAATGAATGAAGTAATATATAAGTGGATGAAGAAGTGTGAAAGTGGATGAAGTATTATGTAAGTGGATGAGGTAGTATGTACGTGCATGAAGTAGTATGTAAGTGGATGAAGTAGTATGTAAATGGATGAAGTAATATGTAAACTGATTAGATAATATTAAAATTTAAAATATTAATTATTTAAAAAAATAATGCAAAAAATAATACAAAAATCAAAATATTAAAGTTTAAAATAAACTATCACAATTTCATTTTTTAACATTAGATCTAAAAACGAAAACAGAACAAACTGTATACATATTAATTAATTGTATTTCTGTCTGACCGGTCAGCGAAAATGTGTTCACGAATACGTGTCGCTGTTTTTCATTTGTTTTTCATTCGTTTTTGTTGTTGTTGTGTTTTCTTCCATATGATTATCCTGGCCTTGACATCGGCTATATGAATTAGTACTACGATTAAACCTGTGTCGTATTTTCACGGTCTATTTCACATGTCTGAACTTCACACGAGATTGACGCCCTAGCCCTAGCTCCAGACAGCGTCAGTCTTGGCATGCCTGGCATTTAGACACGACTACTATAATAGGCTACACCACGGCCCCTCGAGAGATGCACCTGCAACCTCTTGGGGTTATGGGAAATGCACGACACACAACAATAGATATCACCCCCCACCGCTGCCTTGCCGGATACCTGCTTACGAGAAAGGCTTCGGGATTCGGGAGTAAATCCTTAGGAAAAATCTTCTACCTGTGCAATCTCCAGTCGTCTCGATAAATATATTGCAACTGGCCAAAGGTAGCTCATAATCAGAGAATGAGTTTCACAAAAGGGGAAAGTTTCTTTCTCACTTTAATCAAAATCCCAGCGCATGTCACCGATTTCAGCGGACACAGCAAGAGAAAAAGACTGTCCACACGGTTGAACAAAGACAGTGTTCTTCCTTACATGTGATGGACTAACATCAATTTTCTTGCCGTGATGATTCGAGAAGAGAAACTCTCTTTTAATGCTATCAGTTGGTTTCCTCAATATGTGTCAAGCACTAATGTTATCAGTTGGTTTCCTCAATATGTGTCAAACACTAATGCTATCAGTTGGTTTTCTCAATATGTGTCAAAACACTAATGCTATCAGTTGGTTTCCTCAATATGTGTCAATCATTAATGCTATCAGTTTGTTTCCTCAATATGTGTCAAACACTAATGCTATCAGTTCGTTTCCCCAATACGTGTCAAACACTAATGCTATCAGTTTGTTTCCTCAATATGTGTCAAACACTAATGTTATCAGTTGGTTTCCTCAATATGTGTCAAACACTAATGTTATCAGTTAGTTTTAGTTTCCTCAATATGTGTCAAACACTAATGCTATCAGTTGGTTTTCTCAATATGTGTCAAAACACTAATGCTATCAGTTGGTTTCCTCAATATGTGTCAATCATTAATGCTATCAGTTTGTTTCCTCAATATGTGTCAAACACTAATGCTATCAGTTCGTTTCCCCAATATGTGTCAAACACTAATGCTATCAGTTGGTTTCCTCAATATGTGTCAATCATTAATGCTATCAGTTTGTTTCCTCAATATGTGTCAAACACTAATGCTATCAGTTCGTTTCCCCAATACGTGTCAAACACTAATGCGAACAATTGGTTTCATCAATATGTGTTAAACACTAATCCAACGAGTTCTTCTCACGTCACGTTCCACTGATGTATAACTGTTATTTTTCCAACAATTCCACATTAGTAATCATATACTACAATCTCAATCCATCTATTTTGAGCTTCAACTTAACGCGTTTAAAACTGCTACCAATTTTATTTAGATTTCCTTGCTATAAGAGCTATATGCTTCCAATCTATTTTTGAATGCATTAATTGCTCCTGCATCCACTTTTTCTGTGGCAGTCATCGATTTTTTTAACGGCTGATCAGCGCAGTGATAGAGCATTCTTTTTCATAACAAAGGTACGGGGTTCAACGTCCTCTACCGGCAGCTCAAGTTGACCCAGCTGTAAATGGACACCTAGTTTACAGCTAAGTAAAGAAAAAGACACCGAACAAGAAAACTGACCATCACACCTTATAAAGCTATTGCTTCGTACACTGAAGGCTCTATCACTTCAACCGCGTCGGCAGTGCATGCTGTAGTACTACATTTACTTATCCATTTAAACAAATATAAAAATGTTTCGTTCTACATAGAGCTCTCTGTTTTTTTTTTTCATTTGTGACAATGTCAGTTAAGTGACAGAAGTGAAATTCTGGGATTCAATCAGATGTAGGATTCATGAATATTGACAAGTTCCCAATCGTTGTTTTTGTTGTTGTTCAAAACCCACATTGTGTAGGATTACTTTTTTGCACGCTCTGGAAAGGACTGTAAATGATATGTCGTAGCTTCCCTCACACCCCGAACGTGCTGATGAAGGTGGACCGGGATCCTCCAGGCGATTGTGCAAAACGTGGCTCAATCTGCAAGTCGTTCACTACTTTGGTAATCACGTCGAACCCTCACCTTTTTAGCCAGAAAGCCATGAAAACATTCCGTTTCCAGGAAGAACTAACAGGAAGCCAAAGTGAGTGTCTTGGCTAGTGTGTTTTGTCTAACTCTGACTAACATGTCTGATAAGTATATTTTGCCTGACTAGACGTTAGTCTTCCTTCCCAGCTCTCAATCATATACCTGAACCAACTTCCGACTTGCTCTTGTAGGCTAGCGGTAACTTATAAATAGGGAAGTTAATTGTAGCAGTACAGTAGGCAAACAGGAGAGAAAGATATTACTTCGAAGAGTTCAGGCAGAGATTAATAGGCATTTTTTAACAAAGGCGACCTGGATTTTTATTGTCTGATACTTGTCATGAGACAGTTTAATGGGCAGAATCGGCTTGATATTGTCTAAACTTAGGTCGTTAGTTCAACACGTGATCATCACATGTTAAATCTGGGAATGGTTCCTAAGACGTCATGCTAGAGTTGTAGTTAGCTTAGTGAACGTTTTGATCCGCCTTTGCTGCAGTGTTGAGGTGTCAAAAGAAGATTGGCAGATCCTGAATTGCCCATGATTTGACGGCAAGATATCCAATGAGAAATTGAGAATTTGACATTGACAGGCAGTACAACCCAAACGGTGACACGAGCTACGAGCTGATCAACGGGTTGGGACAGACGTACCATGCAACTGGTAGTTATGTTGGATAGGAGAAGCTAACAGAGTAATTTGAGAGGCCCATAGAGAAGGAAACATCAAGTCAATACAGGTAGAGCTGGTCGGCAGGTTCGTCTGTGAGTTTCATAGGCATTTTATCTGATTGGGGAAGGTAAAGGACAGTAGACAAGCCCCAACAAACAAGAAAGAGAGAGCGAGGAAGGAAAGGAGGGAGAGAGGCAGATGGAGGGAGGGAGAGAGGAAGAGAGAGAGGGAGGGAGGAAGAGATAGGGAGTGAGGGAGGGAGAGAGGGAGAGAGAAAGGGAGCGAGAGATGGAGGGAGAGAAAGAGGGAGAGAGAGAACGGGCAGAAACTGCGACCTGAAGGCTTGAGTTTGAAGTATAAACGTTAAGCGGCAGTACATGAGCTGCAGTGGTCAGCGACTCATAGCTGACTGCTAGCGTGAGAGCCATCAAACCAGAGCTGCCAAGACCCTACTACACCTCCATGCGGTGATCTTGGATAATAGGCTGCAGTAGAGCAGACTGGCTAAGGAGAAGGGATCAATGAGGGAATGCTAACCCGGTACTAAAAAAATTATTGCTGAAGTCGGATGTGTTGGACCGAATAGTGGAAATATCGCAGTCAAGCTGTAAACTACGATACAACGGATTCCGTTCTCTGGACTACAATCTGCTACCTTAGCCCTTTCAGCACTTGGTAGCAGGAGATTTAGAACGAACGAAGCCAAGCGAAGCCAAACTTTAAGCGGTGGTAACTTTGGTCTAACCATACAAATACATATTCGATACATAACTGCGGGGAGATCAGCTATGCGCACTAACCTCCCTTGGAAGACGCTGTAATCTGGGCTTGAGTATGTAAGAACGGCTCACGAGTTTGAATAGAGGTGTGAGCCAAGACACCAAGCACTGTCTCCAAGCTGCCCATGTCACATTAGGTGAAAAATGGGTAGGTCATGACACTAGACACTGTCACCAAACTGTCCATGAGAGATTGTATGAAAAAAGGGTAGGTCAAGACACTAAACACTGTCTCCAAACTGTCCATGTGAGATTGGATGAAAAAGGAGTAGGTCAAGACACTGAACACTGTCTCCCAACTGCCCATGTCAGATTGGATGAAAAAGGGGTAGGTCTAGACACTAAACACTGTCTCCAAACTGTCCATGTAAAGAGTACATAATCTATTAAAGAGACACCAGGGTCCACGTTGCAGAGTACGAGGGGTGTAGCCTAAAACTCAAGGAAGCACGTTTCCAGAACACGTGTGAGAAACCTTTCGTTTCACAGAGGAAAATAGATGGACGGACACTGCTAGTCCGTCAGACACCAGTCAAACCACAAGCAGAACAGGACCACAAGACCCAATATGATAATGTAGTTTATTCGCTGATAATGTTAAAGAGAATACGGACAAACGACATGCGAAAGGACTGGGTATTATCCGGAGATTCCCTCATGTTAATTACTGAAGACCTCCGATAGAGAATTTAGTCTAAGTTAGATTAAAATATAAATTATGTGTATGGCCAGATTATGCAATTTGTGGAAGAATCCGTTTTTAGTGTTGCATTTGTTTCCATGTCAAAGGAGAAATAATTAATGCAAGTGGGATTCAACACGATAAATATACATTGGGTGAAGTTAGGCCAGAGTCTGGCACAATTATAAATTCAAAATAAAAGTACAGTATATTGGAATTAAAGATTAATTTTTGTGTTGGACCTATCTTGTATTCTGATTTCCATAATTGTATCGATTCGCAAGGAGGACTGAGACGCTAGTCTAGTCAAGCACATCCTACTGACCAGGAACTCGCGCCAAGGTCAGGCACAATGTACTGACTAAGACCACAATCTCTCTTCCATGTAGCGTTCCCTGGAGACATACTATTTTCAAGGTAGCCTGGCTGACTAGATGTGGATCCATGTGATCCCCGTAGTAGTGAGGACCACACAGATGAAGTCAGGCAAAGCACAATCGCGTGGAGGACTGCGGTCCACCTTCATCAGCATGCTCTACATGTGAGGAAAGTTACTACAACCCGCCATTTAACGTCATTTTCAGGGCGCATAAAAGAGTAAACTTACTCATCGTGCGAATAAAACAACAACAACAACCAATACGCAATTATAGTTGCCATCGTCTTATGTGTTATTGTCTTGCAATTTGTATACGTACCACCTACTTTTGTTAATTTTGTTACGAAATTATGTCAATAGTTCCCAATTCATTGACCATATTAAAGCAAGCTGCCTGCGAAATGGGAAATGCGGTGTCTACGAAAGGTCATTAACAACATCAGCAGAGACAGAATCTCCAAACACGAATATTCGGTAGACCATTGGAACACTTCCCTGCCTACAGTACATTGAGCAACATAGAATGAATTAGTTTGGCAACATTGTGAGAATGCAACCAGGTCACATTGTTAATGCAACCAGGTCACATTGTTCATGCAACCTTCTGGAGGAGAACGTAAGGAAGAAGGACGACCAAGGAAAAAGTGAATAGACAGTGTAAACGAGAGCTGCAAAAAATGGGGGAAAAATGTTTCTCGAGTCACGAAAGAGGCGTAAGACAAATATATACCACGACACTGGGCTGAAACCCGGTAGAAAGTGAGACGACAAATGAAGGAAGAAGAAGAGCAAGATTCCTAATTTTGTTTTAGAGTGTATCCCAACACAATCTGATTGTTGTTAGTTGCATGTATTCTCTTTTTATATTTATCCTTGTGTAATCTCAGTCGTATTTATGTGACCTTTCAGAAAGTTCAGTTCAGTGCCACCTCTGCATCGAAAGTCGACAGCAATGGATCTACAGTGTACTATATCTCTTGCCATAATAGTGCAATCTGACAGGCTCTTTCCAGTCCATCGGCGGTTGTTATCAGCGTTTTGGATGACTGCCTTCCACATTACCCTATTTTAAGGACACACGATAGGAGGTATGTCTTGTTTTATGGCCCTAAACTCTGAACTGTCTAACCCTCATTTCTGTCATTATTGTAACTATCTTTTCACACAGAACGATTTCAATACCTTTACATCTGTTCATTCTTTGTCCACGAAATACTACCCACTCTTCTATAAACCCACACTTTGAAGTTTTCTATTCATTTTCCCCAACTTATTATTTAGTGTTCTTGTTTCCGAACTATGAAGTAGTGACGAGTATATATTGAATTTAACAACTCTCATTTTATTGTTACGAATTTTTTCTTGGATGTCAGTATGTGTCGCATGTTGCTGAATACCATCTTTGCCATACCTTTTCTATTTATGGTTTCTGCTTCCGTTTTCATGTCACTTTTAAAACACAATCGTGGTCAACGTCCCTGAGGGACAAACAAGTCCAATTGCGATCAAAGGCAAACGATTATAAAATGGCAAACAGTTTAAACACATTGGGGAATTGACGGATGGGGAATGTTTCAGAGCTGAGATTCAGACTAGAACAGAGTTGACCATGGTCGCTCTTACCAAACTGAGGCCGCTATGGAGGGACACAAGCATCAATCTGAAATCCCAAGTTGAGTTTAGTATATGCACCTGTCACTTCCGGGTACCTAAATGTTTGCGAAACTTGGACTCTGGCAGTGGCTCTAGAAGGTGGAATTTGTGCAATGAAGATGGGGTTGTCTGCGTCGAATCTTTCGACATTTTATATCTAGACCAGATCACGAATAGAACAGTTCGGGACACCGTTAAATGAGAGGAGGATAAAATAAAGACCTCTTAACTATGGTAAAAGCACACAAGCTTACATGGACATTAATCAAGATAATTTTGGTTTACTAAGACCACGCTGTGATGTACTGTGATTGGGAAGTGTAAAAGAGGGAGGCAGACAAAGAGATGGGAAGACAACATCACAGAGTGGATCGGAAGGTTCATAGCTTGAACAAATATCCTGGCAAATAATCGAGTGAATGGCAAGAACTGGTCAAACAAGCTGCAGTATTGTTGTCCAAATGACTTTTCAAAATAGGACTGTTGATGATGAGATAGGAAAAACTCCGTACCTATAGCATACATGGTTTCTTGTCAATTTTCCAAAATATATTGTATTATGCCTCTTGTTGCTGTTGCCAGAAAAAAAGTCAAGTTCAGATCATTAAGTGGATTTGTCAAATTCCATTGAATTCCATTATTGATTAAATGAAATACATTGTGTTAATATGTTGAAAAATAATGAAAAAGTGCTCACGAACATTTATAGAATCGAGTTACATAACCATTATATAACTTAGTCTATATGCATATTACTATCTATACAAAAATGATATATTATGGTTAAAATTGTATAATTTTGAATTGCTAACACAATATGCGATTTAACAGAAAGAAGAGACGTGTGAAATGAAAGGCATAGTGTGAATACGGACGGTTGAAGTGTCAACAAAGGTCCTCATAGCAGGCCAGAAAGTTACAGAATTGTTTAGAGTCTCTGAGAGATCTCAACATAAAATATAGCCCACTTTACAGTAATGGAATGTGAAAGAGTGAATGGTGTAAATATTGTTGGACAACAAGAAATCACAAGATGAATGAAAGACATCTTTTTATAAAAGCGAAATCATTGGATGAAATTGAAAAGCCCTGACAGCTGTGAAAGAACGAAATACGAAAGCACGTAACAAAAATGCCCGAAGAAACCTGGTTAAAGATTTATTCTCACTAAGTAGCTGTGGGGTGATGATGATCGAAGACGACGGTGAGGGTTCTGATGAAATTATCAGTCCCAAAATGAAATATCTCTGGGGTCTTATGAAGCGGAACGTTGGGTGTCAGGGATGCGTGTAACCAGATGAATGGATAAAAGGCCGTA
The DNA here is from genome assembly GCA_036924085.1 of Ariolimax columbianus. Lineage (NCBI taxonomy): Eukaryota > Metazoa > Mollusca > Gastropoda > Stylommatophora > Arionidae > Ariolimax > Ariolimax columbianus. The sequence goes on from JAVGWX010000005.1 coordinate 33,861,911, forward strand.
GTAATTAAAGTTAGTGGACCAAGGCCGTATGAAAGCTGGTCAATATACCAATGGTCGCTGTGAGGTAGGTTAATATGACGAAGTATGTTTGAAGTCCTGTTAGTAAAGAAATGAATGTATGAATTTAATTTAAGAGACAACAGCCCGTTTGGCGGTGGGATAGCGAAATAAACAGGTATGCTCAAAGAGAGATTGTTGGACCAAGGGTCGTTTGAAGACATTTTTAGACCAATGACCATTTGAAGACATATTGTTAGACCAAGCACCGCTTGAAAACTAATTATTGGACCAAGGGTTGTTTGAAGACAGATTTTTAGACCGAAGGTCGTTTGGAGACTTATTGTTAGACCAAGAACCGTTTGAATACAGACTGTTGGACAAGAGAATTTAAAGACAGCGTGCTGAACCAAGGGCCGTATAAATGCCAATTATTAAACAAAAGGCCGCATGAACTCAATGTACCAGGCCCCGTTTGAAGACTCGACCAAGAGCTATTTAACCGTCGGTTATTGAACCAAGTGCAGTATAAAGGCATGTTAATGAACCTAATGTCGTGAGAAACCATATTAATTTACCAATACGTGTGTGAAATCAGGCTACTAAAGCAACGGTTGCATGCAATGACGTTTTTATCTGACTTACGACCATACGAAGTGAAGTTACAGACTAATGACCATGCGAAGTGAAGTTACAGGCACATGCCCATATATAGTGTGTTTAATGGTCCAACAGTAGCATGACGTCACGTTTATTGTCCAAAGGCAGCGTGATATTCAGGGTAATAGGTCAAGTACCGAATGAAATAAAACGTAAATACAATCACACGAATGGACCAAGTACCACCATACACTAAATAACATTACCAAGAGCTGTGTGAAATGGAATTAATAGACAAAGGGCGTTAGAGGTGAAGCGACCACTGGTAATTTAAAATCATGTACATGGGTGACATGTCATGTAAAGTGTCGGAAACAGACGATACCATATAAAGTCAAGGAAATGGTACAATTTCCATTTAAATTCGCGCAAATGGTCCAGTTGTCATATAAAGTCACGCGATGCGATGTCAAATTGTCATTTAAGTCACGCAAATGGTTAAATTACCATTTAAAGTCACGTAAATGATCCAAATATTATGTAAGTAACTCAAATTAATGACCTGCCAAATATACTCACGTACATCGTCGACCTGTCATATAGAGTCATATAAATGGATGATCCCATACACAGTTACGTTAATTGACGATCTGTCATAACACGTCACGTAAATGGACGACTTGCCATATAGATTGACATAAATGGCCCACCTGCCATACAACGTCACTTAAATAGACGACCTGCCATCTAAGGTAACTTAAATGGTTGTTGCTACGTAAGCCAACGTACCGTAGCGCAGTGGTTAGCACGCTGGCTTCGCATCTGAGTGGTCCTGGGTTCATTCCCCAGTTGAGGCGGAAATGTTTTTTTCAGACCGCAATGGCTCCCGGGTCGACCCAGCCTTAAATGGGTACCGGTTCAGTCAGGGAAGTAAGAGCGGCGAGGGAGAGGAGATGGCTACCGCCCTCATATAGCCGAGCCTTTGACATGTGAGATCGCTAACACGTGACACCCCTACGGCAGAAATGCTATGGGATACTTTACTTTACTTAATTGGACGACCTGCCATATAGTCACGTAAATGGACGACCTTCGAAGAAGATTCACGTAAATGGACGACTTTCCATACAGATTCACGTAAATGGCCGACCTGTAATGTAAAGTCACTTCAAAGAATGATGCTACATAAATCTATGTAGATGTCACCTAACTTGTCACATTGTGTCATAAAAAGTCGCGTGAACAGATGATGCTAGAAAAGTCAAATAAATTTGCCACCTGCGATAGAAAATCACGTAAATAGACGATGCCATATAAACTCACGAGAATGGGCGTCCTGCCATATAAAGTCAGGCACAAAGACGACCTGCTACATAAAGTCACGTAAATTGACGATTTGCTATATAAAGTCACGTAAATGGACGATCTGCCAAATAAGTCACATATATGGATGTTGCTATATAAACATACATACATGGGAGACCTCCCATACAAAGTCACGGAAAAAGCCAATCTATCATATGAGGTCACGAAAATGGACGAACTGTCATACAAGGCGTCATCAATGGACTATGTCACTTAATTAATTGTAATGAGTGGTGGGGGAAAAAGTTATGTATAGTTCATGCGCAATAATATAACCACAAACACACTTTCTATAGTTGAATGTTGCGTACATTCGCCAAAAGAATGTGAACACCTTAACACACGATAACTAGGGTTGCAATAGGCCTAGCTAAGGCATTAATTGTCAAATCCGGCAAGGTTAACAAATAAATGGCTAAATCACGTCAATTTTAGAGAGCAACGACAACGACGTTAGTTCTTAGTTGGGACAAGCACTCACGAAGGGTGGTTAAGCGATGTGCGAGTTCATTGTAATAGACTCAAACACTAGAGCAAAGTAGACCTGCAGCATGTTAGGTGCCATCTATGGTGGTCTAAACAAACCACCTATCCATGACCGGTGTTATTCCATGTCTCACAGTTAATCGCTTCTTACGGCATTCTCTGTGTGAGGAAGTGGTGCAATTCGTGTCCTTGTCATTCACAAAGACACCGGCGGACCACTCGGGCAACGGCAATACCACGCCAGGTCAATGACGTAATGATCATCGTAACGTTAGGTTAAGGGATTAATGGCCATATCACGTCGGGGTAATGGGTTAGTTGACACGTAAGGTCAGGTTAATGGAGTAATGGTTACATCACGTCGGAATAATGGATTAGTTGACACGTAAGGTCACATTATGGATTAATGGTTACATCACATCGGGATAATGGATTAGTTGACACTTAAGGTCTGGTAAATGGATTAATGGTTACATCACGTCAGGTTAATCGATTGGTAACACCGCAAGTGAGGTTAAAAGAATAATGATCACATAACATCAGGTTAATAGATTAGTTGACACCACACGGCATATTGATTGATTAATGGTCAAATACCATAAGGTTGACATATTATTTATCACATATCGCTGATTAATATAATAATTGTTATGTCATGTCAGAGTAATAGAAACATTATCACATCTCCCCAGGTTAATATATTAATTGTCACATCACGTCAGGTTAATTAATTAAAGGTCACATAACACACGTTAATGTATTTATGGTCAGGTCATGCCAAATTAATAGATTAATGGTCACACATCGCCAATTTAATATATTAATGGTCACACATCGCCAAGTTAACGTATTTATGGTCAGATAAAGCAGGTTAATTGATTAATTATAACTTACCGCAGGTTAAAAGATTAATGATCACACACCGCAGATTCGTGGGTTATTCGTCATAGCAAGCCAAATTAACGGATTAATGGTCAGTTCAAGCAGTTTAAAAGATCGGTCAATACAACTACAACTCTTACAGCTACAACTACAACTCTTACAACTACAACACTTACAACTACAACTACAACTCGTACAACTACAACTACAACTCTTACAACTACAACTACAAATACAACTCTTACAACTACAACTACAACTTTTACAACTACAACTACAACTACAACTCTTACAACTACAACTACAACTCTTACAACTACAACTACAACTCTTACAACTACAACTACAACTACAACTCTTACAACTACAACTACAACTACAACTCTTAAAACTACAACTACAACTACAACTCTTTGAACTACAACTAAAACTCTTACAACTACAACTACAACACCTACAACTACAACTACAATTCTTACAACTACAACTACAACTACAACTCTTAAAACTACAACTACAACTCTTACAACTAACACTACAACTACAACTCTTAAAACTACAACTACAACTCTTACAACTACAACTAAAACTACAACTCTTAAAACTACAACTACAATAACTCCGACATACACAAACGGATTGGTCAAGCGGCATCGGCGATGAATCATATCCGCCGTGTGTGGAAGAACAGTAGGATCTCCATGGTCACAAAACTGCACATCTACCAGTTGTGCGTGATCCCGGTCCTCGTTTATGGCTCCTAGACCTGGACCCTGAAAAAAGTGACACCTCGAGACTTGAGGCCTTTCATAGGCGAAATCAGCGCCACATCCTTGGCCTTCGTTGGCACGACTTCGTCCGGAATGTAGATGTTTCTGGAAGGACACATCTACCCCCTGTCTCGGTTATTCTGGAACGTCGCCGCATTTCCCTGTTCGGTCAAGTTGTTCGACTGGACAGGGAAGTCCCAGCTCACCAGATTCCTCAAAAGATAGTAAACAGTGCTAACGGCCTCCACCCTGCTGGCTGGAAGCGCAGAGAAGTCGTCCTCGAAACACGTGACTCCAATAGGTATCAGCCTTCCCATCTGCCTTAGAGGAGGCCTGGCAGTACGCAGTTACAACTGGACATGGTGGTATTCATCCGACACAACGGACCTCAGACGCCTAAGCGAACATTAGTATCAATACATCATTCCAGCTAAGTGAATAATGGTCACATCAGGCCAGGTTAATGGACTAATGGTTACATCACACCATGTTTAACGATCAACGATTACATCACGTATGTTGATGGTTCAAAAGCACGTCACGTCAAAAAATTGGGCAACATTTTCAAATCACACCAGGTTATTGGGTAAGATACCTATAATGTCATGTTAATGGGTCAATAGTATATTAAGTAGGTTAATGAATAAAAACCACATCAAGAAAGCTAATGGGACTAATCAAGTTACGATAGGTTGGTTGAAGGAGCAAAAACCACATCAAGAAAGCTAATGGGAATAATCAAGTTACGATAGGTTGGTTGAAGGAGCAAAAACCACATCAAGAAAGCTAATGGGAATAATCAAGTTACGATAGGTTGGTTGAAGGAGCAAAAACCACATCAAGAAAGCTAATGGGAATAATCAAGTTACGATAGGTTGGTTGTAGGAGCAAAAACCACATCAAGAAAGCTAATGGGAATAATCAAGTTACAAGGTTTTCGTATTGGATCAATGATTACATCACGGTATGATATTGGATCAAAGGTTAGATCACGTCAGTTTATTTTATCAAACATTGTATCATGTCAGTTTATTGGATGTATTGTTAATCAGATTATGATATTTGATCAAACAAACAGAAAACGCTAGAGAATTAGATCAATGGAAATATCACGTTAGGTAATTGAATGAAATGTTACATCACGTCATGTTATTGGAACAAAGGTTACATCACTTTAGGTTATTGGAACAAAGGTTACATCACTTTAGGTTATTGGAACAAAGGTTACGTCACTTTAGGTTATTGGAACAAAGGTTACATCACGTCATGTTATTGGAACAACGGTTACATCACGTCATGTTATTGGAACAAAGGTTACATCACTTTAGGTTATTGGAACAAAGGTTACATCACGTCATGTTATTGGAACAAAGGTTACTTCACGTCATGTAATTGGACCAAAGGTTACATCACTTTAGGTTATTAGAACAAAGATTACATCACTTTAGGTTATTGGAACAAAGGTTACATCACGTCATGTTATTGGAACAAAGGTTACATCACGTCATGTTATTGGAACAAAGGTTACATCACGTCATGTTATTGGAACAAAGGTTACATCACGTCATGTTATTGGAACAAAGGTTACATCACTTTAGGTAATTGGAACAAAGGTTACATCACTTTAGGTTATTGGAACAAATGTTACATCACGTCATGTTATTGGACCAAAGGTTACATCATGCTAGGTTATTAACCTACCAAATAACTAACAAATTCAAAAAGAGAACTTTGGACAGCTGTAAATATTTAGAACAAATGACACCGAGGACCACAGAACAAAGATCTGTAATAATATTATAAGTAGGAATACAGAACACAAGAAAATATATATTATTTTCATTGTTTGACCTGTTTGTGCTTTCCAGCGGTACACTATGAAGAGGTTCTTGAACTGGCCCTATAATGTGCTTCGTAGACAGGGCATTTCACTGTTTCTGTAATTTCTGCTATCCTTATTTTGCGTGATCGGCCCTTGATTGTGCATACATTGTGTATTAATAGTATTGCTTTCTCAGGGATACTGTTTGGTGTTTGACGTGTTACGTGTTCGAACTATCTGGTTTGATGTCACCTTGATGAGGCCTAGCAATGGTGTTGTACCTCAGTTCAATAAGTTCATCCCGTAACCCATCAGGTCGTTGGGGCACACTTGAAGACACTCCCAAAATCCCACGCCATCCTTCTCTGTCTGCCGCCGCCTGTCGTATCTCACCGGGATGAATTCTTGACCCCTCAGTGACGTTGTCCACCCACCTCTTCCTTTCCTTAGACGTCTTCACCCTCTCTGTCCTGGTACGGAACCAAAGAGTATCGAGTTGGTAATTCCGTTGGACCTCGCGACGTGCCAGAACCAGTACCATCTTTCGTCTTTTGATTCTTGTGAACAGTTGTGTTGTACCTACTTGCCTCATAATATATTCGCTTCTGATTCTATCCATTCTTGTTACTCCAAGCATTCTATTTCTTTCATCTTTGTTTGTTAATTTTTAACTATGGCACTGATAGCATAATGTGCGTAGGAATATTGTGTAACATAGCATTCTTTTTGTATACATTGTCACGAGTTGACATTGTAATATCGGAGACATTTTCCGAATAATTCGACTTGCTTTATTACGTCTGTTTTGGATTTCAGTGACGTCTTTGTCATCTGGTAAGATTATGTTTTAACCCAAACGGGATCAAATAAATAGCCTAAAGTATTAGTTAGGTGTGAAGGATATTGGTCGGAAATGCCATGCGGTTTGACACTTTATGGTGATCAGGAATTGGAAGGTAAATGTCTCAATTAAAAACACGTCTATCAATGAATCATGTTTAAGAATTGCAAGCTTCTTTTAGAACATTTCCAAACGCTTGGTCATCTTGACCCATTCTGATGTGCTTAAGAACATTATCCTAGGAGAGCAATTGACACAAAATACAAAACGCGATTTCTGAGATGTGATAAACAGGCCGGAAGTCTAATGACGAACACGAAAGAGAGATGTTAATGACTGGGAGAGGAGAAAATGAGTTGGGAAAGAAAAGAGAGCTGAAGGCTAAAATATAATGTATACACAGTTATATTAAATGGGATTTAGATTTGGTTCATATTTTTAGAGTTGAAAGTGAGTTACGTAGTGTTGCATGTTACAGGCAGCGTGTGATGTCCGTGCCACTTGGCCCGATAGATCGAATTCTGAATTTAATCAAATAATGTTGTTTTGAGGTTTTCTTATAGGGAGGTGGGGGGGGGGGGGGGGGATTTCGGTGGGCGGTGCGAGGGGATTTATTTCTTCCTGAAATTCGTTATTCCCAGTGTAAGTAAAACCCTGCAGATGGATTAAATTTGCATACGCACATGTAGATCATGTTCACATGTGCTTTACATACATACATACATACATACATACATACATACATACATACACACACGCGCGCGCACGCACGCACGCAGGCAGGCAGACAAACAGACAGACACGCACACACTCTGTGAAATTAAAAAAAAATGTTTTCTCTAACTTCAAATAATAATAATAATAATAATAATAATAATAATAATAGCTGCCCATCGCAAGCGAAGATGAAGACAGCATCAGACTTATGCTGATAGATATGTTCTCATTTGACTTTAGATATCAATCCTGCTGCATTCGAGGCACTCATGTACCGAGGCGACTTTTGTAGCGTCCTGTGTTCTGTTTGTTTGGTTGACACGATTGCTAAGATCCTCAGCGAAGGTGTTCTTCTCTACTCGAGCATCTTGCGCGATGCGAATTGGCTAGATGGGACTTATCTGTCCAAAAAATTCCAAATATATGGCCCATAATGTTGAAGATGATCACTTAAACTTGTAAGGAGTCTCTATAACGTTTCTTCTGCCCGCTTTATGACAATCTTCCTGTTCTGGGATCACCGAATAACATGTTCTTGAGGTAGCGCTCGTTAGACACGCGAACAGCATGTCCCGTCCATCATATTTAGGCTTTCTGCAGAAATGCATGGATACTCAACATGTTAGTGTAACCAAGAATTTAGGCACGTATGTACTAGCACCAGATCCTGTGCAGCCTTCGTAGACATTTCAATTGAATACAACGTAACTGTCTGATATGTATACTTTAAACAGTCCATGTTTTGCAGGCATGCAGCAGGGTAGGCCCTGACGCCATGTGTGCTGCAGACGTTCCCTTGCATCCTCCCATTGAGCTTGCTCTCTCAAACATGCCGTTAAACTCAAAGTCGCTCTAGTACTGGTAATTGACTAAGTAGGTGAAGCTATCGACTGTCTGGAGACACGGATCATGTACGATGATGTTTGGTTCAATGTACGACTTCCCAGGATAAGAGTGGAAGAATGCTTCAATTGTTCTAAGTTGATCGTATGCTTTAATTGTTCCAAGTTGATCGTATGCTTCAATTGTTCTAAGTTGATCGTATGCTTCAATTGTTCCAAGTTGATCGTGTGACCAGTGTGTGTGCATGTCATAAAATACTCCGTCATGGTGGATTGCATATTTTGTTATGAGTAGGTGTTAAGGTCGTAGTCGTCAGCGAACATAAGATTCAAGATCGTGACCTCAATTACCAAAGTGATGTTGGTGTTGTTGTTGTTGTTTAATGTCCACGATTATTTGTTTACTTTAAATGCACCCTGAGAAAGGCTTGAAGCGATGCGTTGTAGAAGCATTCATAACATCCAATAGCGCTGATGAAGGCAACCTACGGTCCTCCAGGTGGTTGTGCTCTGCTTTATTTTCATATTTGTGACGCTCACTACTACTGGGATCGCGTTGATTCACATCTCGTCGGCCATACTCTCTTGAACACAGCCTGTTCCAGGTAACGCTACATGGAAGAAAGTTAGTGGTCTTCGTCAGTATATTGTCAAAGACTGCAGGCAACTTGGATTGAACAACCAAGCTTGCGTCCTGTACCTAAAAAGCATGCCAGTAGCAGTACCATGTACAGCATAAGAAAGCATTGTTGCAAAGTCCAAACTGAACAGAACTCGGTGCCAGCATAAACAACTCTATTTGACACAATTGGTGATTGGAAAGGCTACATAAAAGTCGTCTTCGTGCAGTGCTCGAGACAGCATGCCATCATAAATCTGCGATGACAACCTAAGTGATTTGCCAGAGTCCTCCACTGTTAAATGTGTTAAAAGCTTTGGCCGGGTAAATTAAATTGTGTAAATGTCACAATGCTTTTCTTGAAATTTCACCTGGAGTTGAGGTACTGCATATGTCACGAATACCGCCCCTGAACCTGTACAGAAACCACATTGACTCTCTTGAAGTCAATGAAGTCAAATAACTCCCTGATCAATGTAACCAGTAGGCAGTGAAGCGGGACTCGGGTCACGATTTCTACAATTCATAGCAATGAGATGCCCCTCTGTGGTTGGCGCGGAATTGCCGGCTGCTCATTTGTTTGGTAGTCCTTAGTGTATTCTGTCTTTTAATTCAGGAACAAGGTTCGAAGCAATTTTCTACTAAATTGCATGTCAGATTCAAATAATTTTTCGCATGCAGCTTTAGAATATCCATGACGCTAAAACATTTATATTATTTAGTCCATAGATGTTAAAATATTTGCACATAAACGAATCCCTTTGATCCTTTAGGACCATTGCAAATTTATGGCATTACATATAAAGATTTTACGGAACGCAGCTTAATTTCTCGTTGTATTTTGTTCATAGGCATATCCCCTTAATGTCTGGAGCGATTTAAGTGAGTGTTTGTGCTGACCTTTATGTAGAATCGTAAAAATGGCACGAATTTGCAACAGTTAGTACAGCCCTTCGGTCAGCATTAGACCCCAAGGCTGTATTAAATAAGCAGCTAATTTTATGTTGCTTAAAGCATATGAATTTTGAAATGTATTTGTTGTCATTGTATGAACACTTAATTATTTTGAAAAAAATACGCTAATGCATCCAAGTCTGTTAGTCAGTCTGTCCACAAAAGATTATATTAATCATTCCGAACATGTCGATTCAAAGAGGTTGATAATTGTTACTGACTGGACAAATTGTGATTCATCTCGTTGTCAGTGCTGTTACTCTTCCCGAGGCTCATGTACAACACACTTCATCCCCGATCACATGTTCTTCTTCTTCTTCTTCTTCTGCGTACGCAGTCAGACAGTAACCATTATTTTTTCGAAAAAAGCGGCGGTCATCCTGAGGCTGTCGCCACTGCCATAGAGCTTGTCTTGCAGTTCCACTGGTAATGGCCACATCTGCTCTCTCTGATCCTCGTATGTCGGGCAGTTCTGCAGCAGATGTTCAGCGGTCATTTGACCAGTACCGCACGGGCATTCGTCGGTACACCCTATCTTCAATTTGTTGAATAGGTGGTACCTCAGTCTGTTGTGGCCAGTGCGAAGTCTGAAGACAACGACCTGCTCTCTTCGGTTCAACTGGTAATAGGCATCGTTTTTGGTGTAACCAGTATGTTCGGTTTCCCATTTGGTCATGTATCTGGCTTTGATAAGCCGTTTTGAATCTTCGTACGTCATACTGGTATCTGTCTGTGGTAGTCTTGCACCTTCTTTTGCCAGTCTGTCTGCCTCCTCGTTGCCTTGGATGTTGCAGTGAGATGAGACCCACTGTACCACTACCCTTTTTGGTGCGGACTGCTGGCACAGTTTGCAGAGTGCTGCTCTTAAGTCATTACGCTCAGTGTTTTTCTGGCTTTTTAGCGCTGTGACTACGGCGAGAGCATCTGTAAGCAGGACTATATGGCTCTCATTTTCATTGTGTGTCACCATTTCTTCAACTGCCGCCATCAGTGCCTCTGCCTCCGCTCTGAAATTGCTTGTGTACTTACCAGTAGCGAATGACAGTGTTATTTTCTGCCATTTGGTAGGTTCAGGAATGCTTCTGCCCCTCCGTTCTGTGATGTGTTTGTTACAGAGCCGTCGGTGTATGCATGGGTCCAGTCCATGCTTGGGTAGCTTTTCGTTATGAAGCTTAGGGTAGTATCTCTCCTTTCTTTTTCAGTCTGGCAGTTTTTGTTTGCAATACCTGGTATATTTTCTACCACCTCTGGAAATATATTCTGCCTCCAGGTAGGTTTTCGTACAGTAGTGATGGGTTTTGGTGTTGTTAGTGCGTTTATGGGATCTTCGTGCATCTTTGCTTTGGCTATTTCTGCAAAGTTTCTCCGCTTTAGTTTCCCATTTCCCAAATTGTTTAGTCTCTGGTGCATTGGATGGTCGGTCAGTCTTCGGAGTTTCTCTGACTGCAGCTGGGCTCTGCAGTCTCTTCTATCGGTCATGGATTGCAGTTTTGTAATCTTTTCAAGTTCTACAATTGGCGTTGACTTCATGCCACCTGTTATAATTCTCATGGCTTGGTTTTGAAGTTTGTTAACTTTATCGAAGTTCGCCTTCGCTACTGTTGTCCATGCCGCAATGCCATACTCGAGAACTGGTCTCACTCTTCCAGTGTACAGTTTCTTTAGTATGCCTTCGTCTGCTCCCCAGCTAGTGCCAGCAAGTTTCCTCATGATTGCCATTCTTTCTCTGGCTTTCATTCGGTTTCTCTCAATCTGACTTTTCCATGTCATGCGCCGATCAAATGTGACTCCCAGATAGGTTGGGTTGTCGTTTGGCTGCAGGAATTTGCCATTTGGACTTAATTTGGTACTTTGAGGTTTTAATGAAAGCGAGAATATTGTGCATGTGGTTTTCTCCTCGTTTATTTTGACCAGCCATGAGTTCGCCCACTCTTCCAGCGATGTTAGGGCCGTCTGCATCCGATTTCTTGCTATGGTGAGATTCTTTTCAGAGGTCTACATAGCCAGATCGTCTGCAAACATTGAGCTATGGACTCTTCTTGGTATATTCTCTGTAATATCGTTTATATATACCAGGAAGAGTGTGGGTGACAGTACTCCCCCTTGGGGTACTCCCTGCTCGAGTGTCACCTTTTTGCTCGTCTGCCCTTCTACTTGGACTATGGCCGTTCTTTGTTTGAGGTAGTGGTTGATCCACTTGTACATTTTCCCACAAACATCACTTCTTCTTAGCTTGACTCTAAGTCCATCTTTCCAGACTTTGTCAAATGCCTTTTCAAGATCCACCCAAACAGCTACTGTGTGTTTCTGTGCCTGGTAGGCATCTTCTATCTCCTGGGCTATGAGGATGACCTGGTCCTCAGTGGATCTGTGCTGTCTAAAGCCGGCTTGCTGTGGAATTAGTATTCGTTTTTCTTCCAGATGCCACATCAGTCTGGTGTTTATCATCCGTTCCATCAGCTTGCCGACACAGCTCAGTAGGCGTATGGGCCTGTATCCATTTGGATCTGTTTTGTCCTTTCCTGTTTTTGGTACTGGTACCAGTATTGCGTCTTTCCATGCCTGTGGTACAATTCCCCTTTTCCAGCTTTGGTTCAGGACCGATAGTAGTTTCCTCTTCGCTGTTTGGCCCAGCCCCATCAGCATTTCGTTTGTTATCCCGTCTTTTCCGGGAGATTTCCTTTTCTTTAGTGTTCTCATGGCCTCTTCCATTTCGCGCATTGTTAGTTTGGCCATCATGTACTCTTCAGGTGCCGTATTCATGTTTTCGTGTCCCTTTAGCTCTTCGCTAATGTCTGTATGCTTATCTGCAGGGACCTCGATGTGGTTTGCTCTGGCATAGTGATCGACAAAGGCGTTTGCGGCTTTCTTACCTGTGATCAAGTTCTCGCCCTGCTTGATAGTAATTTGTTTATTTGACGGGGTTTCGTCGTTCATCGCTCTGACTAGCTTCCATAGCTTGTTCCCGTCTTTGTCCAGGTTTAGACTTTCCGTTTTATTTTTCCAGCTTTCTCTTGCTGTTTGCTTGAGAGTGTGTTTGTACTTCGCCGCGGCGGCTTTGAGGGCCATGTTTGCCTCCATGGATTTTTCTCGCTCTGCCATGTTCCTAGCATTTGTTACTGCATTTTCCACTTTCTGCAACTCATCATTCCAGTAGGGCTTATAGTTTTTCCAAGCTCCTCTTGGGATGGTTTCAGTGGCGGCTTGCATAATTGCCTTGCTTAGGCTCTCTACCATGGGCTTCATTTTGGTGTTTCGTGTGTTGATGGTTTCACACAGCCCATCTGTCAGGATTGCAAATCTGTCCCAGTCGGCTCGTTTGTAGTTCCAACGTGGGAGCGGTTTTGTTTCCTGTGGGCCTACTTCCATGTCAATGGTTAGCCTGATCGGCCTGTGGTCGCTACCTGCCAGTTGGTTTAGCACCTGGCGGTCTATTTTATGGTGTATGTCCTGTGTGGAGAAGGCCAAATATTTAGTCGAGGTGGTATGCCATGTTCTTGAATAGAAGCTAGGGCTATACTCCGGCCTATTGATTAGGGAGAGATTTGCCTCTATCTCCCAATCTTTCACTTGGTCACCTCTGCTGTCTGTGTCAGAGTATCCCCATCTCTCCGAGTGGCTGTTGAAATCTCCAACTACTATGCAGTTGGAGTCTCTGACCTCCATACTCGAGAGCGATAGGTCTCTATTTGGTGGTCCGTACAGACTGAAAATGCGGAGCTTCGTCTCTTGAGCCATTATGTCAACTCCTACAATTTCTGCTTGTCCGGTGTGATTGACAGATACCGCGCTACTCGGTATGCAGTTTCTGGTCAGTATCAGGACCCCTCCTTTGTGGCCTTCTCTATCTAGACGGAAGGTCTGGTATCCTCTGATTGAGAATTTATGATTATTGTTGAGGTGCGTTTCCTGGATACATGCCACGTCAATCTTACCTTCATGCAGGTGATGTGTTAGGGAAAGTTTTTTGTTAATGACTCCCTCCGCATTCCACTGTAGTATTTTGAGGGTCTTGAGGTTTTGGTCAATAGAAGTTGCCCCATAGCCATGTGCCTTGACCCCACGACACATGGGTGGGTGACCACCAGTAGTCAAGGGTGGGCCCCTTCGAGGCATGAGGCCCGGCACTATCGCTGCCTGGCGGGACTCCGCAGGATGAGCGCCATACGTTTTTCTAATAGGTTGTACTGTCATCATGCTGCGATTTACGTGGCACTGTTTTGTTAGGCTTGCGGCCCCGTGCATCCGATTTCAACAGGCGTTTCTGTAGGGATGCCCTCCTTAGCCTTTGGCTGTCCCCAGCCTATCTGCAAGGCAGCAGTTGTTTGTGATCAGAGTTGTCTCTCTTATGGAAGTTGTCTTACCAGACTATCGAGTCTTCACTACTCGTGTCTATAGGGTGCAATGATGATATGTGAGATGATATATGAGATGGACTGGTTTACCCGGAAGAGAGGCAGTCCAGTGTGTCTGTATCCAGGGATCGTCACGTCCTGCCAGAAACGTAGCATTTGCATGGGAGTGGGGTATCTCTTTCTCCCTTTATTTTCTTGGCTTCTATGCAGAGATGGTACGCCTAGCATTCCCCGCCACCTGGGGTGTTGACACAGTGGGGCAGGTGTGCAATGTCCGCTGGTCTGCATCTCTTCTGCGTCCAGCATGATAGTTATATGGCTGATAACGTACAGTGGTAGATATCGTAGCCGAAGTGCATTTAGCCAGAGGACAAGCCTGGTAATGTCACAGAGATGTTGTTCGCCTGGTGTGCAGACAGCTCTCATGGTCATTGGTTGAGTCTCGACAGTTCACAGTGAGGTGGCTGCTCTACTGTTTTCGACACCCCGACCAGGTGCTAAGTCTTGGTTTGTGGTTTCGCACCCCATCGCCGTATAAGGTGAGTATCAAGCAGTTGTCCGCCCGCTTTGATCGGCGGACGGCAAGGACCTCTTACTGCGACTCTACCGGATAGGGCTGGGGCGCAAACCCCAGGTCCCGAGCATGTAGGAGCCTCCCATTGCAGTGGTGCTGAGATTTTGGGCGGGATTGCGGCTTACAAGGGTTTGGCCGTAATCCCCCACATGGTAGCCTCGCGCCATTGGCTTATCAGCCTGGTACGTGAACCAAAGTGTATGCGGCTCCTCTCGATATGAGCTGGTTTTCCGTAGCAACGCCCTGTCATTAGTAGGGTAAAACTGACCTGTCTTCAGATGGTCTATTTCCAGCACCCGTTCGCTATTTGGTCAGACGAATTTATTGAGGACTTTTGTTTGTCAATGACCAGGTATTTTAAATCTGCGGTTTCTGCGGAGTTAAACACGATTTCCGTAGTGTTCTTTCATTAGAGTGTTAGAGAGCTGACTTGTCTTCCGTGAGTCTAATACCAGCGTACTTTCATTATTAGACCCAAACGGTAGGAGCACATGTTCAACACACTTCATCCCCGAGCACATGTTCAACACACTTCTTCCAGAACTGAATGTCTATTTTATAAAGGTACTCGCATATCAGCATTTAAACAACACACATTTTAAATGGTATGTTCTGTTCGACAACTTGTCCTTTAACTTTATAACCCACAGACGTTCTATAGAGTTTATATGCGCATGATATGTAGTTAGTCGCAGAGAAATGTGGCCATTCTCTTAAAATTATTTTGTCAAAATGATATACATGCGTCTTATTTGCCTTCCTCACAATCTGCAACAACACGGACTTTAAATACGTGTCGTCGAAATTCAATTTTTCCTTAGCTAGCCATGTCCTAATTTGAGGTTTTGTATTTGATGCAGTTTGATAATTTGTTGTCCTATATTATTGCATTGTGATTGGATGCATTATCCATTACTAGGCATAACGGTCTATCCAGAATTGGAAGCAGATCATTCGTCATCCAGTGTCTGAAAAAGTGTCATTCATTTCAGTATCTTAGTCTCTACCATCGGAACTTTTTTATTATAAAATAAGCTCGGCAATCAAATTTGGAATTTCACATATAATATTCCTGCCGCCTGAATTATTTCTCAATGTAAGGCCGGTGGCTTTTACAATTTTTCAAACATTATTTTTCAATACCTCAATACTGCAGTTGGATTGCAATGTTAACTTATATAGAGGCAGGAAAATCAAATGAAACATAATTAAAATATCTGGACAAGCAGAACATAACTCAGAAAGGGAAAAAAAATCAAAAATAGACTTCGACATAAAACCTCCTCAGAGGATCAAGACGATTAGTAAAAGCTTCTTTTCTAATGTTGGAAATAAAGAAAGAACGAAAGACAAAGTAGGCCCTCTCATATACAATACAGGAAAAATAATAAGTGAGAATAGGGAGGCAGCTAATCTACTCAATCAGTACTTTGGCACAGTCTACACAAAAGAGGACTGCTCCAAGATTTCAAAGCCTACAGATATCGTTCAAAGAGACATGGAAACATCGGGATTAAGATCAATCTGTATTACAGAGGAAATGGTTTTTACAAAATTTGGAAGTGTTAAACATGGATAAATGTCTAGGACAAGATGGTATTCATCCAAAATTTATGTTTGAAATTAGAGACCAAATAGAAAAACAATTTGCTTTATTATGTTCTCAATCACTTGCAAAAATAATTGTTCCACGGGAACGGAAAGATGCAGGAGTGATCCCCTTATTAAGAAGGGGCAAAAAATCAGATCCAGTAAATTATAGACCGGTGAGTTTAACGAGCATAGTCTGTAAATTGTTAAGTCAATAATCAAAGAAAACATTGTAATGCATTTAGACAAATTTGATCTAATCATAAACAGTCAGCATTGGTTTACTATAGGGAGATTATTTTTAACAAATCTATTAGAATTCGTGGAGAAGGTTACTAAAATGATAGATATCGGGTAGCCAGTGGATGTTATTTATCTAGATTTTGCTAAGGCTTTTGATAGAATACCTCATCAAGGATTATTTCGAAAGTTAAAATCATATGGAATAAGTGGGGAAGTTGCCAAATGGATTGAAAATTGGTTATCGGGAGGAACGCAGAGGGTGGGCATAAATAAAGAGTACTCTTAGTGGTGTGAATTGAAAAGTGGAGTGCCACAATGCTCGGCTTTGGGTCCAATTTTGTTCTTGATATATATATTTATATATTCACATTATTTAGACATTGATATGGGATCCATGGTTGAAAAATGTTCTAATGACATAAAACTATGCAGGAGTGTCTCATCTAAAGCAGAAGTGGATATATTGAGGTTTACTTTAGATACATCTCGAGAATGGAACATAATTACAGAATGGGAGAGAATAATATTAGAAAGATAGATAAGGAAAATGACCTAGGGGTTATAAAAGATCACAGGTAAGGTGAGTGAGCAAGGTCAGGTAACAGTGAAAAAAGCAAATGCAATGTTAGGTATGATAAAAATAAATATTAAACATAGGAGCAAGGAAGTAATAGTCAAACGTTATAAAGCATTAGTTAGACATAGATAGGAGTACTGTGTATAGGTTTGGAGTCCGTATTACAGATGGGATATAAACATGCTGGAAAGAATACCAAAATAAAAAAGAGCGGCACAGCTGAAAGTGAGATTCCAGAATTACGGTTATGAGGAAAGACTAGACTCAGAAAAAGCGACCTACAGTGTATAAAAGAGAGAAGAACTTGAGGTGACTTAATACAGGTTCATAAGATGATCAGAGGAATGGATAAATTAGATTATAACAAGTTGTTGTTTTTTTCAAAAAGAGCCTCCCACAAGAACAAGATGGAATAGTTATACATACACTAAAGAGAGGCCAATATTAGATATAAGGAAATATATTTTTTTAGTCAGAGAGTGGTGAATGCTTGGAATGCATTGCCACTGGTGATAGTGGAAGCAGGTATAATTAATTAAATTAATAATTCATTGGATGCGCATGCACGGCTTTTAGAGCAAGGTAATGTAAATGAAACAGGTTGTATATGGACTATGCATAGTCTTCTAAACCAGTATAAAGACTTTAAGTTAAGTTTAGTTATAAATGACCAATCTTAGATTCCCTGCGGAAAAAAAACATGTATAGTAAAACGGTAATATACTGCATTGTTGTACATATACACTTCAAACTCATTTTGAAATTGACACCAACGTAACTTTTGAAAAAAAAAATATGTCACAATAACGACCCACAAACTATAATATCGTGATAGGCCTATATCTGAACTACAGTTTTGCATGAATTACCTTGGTTGTTTTCCGTACTCGACAACGTGTCTAATTTGTGCACGGGATAACCAGAAATGTGTATTTACTCAGCCTATTTTAAGGTCATAACATATATCTTCAAAACACCACGACTGTGTACCTTAAACATGTTGAAATACTGTCCGATTCAGTGAGGTTGCTTTTAATATAATCTAAAGAATCCTTATTTTCAAAATACACACAATTTCTTAGTGAACAAATATTTACTCAACGTCATTGTTATTCTAAGTCTACATGCGAAGAATCACTTGGATCTAACATGCAGTTTAGTAGAAAATTGCTTCGGACCTTCTTTATTAATTAAAAGATGGACTATAAGTGCATGTCTAAACTATCAGCAACAATTATCCATAACGGTCACTTTACGAATAGAACAAACTCCATCCACTCGGTCTGCAGTCATTTTCCGTTTGACACGCGAGATATGATTTATATTAACTTTACACATTGATAACCCTCACCAGACAAAACTGGATCTTGTAGTACTTTGTTTACATTAAAGTACTTTTATAAATTTCAAGGACTATGTGCTGAAATCGCTGAACCTGGAGAACTGTAGTAATAACGTATGTTTAACATATACACGTGCAGAAATCTCGAGATGTGTGGAACTTGATACAATAAAACTCTCACCGGCAAAGCAAACGGAGTTGTCAAGGTGATCATACTTTAAAATCTTTCTAAGATAACGATGCCATTAATGATAGAATCTTAGATTGTGCAATGTGTAAACAAAGTATTGTAGAAGTATTGAAAATTAAATTAGTTTTTGTTAAATCAACACTAAAAAATGAGCTTTTCAACCCCAATGCATTTTTGGTTCTTATGTATCGCATTGAAACGGAGACATCAAGATAAACAACAATGAGAAATATAAATACTTTTCATAAACGGGTGCCTGAACAGAAATGTAAGATTAAATGGGCATGGTAAAAATAATAATGTGAAACGCATTGGTAGACCTACACGACAGTCTCTTTTATGGAATTCCCAAGACAAGAAAAGAAAAATCAGCAGAAAATTCGCATGAACATGAGATCTCGACAAAGGAGAGCAATCCAGAGCTGCTAAGACCTTTCTCCATGTCTACGCGGTGATCCTCGATATCAAGCAGCAAAAGAACAGACCGGCTAAAGAGAATGGATTGAAGAGGGAAGACTAACCTGGCATCCAAAAGTACCTGCTGAAGTCGGATGTGTCAGACCGGAAGGTGCAAATATCGCAGTCAAGTTGTAAACTACGACATAACGCATTGCATTCCCAGGACAACATCCTGCTACTTGCAAAGTCCTTTTCAGGGTTTGGTAGCGGGAGTTTGAGTTGAGAACGAACGACGGAGAAGAAGATGTCGACACACACATACAAGAAACATGAACAACTATGATTCAGCAGGAACGGCTTTCCCATAACAGGAGGACATTCCGCGTATTTGTTGAACACCGGTGCTCAATAGTTAGATGAAACTTTTTTAACGATCATATGACCATCTTTAGGGCTGTCTATCAAATAATCAATGCCTTTAAAACATTTTTGGGAAAAGGTAAAAATTAGCAATACTTCTTAATTTCTAAATGCCATTCTCCGATATTCCTAGAAGATGAGAAATTGTAAATCAATTGCAAAACGGAGCGGTTCCCAAACTATTTCGATCAACGCACAGTTAGTGTACCAGACTTGTTCCACAACACCCAAAGTTAAAGAACAAACATTTCTAACAATTGCAGTGCATAGTTAATTAAATTATTTAAAGGTTACCCGGCACTGTTGTAAACCAGACACGGCATCCCAGGGTGCTGCGGCACAGTTTGGGAACTACTGGCACAAACAATGACTGTTGCAATTTCATTATGAATCTCAAATTGATATTCCAGACGTCTGGAGGCTAATACGTCTTTTGACGTATTCTAGAAGATTGGCAATTCATTGGTAAAATATTTGCATTCTCCATCTTCTTCTCTTTCCTGAATGCATATGCAGCTCCCCGTGGGGCATATAACTTCAATAAATACATACGATATCATCAAAAGTTGACCTGTCTTTATATGTTTATTTAAAAAAAAATATAAATTAAAATTTCAACAGGCTGGGTTAGTCATATCCAATTCCCAAAAAGTATTAGTTGTGATAGATTATAGTGTCACTATTCTTTTGCTCCTTCTCGGGTCCCGGCAACATATTACTTTTTAAAACACATGTCCATTTTAAAGAATTTTGAACATTCATTAATAATTTGTAAAATAAAAATTATCAGTTATTTATTCAATCTCTCTTCCTCAAGTTTAAAATTTGGAAAATGTATAAATCATTGAAAAAAATTTCAAAGACGCATCCAACATTGTAATTATTCAATTTACACGTCCAAGACTTTTGGACAATAGGTAAATCATTTGGAAACAAAACACATTTCATTAACAACTCTTTATCTGGATTACATTTTCAGCTGTATAAGTACTAGGCATGTTCAAATGAAACCGGACCAAACTGCAACAAGTGACCATACGTACGATGCGCATGATGACGTCACTTCTTGTGCAAACAGTACATACCAACCGTCAAATTTGCAAAATTGAATTTTCCTAGGACTCAAAGTTTCCTAAGCAGACCGTTGAACAAATGACGGGTGTCTTACGGAATCCGTCCAAAGTTGACCAGCGAGCGGTAATTCGGTTTCTAACAGTTGACGGATGTAGACCAGTTGAAATTCATCGAAAATTGCAGGAAGTTCATGGTGACAAAAGTGTGCCGAAAACAACAGTGAAGAACTGGGCAACGATGTTTAAAGAAGAACGCGAGTTAACGGCAGATCTTCCGAGACCAGGTCAGGGGCATATTGTTGCTTCAGAAAATGCAATCGCCAACATTGATGCAGCAATTCTGGTGGACCGTCGCCGGAGCTTACGTTCGCCACACTTGTGTCGCCATACACCGCCTGCATTCAGCGATGAATGTCAACTGGTCGACACTATTCAGCTGTTAGAAACAGAATCACCGCTCGCTGATCAAATCTGGACGGATTCCTTATCACACCCGTCATGTTTTCATCCGTCTGCTGTAGAAAATATGCGTCGGAGGATAATGCAATTTTGCAAACTTTACTGTTGGTATGTACTGTTTACACCAGAAGTGACGACATCATGCACATCGTACGCATGTTCACTTATTGCAGTTTGGTCTTGTTTCATTTGAATACGCCTCGTAATTGACAACACAAGCATGATCCTTTTTTTCATTCAATAATGAGGAACTTAGACGCTGGTCCGGTACGGCCCAACGTGCTGACCAGAACATCGCATCAGGGTAAAGAACAATAAACTGACCAAGACCACTATCTCTTCTTTATACTGTTTCCTGGAAACAGGTTGTTTTCAAGGTTGTTGGCTGACGAGATGTGGATCGACGTGATCCCTGTAGTAGTGAATGTCACGCAGATGAAGTCAAGCAAAGCACAACTAACTGGAGGATAGCAGTTCGCATTCATTAGCATACTCACGATGTGAGGAAACATACTACAAACTGCCACTTTACGTTTATTTCAACACACTCATTATGGGCATTAACCAACAATAGCACAATCATTCAGTAATCTCATTTACACAATCCAGTTGTTGGTAAGTTAATATTGTATTAGGGCTATTCCATATTTCCGAGAAATTAGAAAAAGGAAGTAATATATATCACAACACATCCCATGACATGACATGACATGTCATGACATGACATCACAAACACATTATTGCATTATCCTCGACGTCAGTCCGACAAATATTCCGTATGCGAGGAAGCCAACAATATTCCGTATGGGAGGAAGCCAACAATATTCCGTATGGGAGGAAGCCAACAATATTCCGTATGGGAGGAAACTAACAATATACTGTATGTGAGGAAGCCAACAATACTCTGTATGCTTCTCTATCTTTTTCAACTATATACCAAAATGGGCCACGGTTTTTAGTCAATCCATCTCGTCATCCCAATGGTGGGCAACCCGTAAACGTTTACAGGTATATGGCCACCGAGACAGTGTTCTACGTGTCTAGATTATTCTAGATGTAGGAGTGTCTCATCTAGAGCAGATGTGGATACATTGAGGTCGGATTTAGATAAAATTCGAGACTGGTCTGTGAAATGGGAAATGGAGTTTAATATACATAAATGTACAGTCATCCACATGGGTAGATCCGATATGGAGCATAATGGGCGAGTACAATATTAGAATGATAGATACGTAAAAGGACCTACGGGTTATAATCGAGAATACAGGAAAAATGAATGAGCAAGTACAGGTAGCAGTGAATAAAGCAAATGTATTGTTAAGTATGACAAAAAAAACATTAAACGTAAGAGTAAGGAGGTGATTGCCAAACTGTATAAAGCATTAGTTAGACTGAGATTGGAGTACTGTGTACAGGTGTGGAGTCCTTATCGTAGAGGAGATATAAACATGCTGGAAAGGATATAAAGAAGAGCGACAAAACTGATAGTGGGATTCCAGAATTACAGTTACGAGGAAACACTCAGAAAAACCGGCCTACAGCATCTAGAAAAGAGAAGAATTCGAGGTGCTTAATACAGGGAGCGTTAGATTATAACAAGTTAGTTTTTCTTCAAAATACAGCCACCAACGAGAACAAGAGGGCACAGATACAAATTAACTAAAGAAAGGTCCAGATTGGATATTAGGAAACATTTTTTTCGTCAGAGAGTGGTGAATGCTTGGAATGCATTACCCCAGGATGTGGTGGAGGCAGAGACAGTTAATGCATTTAAGAATACATTGGATGTGCAGGGCTTTACAAGCAGAGTAATGCAAATGTGGCTGGTTGTCTAAAGACTCTAATGAGTCTTATAAACCAGTACAAAAACGTTAAGTTAACCTTTGTTTTAAAGTGTCAATCTGTTGTCAGACATGGGTACAACATGTACAGCCCAACGATGATTGCTTGATATCGCTGTTTCCACAACGCCCCGAAACAAAGTTTAATGTCGAATTGCTTAGTTTCGGATTATATTCCTTATCAGGGGGATAAAGATGCTGAGCAGCGCATGAGCTGCAGTGGTCAGGCGACCCATAGCTGACTGCTAGCGACAGGGTCAGCGAACCATAGCTGCCAAGACTTCTACACCTCCACGCGGTGATCATGGATAACAGGCTGCAGCAGGGCAGAGTGGCTAAGGAGAAGGGCTCGAAGAGGGAATACTAACCCGGTACTCAAAACATGCTTGCTGAAGTCGGATGTGTTGGACCGAAACGTACAAATTTCGCAGTCAAGCTGTAAACAACGCATTCCGTTCTCTGTACTACATTCTGCTACTTAAGCCCTTTCAGGGTTTGATAGCAGGAGATTGAGAACGAACGAAGCCAAGCCAAATTGCTTATCGGAACTACTTGTATGCGCCGTTCCATTGCTTTCTGAATGCCTCGGAGCGTCTTTGCATCTGATTGATTCAAAAATCATTTCTAGTATTACTACAATACACACACATGTTTAATCCTAGTATTTATATAACTTAACTTGTCAGGAAATTAAAATTGATTGACACAATTCGTGGTTTTTGTTTGTTTCATTAATGGTTTGCCTTTCTAGCAAATAAACAATCCTTTCCACCCCAGACTGTAGTCCTTTGGACGATGTCAGAAAATATTGACCAGTGTGTGAATCTATTTGTAAATGGAAGTATTGGGCAGTGTGTGCATGCGTGTTTCCCTCTGTTTGTACTGTGGACGTATTGGCCAGTGTGTGCATGCGCGTTTGCAGCTGTTTGTACTGTGGACGTATTGGCCAGTGTGTACATGCGTGTTTGGATATGTTTGTATTGTGAACGTATTGTCCAGTGTGTGCATGCGTGTTTGCATCTGTTTGTACTGTAACTATGGCAGTTTTGCAGTACATTAGTTTTACCAATCGTTTATGTACGTGGAGAAGTGGTCATATGGAGACAAATTACACGCCGTGTCCAGTCAAACTTGACACGAAGGGATTAAAACACTGTATGTTGAAGTTGCAAACTGAGCTTGACACCTCTGCTCCATGCTTGACTCGTCATTCTTTATATAAAACATTAATAGCAAGTGCTCTCAAATTTAAACAAAAATAACGCCCATAATGAGGCAACCGTGCTGCCCTAAGGGCTCCATTAAGACAATCAATATTTCCTAAGACTCAAGATGAAAGTATAACTCGTTTACCTGCTCGATCAGATATTCACATATTTGTAATTCAAATATGTACTCCGACGTTTACTGTAAACCGATCTTAGTTCATATCACATTGACTTTTACACTATGGAAATGAGTGTGATATACAAATTGTCCTATTGCGTGGGTAAGTCAGTATGTAGGTCACAAACCTATATGAAATGGGTGAACAATGCAGTTGGGCGTTTCTATAAGGTGCCAATATGTTGCAGTACTATTAGCTGTGTTATTACAGTAGGAAGCAAACGGCAGACGTCACATGCACGTGCGTTGTGAAGATAGCGAATGCCGTTCGTGCTCGAAGAGTGTTGTTGTTGTTGTTGTTTCGAATGCCCACAGTGAGTAGGTTACTCTTATGTGTTCCCTGAAAAGAGCGTTACAGTTTGCAGTAGCTTTCCTCGCGTCTCGAGCGTGCTGATGAAGGTGGACCGGAGTCCTCCAGGCGGTTGTGCTTTGCTTGGCTTCAACTGCATGCCACTCACTACTACGTAGATCACGTCGAATGTCACCTTGTTAACCAGACTGTTGTCCTTGTCAACAGCTCGTTTCCAGGACGACCAACGAAGAGGTCAGGTGAGGATCCTTTGTAGAATCAAAGAAACGCCTTCTGTTGTTATTTTTCTAAGAGGGAGTGAATTAATACAAAGAATATTCATCAAGAAATGCTTATTTATTGGTTCAAGGTTTGCGATAAGAAGTGGTTGTCATGAAATGTGGCTCAGCCAGGCTAACAAATGTAATTAATGACGCACACACATTGCTGATAAAGTTCAACATGGTCTCGTCTTATGCTACTTATTTTGAAATAGAAACATGTGTGCGGGAATGGGGAGATGATTCGACCTCACAGACAAGTAACGCCAGGTAGCGTAGCAACTGCTATAGGTTGTGATTGAGAAGTCAGACCAACGAATGGGATTGAGACGTCGAACCAACAAATGGGATTGAGACGTCAGACCAACAAATGTGATTGAGACGCCAGACAAAAACATGTGATTGAGACGTCAGACCAACAAATGGGATTGAGGCGTCAGACCAACAAATGGGATTGAGATATGAGACCAAAACATGAGATTGAGACGTCGGACCAACAAATGGGATTGAGACGTCAGACCAAAACATGTATTTGAGACGTCAGATCAACAAATGGGATTAAGACGTCAGACCAAAACATGTGATTGAGACGTAATTGTCCAACAAATGTGATTGAGACGTCAGACTAACAAATGGGATTGAGACGTCAGACCAAAACATGTGATTGAGACGTAAGAGCAACAAATGGGATTGAGACGTCAGACCAACAAATGGGATTGAGACGTCAGACCAACAAATGGGATTGAGACGTCAGACCAAGACATGTATTTGAGACGTCAGATCAACAAATGGGATTGAGACGTCAGACCAAAACATGTGATTGAGACGTAGGTCCAACAAATGTGATTGAGACGTCAGACTAACAAATGGGATTGAGACGTCAGACCAAAACATGTGATTGAGACGTAAGACCAACAAATGTGATTGAGACGTCAGATTAACAAATGGGATTGAGACGTCAGACCAGAGACGTCATTGCTGTATGATTTGGTACAATGATAAAGAAACGAGAAAAGTGCATCATTATTTCTTGACATTTTGTTCAGAAATAAGTGGCAATGCAAATGTAAGAATAAATGGTATTTGATTTGCTTTTTTTTTAAAAAGACATATATGATATATTTGCTGATCTGCCCTAGCATTAAACCACTCTAACAAGCACATCAAAGTAACAAGACACATTATTATTAATATATTTATACCAACTCTCTGTTAAAGTATCAACAAGGCTCAAGGTCAAGTAACAAGAACGAAAAATCGCGTGCAAAATGAGGGGATTATGATCGCATGTCAATGTTACTGGAATATATATTTTTTTTTTTAAATGTGTAAAAAGTAAGCTGAAACATCGCCAAACATACTAATGAAATAATGGCGTACAGGGAATTCAAGAAATATAATTATTACCACATTTATTCGGGGAACTGAAACCCGTCCCGTCAACAAACTGAGCAGGACGTCGCGTTAGAGTCAAACACACTATAATGACGAAGACTTCTATCTCTCTTTCATGTAGCGTTCCATGGAAACAGGCTGCTTTCAAGTCAGTCTGGCTGACGAGATGATCCCCATAGTAGTGGGTGCCATACAGATTAAGTCAATCATAGCAATAACAGCTTACTCATTTAAACTTTAAACTTAAAACTTTAAGTTCGACTTCATTGCCTCGGGCTTTTTCCCCATTTTAGCTCTTTCTCTCTCGGAAGATGGGTACCTCATCTGTCGAGAGCATCGCACAAAGCACGAACTCCGTAGCTCCAGCGATGAACCCAGGGATCTCGGGAAAAAAATTGACATCATGGACCGACCGTCGCAGCTCGAAATCGAACCCCGACCGTCTGAACACGAGGCAAACGGCTTGACCACTTCGCCACAGAGACCCCCAAACTTACTCATTGTGGCCATTAAAAACAAACAACCATATTTATTCACATCGCTAAAGACTACTATCGGGATTTGTAGGACTGAGGAATAAATGTCACTTGCCTCGGCTATCATAGATATGTGTGTTTGGTCGGTGATATTTTTCCCCGCGATACTTAAATGGTTTGAAAATATAACAAGGATGCAGGGAAACCTTCAAATCGCTTGAGTACTTAACACTAACCTTTGTAGTTTCAGAATTAGGAGAGGTCATCAAGAAAAACTGATTGTAAATATTAACAAAACTCTATTGAAACATGAATTTGTTATCTTCATCATCTTCGTTCGTCTTAAGACTTCGACTCCAATTACTCTAATGGATTGTTGGTTGATTAGTTATTGATCCAGCGGGCTGTGGGGCCCAGCTTTTTGGCCCAATGCCATTATGTGGTATCTGAAAGTATTTGTGAGCTAATGCTTAGTTGCGTACAAAGTGTTTCATGTGTTCCATCAATGACTCTAAAAAATGTAACAGTCAGCTCAAGATTCTGTAAACTTTCATACAGTTTTTCGTGAAAGGACATTGGTTGCTGTCACGTGTTCTCCTTTCACTTGGGTATGATGGACAGGACATCAATAAGTGTTCTATTGTCTGGGAACGGTGTCAAAGGCACACATTAGCGCAATACCAATCAATTCAAGATTGGATTTATTATAACAATATCCGTATAGTTTCACTATAGGGAAATGTCATCTCCCGACCTCATAAAGTGTTATGAGGTTATAGATAATTATAGTTGACTTAGTTGAAACTTTCAATGCAGACCACAACATTGGGGCCGGCATACCGCTTGTCTCCCACAGTGGTACCAGCGGTCCCCTACGCAGGGGTGGGAACGGGGGAAGGAAGTAGAGATGCATACCCTCACCATGCCTGTCACCAAGGGGTAATAATAGAGACCTATGGGTTATAATAGATCATTCAAGTAAAGTGAGTGAGCAAGTCCAGGTAGCAGTGAAAAAGTCAAATGCAATGTTAGGTATGATAAAAAGAAATGTATTTAGTCAGAGAGTGGTGAATGCTTGAACAGCATTGTCACATGACGTAGTGGAGGCAGGGACAATAAATGCATTTAAGAATATATTGGATACACATAGCTTTTAGAGAAATAAATGTAAAAGAAGCTTATTGTTCACATACTGTGCAGTCTTCTAAAAAATCGTGAAGTAAAATCACAAAAGGCCACCAAAGACAGTTGTGCATAGAGATATGATCATCATCGTGTCATAGATATTGCTACAGAAAATACCATTGTAAAAGGACTCGTACCTAAGGTGATGTGATGTTTCTTATTCTTACCTGCTTGTGCCTTTCAGCATCAGGTTATGAAGAGGTTTTTTGATCGTGCCTTAGTATGTGCTTCGTACACTGGGATTTGAACTGGTTCTGCTATTTATGCTATCCATCGTTGGCGGAGTCGGCCTTTGGCTTTGTATCAATTGTATCTGTGCAGCATCGATTTCTGAGGCATACTATTTCGTTTTTGAAGTGCCACGCGGCCGAACCATTAAGTCTGATGTCACTTTATTATGTATACCACTGGTGCTGTAACTACTTCTCTCCTAATATCTTCGTTTCTAATATGCTACCCTTTCTTGTTACTCCAAGAATTCTGCGCAAGCGTTTCATCTCTGTTACAATGTTGTTGTTTTTTTCATCTTCGCTTGTCAATGTCCAATTTTGTCACTGATAGCACAATGGGGGTTTGAATGTTGTGTTGTAAAGCGTTATTTTTATATATATTGTTACGCCTTACCATTATCATATCGGGGATGTTTACGCAATTATTTAACTGGTTTAATTACATCTGTGTTGGACTTCAGTGGTGATGCAGGATTTATACATTATGTAAACTGTTTATAATCCGATGAGATTGAAAAAGAGACATTAATATGAACGAAAAAGAACACTATCTCAGTTGCTAACGTGTTTCAGAAGCTGACATTTTTTGCACAAATGGATTGCAAACTTGCTTTATTCATCCTTCTTTAATTACTCGTGCACTTGTAACTAAATCATAAGAAAGTCCATTCATGTTCAATTAAGAAGCTGCTATAAAATTTTCGTCGATCGATATTTTCGAGTATAGTGTTCAAAATGATCTAAAATATTCACTCCCGTTCCTAGTTTTATTTCTTTTCATGTCAGTAATTCTTTCGTCATTAAATTTTTTCAATAGCTTCCGAAACGTCTTCGTCGGCTCTGTGTAATAAAGATACAGGAAGGACGAGATAATTAATTGGAAAAAAATGAACAAAAGTCAGAATATAAAGTGATAATTTTTTTTTTAATTTTCAAACTTCTTGGAGCTTTATTTCGGATACTATCAAAATTCATTCCATCAGCATGCATAAAGCAGAGTAGTTTGAGCACTTGTATCTCTAAGCAAAATTCACGAGTTCAAGAGTTCGCAGCAGATGCTATAGAAATTAAGACAGGAATTTCTTACATCACTTCACAAAAACGTATTAATCAATTCAGCTAGCGCGGAAAAGTATCATATTGCACTACCTACCCTCACGTTGTGATCGAATCTTAAAACTAAAGCTTCAAGTTGTAATAAATGAAATTTAAAAATATGCAAACGCTTTTATTTCTAAATGGATTAAAAGTATACAATAAGCGGTAAAACAGATGACCCATTTCACATGCAGACGACAATAGTGATACCGAAATCGAAAAAAAGAAATAATAAAGAAAGTCAAATGTCCCCGATACTACTTTGTAAACACATACCAATGTCTAGAAAAGAAACGCAATACAAAACAGCATTCCTACTAGTGTTGTGCGATGATTTTTCTCTGAACGGAGTAGGTTCGAGGACATCTTTCATTATTGAGATAAAGAACAATACTCTCCGTACAATGTTCAATATGTAGCTTACCAATGACATTCTACCGGTCACAGTTCACACTGTTCAACTAAAACCGGACCAAGTAACTATATTACAAACACATGCCAGTTACATCATCTGGTGTGAGAGAATTAAATATAGCAATTATTATGAAGCAAATATGCCACAACCTTAGTTAGAAAAAGTCGCCATAGGCATTAAGACATGCATCCCAGTGCTTGGGTAGACGGAGAGTGTCGTCTGTCAAAAAATACTTTGGTTGCCTTTTGAACCACTTGGTCACCGAGGCCATGACGTCTGCATCGGATTCGAATCTTTGTCCCTTCAGAAATGTGTGTGAAGGTCCGAATAAATGGAAGTCACAAGGGGACATATCGGGGCTATAGAATGGGTGTGGCAGTGCTTCCATTTTTTTTTTGGAATAACTCTTTCTGAACAATGTTCGCCACATGTAGACGCGCATTGTCATGCAACAGATTCACACGACACGAAAGCAAGCCGGGTCGTTAATTCTTAATAGATGTATTCACATTCTCTAGTGTGTCTGTAGCAAATGTCATTAATGTTCACGCCAGATTTTTAAAGTCGAACAGCAAAGCCCCTTCGTGGTAAAAAAAGCGGAAATGTGTGATCTGCATTGTTTTTTATTTCGGTGATCCGGGATGTTTCCATTGGATGCTAGCAGTTTTGATTCTCGGCTAAAAGTGGCGGCACCATGGTTAATCATATGCCAATGTACGTTCTTCCTTGTGGCGGTTGGTCAGCAACGATGTACCCATTGTGAACACACTTTTCGATATTTCAGTTTCTTGCTGACCACCATTTGAACTGTCCATAGAGACACAGCGAATTCCCCTGCAAGCTAACGTTAGTTCCGGCGACGGTCCACCAGAATTACGGCATTAGTTTTGACGATGACATCTTCTGACGCAACAATATGCGCCTTACCTGGTCTTGGAAGATATTTCGTTAACTCGCGTTCTTCTCTAAACATCGTTGCCCAGTTTCTCACTGTTGTTTTCAGCGCACTTGTCTCACCTACATTCTGCGATGAAAGTCAACTAGTCGACACCCTTCAGCTGTTAGAAACCGAATCGCCGCTGGCTGATAAACTCTGAATGGATTCCGTATCACCCCCCCCCCCCCCCCTGTCCCCCATGTTTTCAACGGTCTGCTGAGGAAACTATTAAATTTAAAATTCGGTGTTTGGAATGTGATGTTTACACCAGAAGTGACGTCATCAAGAGCATCCTACGTATGTTCACTTGTTGCAGTTCGGTCTGGTTTCATTTGAACACGCCTCGAATATATATATATATTTATTCTGGTTTGCCCGAAAGCATTTAATGTAGTTACTTCGGATTAGTGTGAGTATATCTTTTTGTTGTGCATCCAGATTATGTTAAATTTACTGATATCACAAAATCAATTATTATTCCACACTCTCTTATCAGTTTCAAACAAGTCACAGTCAACAATACAGTCTGTGTCTTGATTTGCATGCAATTAACCATTTTGAAATAGTATGACACACTGATTTGACATGACGTGTATGGTCCCTTTTTTTATTTTTTTTTGACACAAATATCTGGAGTTGGCAAATGGTTATTTCTTGCTGCTTTTCTGAAAAACTGAAGGATTCAAACGAAACTGTAAATAATCCGTAGATAACACATCATTGCGACACGTGATGGGTACTGTTATACCCGCTGACCTACTTAGACTAACCCTGTTAGTTGTCTCTGGCAAGCCTTGTTGTGAGTGATTCAAAATAAATCCCACCAATCTTTAATATTTCACTCTTTGAAATACTGTCAAACTATATTGACAATTCAAAACATCACAATATGTCTTTCAAATTCGGAATCAATGACATAATCGAAATAGAAATAACCAAAGCACTACCACTCATCAGAAGCAAACGGATATTATTTTTCCCCATGTCAGAGTGTCTAGCGGCTACCATATATATTATATTATAGAGAGACTCGGAACGTCCCAGCTAGTCATATATCCAGAGAGAATCCATAACACGTCAGTGTTTCCGTTGTGCATGAGAAAAGGGGGTGGGGGGTGGGGGGTGGTGAGAGGGATGGGTGGAGAAGCAAACGGTAGAAGGTCGTTGAATATTGCGACACAAATTGAGCTTTGTCAGTCCGTGTGGTTCGTCGAAGGCTAGCGCGTATAGCCAATCTCGACAGTTCGTCTCGCTTGTGGTCATGCTCTCGCAATGAGCTTGTGACCGGCAAATGGAAAGCAGGAATCGTCTCCAGTCCGAGTGAAAATCATCGCCGGGGTCGTTGGGATTCGTTCTGCACAGAGCGCTGCCATCCCTCCCTGAGCGAGCCCGGTCGGTCGGTCGGTCGGTTGGTGTATGTATGGGGGCCCCGTCCAGGCGGTCCCTACGTCGACCGGGTGAGGGACGGAACAACCGTCCGTCCGTCAATCGGTATCTGCGGCCATCCTGGAGAGGCTTTTTACACATCCATCCTTCGCAAACCGGTGTGTGTGGTTCGTCCGTCTCCGACAGATATCTGGTTGATCCTGCCAGTAGTCCTATCCTTGTCTCAAAGATTAAGCCATGCATGTCTAAGTTCACACTGTCTCACGATGAAACCGCGAATGGCTCATTAAATCAGTCGAGGTTTCTTATATGACACGATCCTACTTGGATAAATGGATAAATAGGATAAATTCTATAGCTAATACATGCTTACCAAGCTCCGACCCTCGCGGAAAGAGCGCTTTTATTAGTTCAAAACCAATCGTAATTTTCCCTCGCGAGGTTGCGGCGTCCCCACTGGTGACTTTGTGCTGATCGCATGGCCTCATGTGCCGGCGACGCATCTTTCAAATGTCTGCCCTATCAAATGTCGATGGTACGTGACATGCCTACCATGTTTTTAACGGGTAACGGGGAATCAGGGTTTGATTCCGGACAGGGAGCATGAGAAATGGCTACCACATCCACGGAAGGCAGCAGGCGCGCCACTTACCCAATCCCGACACGGGAAGGTAGTGATGAAAGATAACAATACGGGAATCTTTCGAGGCCCAGTAATTAGAATGAGTACACTTTAAATCCTTTAACGAGGATCTATTGGAGGGCAAGTCTGGTGCCAGCAGCCGCGGTAATTCCAGCTCCAATAGCGTATATTAAAGTTGTTGCAGTTAAAAAGATCGCAGTTGGATCTCAGGCGTAGGTGGGTGGTCCGGCTCGCGCTGGTTCACTGCCCGTTGTCTCCTGCCCTAGCGTCTGCCAGCTCTTTCCTGCGGGTGCTCTTCGTCGAGCGTCCCGGGTGGCCGGCGCGTTTACTTTGAAAAAATTAGGGTGTTCAAATCAGGCCTCGGCTGCCTGAATAATGGTGCATGGAATAATGGAATAGGACCTCAGTTCTATTTTGTTGGTGTTCGGAACTGGAGGTAATGATTAACAGGGACGAGCGGGGGCATTCGTATTGCGGCGTTAGAGGTAAAATTCTTGGATCGCTGCAAGACGAGCTACTGCGAAAGCATTTGTCAAGAATGTTTCCATTACTCAAGAATGAAAGTCAGAGTCGCGAAGACGATCAGATACCGTCATAGTTCTGACCATAAACGATGCCGACTAGCGATCCGCAGGAGTTGCTTCGATGATTCTGCGGGCAGCTTCCGGGAAACCAAAGTATTTGGGTTCCGGGAGAAGTATGGTTGCAAAGCTGAAACTTAAAGGAATTGACGGAAGGGCACCACCAGGATTATAGCCTGCTGCTTAATTTGACTCAGCACGCCAACACTTTAATGATTGACAGGCCGAGAGCACTTTCGTTGGGTCTAATAGGGAACGTGTGCTGGAATTAGACCCTCGGAAACCTGGGGCTTGTTTCTCGGTGGCACGATGGCTCGCATCCAGTGTTTGTTAAAGTAATGGACGGAAGGGCACCACCAGGAGTGGAGCCTGCGGCTTAATTTGACTCAACACGCCAACACTTTAATGACTGACATGCTGAGATCATTTTTTCGTTGGGTCTAATAGGGAACGTGTGCTGGAATTAGACCCTCGGAAGACAGCTCAGTTTACCCTATAAATGACAAGGCGTTGCTACGGTAATCCTGCTCAATCCGAGAGAAATAGCAGGTTTCAGACACTTGGTCACATAAAGTCTAAATGGCAAAATCCTGCAGCCAAACGACAACCCAACCTATCTGGGAGTCACATTTGATCGGCGCATGACATGGAAAAGTCAGATTGAGAGAAACCGAATGAAAGCCAGAGAAAGAATGGCGATCATGAGGAAACTTGCTGGCACAAGCTGGGGAGCAGACGAAGGCATACTAAAGAAACTGTACACTGGAAGAGTGAGACCAGTTCTCGAGTATGGCATTGCGGCATGGACAACAGCAGCGAAGGCGAACTTCGATAAAGTTAACAAACTTCAAAACCAAGCCATGAGAATTATAACAGGTGGCATGAAGTCAACGCCAATTGTAGAACTTGAAAAGATTACAAAACTGCAATCCATGACCGATAGAAGAGACTGCAGAGCCCAGCTGCAGTCAGAGAAACTCAGAAGACTGACGGACCATCCAATGTACCAGAGACTAAACAATCTGGGAAATGGGAAACTAAAGCGGAGAAACTTTGCAGAAATAGCCAAAGCAAAGATGCACGAAGATCCCATAAACGCACTAACAACACCAAAACCCATCACTACTGTACGAAAACCTACTTGGAGGCAGGATATATTTCCAGAGGTGGTAGAAAATATACCAGGTATTGCAAACAAAAACTGCCAGACTGAAAAAGAAAGGAGAGACACTACCCTAAGCTTCATAACGAAAAGCTACCCAAGCATGGACTGGACCCATGCATACACCGACGGTTCTGTAACAAACACTACACAGAACGGAGGGGCAGGAGCATTCCTGAACCTACCAAATGGCAGAAAAATAACACTGTCATTCGCTACTGGTAAGTACACAAGCAATTTCAGAGCGGAGGCAGAGGCACTGAGGGCGGCAGTGGAAGAAATGGTAACACACAGTGAAAATGAGAGCCATATAGTCCTGCTGACAGATGCTCTCGCCGTAGTCACAGCGCTAAAATGCCAGAAAAACACTGAGCTTAATGACTTAAGAGCAGCACTCTGCAAACTGTGCCAGCAGTCCGCACCAAAAAGGGTAGTGGTACAGTGGGTTCCGTCACACTGCAACATCCAAGGCAACGAGGAGGCAGACAGACTGGCAAAAGAAGGTGCAAGGCTACCACAAACAGATACCAGTATGACGTACGAAGAGTCAAAACGGCTTATCAAAGCCAGATACATGACCAAATGGGAAACCGAACATACTGGTTACACCAAAAACGATGCCTATTACCAGTTGAACCGAAGAGAGTAGGTCGTTGTCTTCAGACTTCGCACTAAAGTTTAAACCTGGACAAAGAAGGGAACAAGCTATGGAAGCTAGTCAGAGCCATGAACGACGAAACCCCGTCAAATAAACAAATTACTATCAAGCAAGGCGAGAACTTGATCACAGGTAAGAAAGCCGCAAACGCCTTTGTCGATCACTATGCCAGAGCAAACCACATCGAGGTCCCTGCAGATAAGCATACAGACATTAGCGAAGAGCTAAAGGGGCACGAAAACAAAAATACGGCTCCTGAAGAGCACATGATGGCCAAACTAACAATGCGCGAAATGGAAGAGGCTATGAGAACACTAAAGAGAAGGAAATCTCCCGGAAAAGACGGGATAACAAACGAAATGCTGATGGGGCTGGGCCAAACAGCGAAGGAAAAACTACTGTCAGTCCTGAACCAAAGCTGGAAAAGGGGTATTGTACCCCAGGCATGGAAAGATGCAATACTGGTACCAGTACCAAAAACAGGAAAGGACAAAACAGATCCGAATGGATACAGGCCCATAAGCCTACTGAGCTGTGTCGGCAAGCTGATGGAACGGATGATAAACACCAGACTGATGTGGCATCTGGAAGAAAAACGAATACTAATTCCACAGCAAGCCGGCTTTAGACAGCACAGATCCACTGAGGACCAGGTAATCCTCATAGCCCAGGAGATAGAAGATGCCTACCAGGCACAGAAACACACAGTAGCTGTTTGGGTGGATCTGGAAAAGGCATTTGACAAAGTCTGGAAGGATGGACTTAGAGTCAAGCTAAGAAGAAGTGATGTTTGTGGGAAGATGTACAAGTGGATCAACCACTACCTCAAACAAAGAACGGCCAGAGTCCAAGTACAAGGGCAGATGAGCAAAAAGGTGACACTCGAGCAGGGAGTACCCCAAGGGGGAGTACTGTCACCCACACTCTTCCTGGTATATATAAACGATATTACAGAGAATATACCAAGAAGAGTCCATAGCTCAATGTTTGCAGACGATCTGGCTATGTGGACCTCTGAAAAGAATCTCACCATAGCAAGAAATCGGATGCAAACGGCCCTAACATCGCTGGAAGAGTGGGCGAACTCATGGCTGGTCAAAATAAACGAGGAGAAAACCACGTGCACAATATTCTCGCTCTCATTAAAACCCCAAAGTACCAAACTAAGCCTAAATGGCAAAATCCTGCAGCCAAACGACAACCCAACCTATCTGGGAGTCACATTTGATCGGCGCATGACATGGAAAAGTCAGATTGAGAGAAATCGAATGAAAGCCAGAGAAAGAATGGCGATCATGAGGAAACTTGCTGGCACAAGCTGGGGAGCAGACGAAGGCATACTAAAGAAACTGTACACTGGAAGAGTGAGACCAGTTCTCGAGTATGGCATCGCGGCTTGGACAACAGCAGCGAAGGCGAACTTCGATAAAGTTAACAAACTTCAAAACCAAGCTATGAGAATCATAACTGGTGGCATGAAGTCAACGCCAATTGTAGAACTTGAAAAGATTACAAAACTGCAATCCATGACCGACAGAAGAGACTGCAGAGCCCAGCTGCAGTCAGAGAAACTCCGAAGACTGACGGACCATCCAATGTACCAGAGGCTAAACAATTTGGGAACTGGAAAACTAAAGCGGAGAAACTTTGCAGAAATAGCCAAAGCAAAGATGCACGAAGATCCCATAAACGCACTAACAACACCAAAACCCATCACTACTGTACGAAAACCTACTTGGAGGCAGGATATATTTCCAGAGGTGGTAGAAAATATACCAGGTATTGCAAACAAAAACCGCCAGACCGAAAAAGAAAGGAGAGATACTACCCTAAGCTTCATAACGAAAAGCTACCCAAGCATGGACTGGACCCATGCATACACCGACGGCTCTGTAACAAACACTACACAGAACGGAGGGGCAGGAGCATTCCTGAACCTACCAAATGGCAGAAAAATAACACTGTCATTCGCTACTGGTAAGTACACGAGCAATTTCAGAGCAGAGGCAGAGGCACTGAGGGCGGCAGTGGAAGAAATGGTAACACACAGTGAAAATGAGAGCCATATAGTCCTGCTGACAGATGCTCTCGAAGTAGTCACAGCGCTAAAAAGCCAGAAAAACACTGAGCTTAATGACTTAAGAGCAGCACTCTGCAAACTGTGCCAACAGTCCGCACCAAAAAGGGTAGTGGTACAGTGGGTTCCGTCACACTGCAACATCCAAGGCAACGAGGA
Source organism: Ariolimax columbianus (assembly GCA_036924085.1). NCBI lineage: Eukaryota > Metazoa > Mollusca > Gastropoda > Stylommatophora > Arionidae > Ariolimax > Ariolimax columbianus. Next base: position 33,899,227 of record JAVGWX010000005.1, read on the forward strand.
GGCAGACAGACTGGCAAAAGAAGGTGCAAGGCTACCACAAATAGATACCAGTATGACGTACGAAGAGTCAAAACGGCTTATCAAAGCCAGGTACATGTCCAAATGGGAAACCGAACATACTGGTTACACCAAAAACGATGCCTATTACCAGTTGAACCGAAGAGAGCAGGTCGTTGTCTTCAGACTTCGCACTGGCCACAACAGACTGAGGTACCACCTCTTCAACAAATTGAAGATAGGGTGTACCGACGAATGCCCGTGCGGTACTGGTAAAATGACCACTGAACATCTGCTGCAGAACTGCCCGACATACGAGGATCAGAGAGAGCAGATGTGGCCATTGCCAGTGGAACTGCAAGACAAGCTCTATGGTAGTGGCGAGAGTCTCAGGATGACCGCCGCTTTTTTCGAGAAAATAATGGTTACTGTCTGACTGTGTACGCAGAAGAAGAAGAAGAAGACTTCGCACTGGCCACAACAGACTGAGGTACCACCTATTCAACAAATTGAAGATAGGGTGTACCGACGAATGCCCGTGCGGTACTGGTAAAATGACCACTGAACATCTGCTGCAGAACTGCCCGACATACGAGGATCAGAGAGAGCAGATGTGGCCATTGCCAGTGGAACTGCAAGACAAGCTCTATGGTAGTGGCGAGAGTCTCAGGATGACCGCCGCTTTTTTCGAAAAAATAATGGTTACTGTCTGACTGTGTACGCAGAAGAAGAAGAAGAAGACACTTGGTCATTGACTGACAAATAGCTCTCAATTGATTCGTTGGGTCTAATAGTAAAGGGATGCTGGTATTAGACCCTCAAAAGACAGGTTTGTTTTACCCTACTAATGACAGGGCGTTGCTACGGTAATCCTTCTCAATCCGAGAGGATTCGCAGATCTCAGATACTTGGTCCACGTGCCTGGCTGAAAATCTAATGTGCGAGGCTACCATCTGAGGGATTACGGCCGACGACTCTAAGCTGGATTCCCGCCCTGAATCTCAGCACCATTGCGACGGGAAGCAACGATATGGTTAGGACCTGGGGCTCGCGTATCAGCCCGACCCGGTCGAGCCGCAGAAAGAGGTCTCTGTCGTCCTGCCGATCAAAGCGGGCGGGGAGCTGCTCGATATTCACCCAATACGGCGTTGAGGTGTGAAACCACTAGTAGAAGACTTAGTTCTCGGTCGGGGTGTCGTAAGCAGTAGACCAGCGACCTCACTGCGAAATGTTGAGACTCAAACCTTTATCATGAGATATGTCCGCACACCAGGCGAACAACATCTCCGTGCCATGACCAGGCTTGTCCCCTGGTTAAATGCACTCCTGCCTCGCTCTTTACCTTTGTCTGCTATCAGTCATCCCAATGGACGCAGAAGAGATGCAGGCCAGTGGACTCTGTACCTCTGCCTTATTGTGACAACCTCCCAGGTGGCGGGGAATGCTAGGCGTACCATCACTGCAGAGGAGCCAAGAAAATAAAGGGAGAAAAAGAGATACCCCACTCACATGCATATGCTACGTTTCTTGTAGGACGTGACGATCCTGGGACACAGACACACTGGATTGCCTCTCTTCCGGGATAGTACGAACTAGTACATAGTCCATCATATCATATCATCACCACACCCTATAGACACGAGTGGTGAAGACTCGATAGTCCTGCAAGATAACCTCTCTAAGAGAGACAACTCTGACCACAAACAAATGCTGCCTTGCAGATATGCTGGGGACAGCCAAGGGCTAAGGAGGGCATCCCTACAGAAACGCCTGTGGAGGTCGGATGCACTGTGCCACAGGCTTAACGAAACAGTGCAACGTATGTCGCTGTATGAGGACGGTACAACCTAACAGAAAAAAAGTGTGGCGCTCATCCTGTGAATTCCCGCAAGGCAGCGAAAGTGCAAGGCCTCACGTCTCGAAGGGGCCCACCAAATGCTACTGGTGATCACCCACCCATTTGCTGGGGAGTCAAGGCACAAGAGGATGGGGCAATAACTATTGACCAAAAACCCAAGACCCTCAGAATACTACAGTGAAATGCGGAGGGAGTCATTAACAAAAAGCTTTCCCTAACACATCACCTGCATGAAGGTAAGATTGACGTGGCATGTATCCAAGAAACGCACCTCAACAACAACCACAAATTCTCAATCAGAGAATACCAGACCTTCCGTCTTGATAGAGAAGGTCACAAAGGAGGAGTTCTGATACTGACACGTAACTGCATACCGAGTAGCGCGGTAGCTGTCAATCACACCGCACAAGCAGAAATTGTAGGAGTCGACATAATGACACAAGAAACGAGAATCTGCAACTTCAACCTGTATGGCCCACCCAACAAAGACCTGTCGCTCTCGAGTATGGAAATCAAGGACTCCAGCTGTCTAGTAGTTGGAGACTTCAACAGCCACTCGGAGAGATGGGGGTATTCGGACACAGACAACAGAGGTGATGAATTGGATGATTGGGAGATGGACAGAAATCTCTTTCTTATCAATAGGCCGGAGGACAGCCCTAGCTTCTATTCTACAACATGGCATACCACCTCTATTCCAGACTTGGCCTTTTCCACAGTGGATATTCACCCCAAAATAGTTCGCCAGGGGCTCAACCAATTCGCAGGTAGCGACCACATGCCAATTAGGTTAGAAGTTGATATGGAAGTAGGCCCACAGGAAATAAAACCGCTCCCGCGTTGGAACTATAAACGAGCCGACTGGGACAGATTTGCACTGCTGACAGATGGGCTGTGTGAAACCATCAACACACGGAATAACAATATGAAACCCATGGTGGAAAGCCTAAGCCAAGAAATAATGCAAGCAGCCACCGAAACCATTCCAAGAGGGGCAAGGAAAAACTACAAGCCATATTAGAATGATGAATTGCAGAAAGAGGAAGACGAAGTCTCAAATGCTAGGAACATGGCCAAGAGATAACAATCTATGGAGGCAAATATCTCCCTCAAAGCCATTACGGCGAAATACAAAAGAACACTAAACCAAATAACATGACACAGTTGGAAAAACAAAACAGAAAGCCTTAATTTAGATAATGAAGAGAACAAACTATGGAAGTTAGAGCCATGGATGACGAAACTCATCAAATAAACAAATTACCATCAAGCAGATAGGCATACAGACATTAGTGCAGAACAAAAGGGGCACGACAACATCAATATGGCACCGGAGGAGCACATGATGGCAAAACTAACAATGAATGAAATGGAAGAGGCCATGAGAACTTTAAAGAAAAAGAAATCGCCATGAAAAGATGAGGTAACAAACGAATTGCTGATGGGGTTGGGCCAAACAGCAAAGAGGAAGTTACTATCAGTCCTGAACAAAGCTGGAAAAGGGGAATTGTACCGCAGGCATGGAAAAACGCTGTACTTATACCAGTACCAAAGAGAGAATAAGATAGAGCAGATCCAAATGGATACAGGCCTATCAGTCTACTGAGCTGCGTAGCTAAACTGATGGAGCGTATGATAAACACCGGACTGAAGTGGCATCTGGAAGAAAAACACATACTAATTCCACAGCAAGCAGGCTTTAGACAGCACAGATCCACTGAGGACCAGATCACTCTCATAGTCCAGGAAATCGAGGATGCTTACCAGGACAAAAAACACACAGTAGCGGTTTGGGTGGATTTAGAGAAGGCATTTGACAAGGTGTGGAAAGAGGGACTTAAAGTCAAGCTACGAAGAAGTGAAGTTTGTGGGAAAATGTACAGATGGATCAGCCACTACCTCGAAAACAGAACAGCCAGAGTTCAAGTACAAGGGAAGATGAGCAAAAAGGTGACACTTGAGCAGGGAGTACCCCAAGGGGGAGTACTGTCACCCACACTTTTCCTGGTGTATATAAACAACATCACAGAGAATATACCAAGAAGAGTCCACAGATCCATGTTTCCTGACGATCTGGCTATGTGGACCTCTGAAAAAAATCTTACCATAACAAGCAATCGGATGCAGCAGGCCCTAACATCGATGGAGGAGTGGGCGAACTCATAGCTGGTCAATATAAATGAGGAAAAAAACAACATTTACGATATTCTCGCTTTCAAACAAATCCCAGAACACCAAAATAAGTCTTAACGGCAAATATCTGCTGCCAAACGACAACCCAAACTACTTGGGCGTCACATTTGATCGGCGCATTACATGGACAAGTCAGTTCGAGAGAAACCGAATGAGAGCCAGACAAAGAATGGCAATCATAATGAAACTTGCTGGCACAAGCTGGGGAGCAGACGAAAGTATACTAAAGAAACTGTACACTGGAAAAGTGAGACCAGTTTTCGAGTATGGCATTGCGGCATGGATAACTGCAGCAAATGCGAACTTTAATAAAATTAGCGAACTTCAAAACCAAGCCATGAGAGTTATAACAGGAGGCATGAAGTCAACGCCAATTGTAGAACTTGAAAAGATTACAAATCTGCAATCCATGACCGACAGAAGAGACTGCAGAGACAAACAGCAAGCAGAGAAACTCAGAAGACCGACAGACCATCCAATGCATCAGAGACTAATTATATTTGGAAATGGGAAACTAAAGCGGAGAAACTTTGCAGAAATAGCCAAAGCAAAGATGAGCGAAGACCCTATGAACACATTAATAACACCAAAGCCCATCCCTACTGTACGCAAACCTACCTGGAAGCAGCATATATTTCCGGAGGTGGTAGAAAATATACCAGGTATTGGAAACAAGAACAGCCAGACTGAAAAAGAAAGAAGAGACATAATCCTGAGGCACATAATGAAAAACTACCCAATCATGGACTGGACCCATGCATACACCGACGGTTCTGTAACAAACACAACACAGAATGGAGGGGCCTGAGCCTACCAAATGGTAGAAAAATAACACTGTCAGTGGCAATTGGACAATAGTCAAGCAATTTCAGAGCGGAGGCAGAGGCACAGAGGGCTGCAGCAGAGGCAATGCTGACAGGCAAAAGAAATTAAAGCCAGATAGTCCTGTTCACAGATGCCCTGGCCGTAGTCACAGCACTAAAACGCCAGAAAAATACTGAAGTTAATGATTTAAGAGCAGTACTCTGTCAACTATGCCAGCAGTCCGCACCAAAAAAAGTAGTGGTACAGTGGGTTCCATCCCACTGTAACATTCGAGGCAACGAAGAGGCAGAGAGACTGGCAAAAGAAGGTGCAAGACTACCACAACCAGATTCTAGTGTGACCTACGAAGAGTCCAAAAGGCTTATTAGAGCCAGATACATGGCCAAAGGGGAAACAGAACATACTGGCTACACAAAAAATGATGCCTATTACCAATTGAACAGAAGAGAGCAGGTCGTTGTCTTCAGACTCCGCACAGGCCACAACAGACTGAGGTACCACCTGTTCAATAAATTGAAGATTGGTGGCACTGACGAATGCACTTGTGGTACCGGGAAAATGACCGCTGAACATCTGCTGCAAAACTGCCTGACATACGAGGACCAGAGAAAGCACATGTGGCCATCACCAGTGGCAACACTAGACAAGCTCTATGGCAGTGTCGACATCCTCAGGATTACCGCTGCTTTTTTCGAAAAAATACAGGTTGACGTTTGACAGCGTACGAAGAAGAAGAAGAAAAGTTTCACATGGTGAGGAATTGTCTATGTAATATTTGTACTGAATGTTTTTATGTCCGGTGGAAGTTTAACTCAAAATAGCTTAACTAAAATGTTTTAGGACTAGATTAGTCATACTAGTCCAGTGCAGGGGCGCCACTAATTCCTACCCACATTGTCCTCTAAATGGCATCATCATAGGCGTCTCAGTCTCTGTACATCATGCGCGTGGTGCCCTGTGAGTTTTGTCCATCTCTGTCTCCTATATTTCAACACAGTCTGATATGACTGTAAAGACCGATCCACGAGTGACAGTCCCTGCTACAGATCGCATGCCCATGCTGAGTAGACTAATCGTCCGGGCTGTTCCTTGAACTTTTCCGTCTTTCTCTTTTTTTTTGCAGCCTGGAGATATCTGCAAGCGTCAGCAGCCATTGTGACCCCTCCAACTGACTGTCTCCAAACAGCTCGATCCTGGGCGATTTTGTCCCAGTCCTCGGATGGGATGTCGCACGACTTCATGTCCCTCTAGCATACGTTCTTGAAATGCAGTGTTGGAAGACCGGTTCTTGAAACTCCAGTGGCTATCTGTCCATAGAGGATATCCTCTTGTAGCCTCGTATCTTCCATGCGGTAAATATGCCCCAACCACGGAAGACGTCATTGGCTCAACAGCGAGTACATGCTATGAGTGTTTGCTCGATGTAAGACCACCTTATGTGGCACTCTCTCTTGTTACCCAATCCCAAGTAGACACATCACGTGAAAGTTGTTGTGCTGCCATTCTGTTTAGTATGCGTGCTTCAAGTCTCACTTCCATGCATGACAGTTTAGTGTTCTTTCTCCAAGACTCTCTTGCTCCGGCAGGCTACGACGATATTCATCCTGCCAAGGTTACTGTATATCTTATTCTCGAGCCAGAGAGTGTACTTGATGGAAAACCTCAGATAAGTGAAATTGTTGATGTCTCCAGAGTTACGCCATCAATCTTTATGGAGGGGGAGAGTAGTAATATTCTGTGCGTAGACCGTTATCTTTTCCAGGCTTATAGTGATCCCAAACGGCTTGCACCCAACAGCAAATCTGTCTCCCAGTCTCTGTAGTACCTTCTCACTTTTTGCCTCCTCCGCAAATAACATTTCCCTAATTAGCACCGACCTCACCTTGGTCCTCGAACGCAGGCTGGACAGGTTAAACAGTCGCCCATCTGACCTGGGATGCAGATAAACACCGTCTATAGACGTGCCATAAGCGTACGTTAGGAGTATAGAGAAGAAAAACACTAAGAGGGTCGGCTCGATCACACTTCCTTGCTTCACTTAACTATTGATGGGAAAGACTTTAAAGATGATCCATCGTATAGAACTGAGCCCTTCATTTCAGTGTGAAAAGATACTATCATGTTAGGCAGTTGTTCTTTTTTGTTTGGGAGGAAGGGGGGCAGCCGATCTTCTCGAGGAGTCGAAGGCCTTGGCGAGATCTAGAAACATCATAACGAGTGGCTGGTTCTGTTGTCTGCACTTCTCCTTGATATATTGACGAGATAAAATCATGTCCGTTGTTGATCTACCTACTCTAAAGCCATATTAGGATTCTGGGTAAACACTGTTCGTGAGAAGTCTGAGCATGTTGAGTGGCATGTGGGAGTAAACTTTGCCTACAACGCTCAGGAGCGAGATCCCTCTATAACTATTGCAGTCCCTGTGGTCACCTTTGTTTTTGTAAACCTTCACAATGATGGCGGCATGCATATCTTGAGGGACTGCACTTCCTTCCCAGCAAAGGCATAGAAGGTCAAACATTGGCTGAGCTAGAGCTGATTTTCAGCATTTGATCGCTTCAGGTGGGATACCATCTCCTCCTGGTGCTTTATGCTAAAGAGATAGTCGATAGCCTTGTCAGTCTCATCCAGAGTAGGTAGTCTGTCAAGTTCCTATCTAATGGGCAGGAACTGTAGCCTGCACAGGCTTCATCAGTGACCATCGTTTCCCGTGAGTAGATCTCAGAGTAGTGCTCCATCCATTTGGTCATCTGCTGGTCACGGTCCATGATTCTCACACCTGTCAGAGATTGTAGAGGGGGCAGCACCTCTCGCAGCAGGACCCAGTGCCATATGTATGCCTCTATACAGGGCCTGGATATTTCCCGTCTCAACATTTCGGTGACTTTCTTTGCACAGTTTCTGCCATTGGCGCAGTGTCCAGCAGTTCGTTGATTGGTGCCTCGAGCACTCCCAAGGGCAGCATGTGTCCTCTCATGTGGGAATTAGTTATAATTGATGAAAGCTTCTCGTTTGGCCACAATACGGTGTTTGGCATGTTCCCTAATGCCAAAGGTTGCTAAAATTGTATTATAAATGGCACCTTTCATAACGATCCACTTAGAGGTAGCATCACACCCGGATCCTTTTCGAAAAACAAGATCCAGAGCCACACTTTGACATTAACTAACAAAGAGAAAAGAAACATCGTAACAACAGAATTGAAATGCCTTTGCAGAATACTTGGAGAAACATGAATGGATAGAATCAGAAACGAAGATATTATGAAACAAGTAGGCACAATACCAGTGCTTTACCTCATCAAGATAAAGCAAACCAAATGGTTCAGACACGTCAATCACCAGATAGTATCCATCAGAAAGCAATGCTATACAGAAACAATGGATACAGAGCCAAAAGACGACCACGAAAGAGATGGACAGCAGAAATAACAATGACAGAAAAGCACTCCATATACGAAAAACATCTTAGGGCACGGTCAAGAAACTTCTTCATAACATGACGCTGAAAGGCATAATAGGACACACAGCGAAAAGGAAAGAAGAATAATCGATTCTATTAGCTTACCTTCACTTTTACGTTCTACGCAAATCGCTAATTGTTTCATTTCAAATATTATATAAAAACCTGGGACGCTGAATACTTATAAACAATAAAATAATACTGAATACATGTCAACTCCCCACGTTTTTATTTCGCATTTATGACTGATTGGCGTAAAAAGTAAAAGTAAAGCCAAGTAACTACAATCATAAAATTCTTTGCAGTGCATTTTAAATAACGTATTTACTTTCCGTGTCCGGTAACCTCACTTAGCCATATCCTAAAAACCAGTCAGGTAGATGCTCTGCCAATTATCCCCATCAGTTCCTCCACCGAACATGATTTCTGCATACTGGCATATATAATCTGATGGTCCGGGTCTTTGACGGCCCACATTAGCAGAATTCATCTACCACATATCTTCATTTTTTCAAGTTCGACCAATATCTGGACACATTTGCTCTTAACCTGATCAGATATCTGCACGATACAGATGGCAAATCGTATCCTGATGCAAGTTCTTTTTTAATGTTTATCCAACCTTCACCGTTATTTTGGTGCAATTTTTCTATGCGGTTTCTCTATGGTTTCTGTTGTGAGGAATGTACAGTCCGCAAATACTTTTCCTCAATTTCAATTGTATTCTTTCAAGTGTATGTCTACAAATAGAGGGTGTCTCTGATCCTATGACAGCTTTTGTCTTTAAACTTCAGAAGTGACACGTCTTCTAATGTCCGGATGTTCAATCCACCTAGTCCAGGAAAGGCGACTTAAGCTCTCTGAGGCGCTGACAAGTAGAGTTGGTTAGAAACTGACTGAACTTAACTTATATATGAATTATTGCACATCATACAAGCGCATTGGCAGAGCTCTCGCTTTTCGTGACAAAAGTACGGAGCTCAACTCCCACTACCGGCAGCTCCAGTCAACACAGATGTAAATGGAAACCTGACTTACGGTTAGGGAAGAAAAAGGCTTAGTATACTGACGTCTATAACACTTCATTCCTGACCAGCGATAAAGTCTGCTGAAGGACTTCCTTTATCTTTTACAGCTGTATGTAGTCTCATATTTATTTTCTTCTTCTTTTTCATCTGTTTCTTCTTCTTATTTTTCATCTTCTCCTTCTTCTTCTCCGTTCAACTAATGATATTCTTCTAGCCCTGTGAGGTTCACAAAGAAGACTGCATTTCAGGTCAACTACAGCTTTTCGAGCATGGTCGCTTCCCTGGGCCACATTGTTTCTCTGTGGTCAGTATAATTGGGGCAGTCATGCAGGATACGTTCTGGTATTTACTTGGGTGCTCCACAATCGCACGCGGTGGTGTCTCTAAGACCCATTATATGATGGTGGAACTTGAGTCTGCAATGTCCTGTTCTAAGTCTGAAGATCTTATAGTCTAAACGTATTTGATTATTGTTAGGAAACAGTAAATTATTGATGAAGCATATCTCCAATCATCCTCAAGTCCGTTATCTTGAAGTGGTGGGGATAGAGCTTGCATGTCGCAATAATCACAGGAGCTAACCCAACGGAAGTGAAAGCTTCCAGAAGGGTCACCCAAGTTGGATAGGCAATGGGGGAGGGAATAGACTAAACACGGACAACTCACCTAGAGTATAATAAATTAGGGTAGAGCCGACCACCAAAATATATTTTTTTAAAGTCGGTTACGAAAACATTGATAACAATGCAAAATCAAACGGCCTTGAGCAATGAAGGGCCTTCGGAAACGATAAGAATGACGCAGTTGAGTGAAAGCTGCAGGAAATTCCACGGCTGACCGCGCGTCTGAATACCAAGAAGAAAACAAATATAGCGACAAGGAATGTTAGAACAATGGACCAGGCACGTAGAACATCCCAGATAGCTAAAGAGATGAAACATTACAAATTGGCAGTGCTAGGACTGTGCGAAACAAGATGGACGCAATCAGGACTGACTACTGGGGAAATGATAATGTATTCTGGAAATAAGGGAACTGGTGTCCAACATACGGAAGGAGTAGCACTGATGCTCTCCAGAGAAACACAGGAGGCGCTCATTGTGGGAGGCAATTACCAAACGAATCATGAACGCAAGATTTAGAACGAAGAGCAAACAAATCAATATCAACATCATTCAGTGCTATGTTCCTACTAACGAGGCTGACGATGATAAAAAGCAGGTGTTCTACAACAAACTGGAAGAGTTCCGTGACACGCAGAAAAAGAAAGATCTCTCAATTTTAATGGGGGACATAAATGCTAATGTGGAAGCTGACAACTTAGGTTTCGAAAAAAAATATGAGAAGACAAGGGATGGGACAGATGAAGGAAAATGGAGAAATGTTTGCAGAGTTATGTGCGCTTCACAAAATGATAATTGGAGGAAGCATGTTTCCACATAAAAAGATACATAAGGTCACATGGAGATCTCCAGACTTCCACACAAGAAGATACATAAGGTCACATGGAGATCTCCAGACTTCCACACAAGAAGATACATAAGGTCACATGGAGATCTCCAGACTTCCACACAAGAAGATACATAAGGTCACATGGAGATCTCCAGACTTCTACACAAGAAGATACATAAGGTCACATAGAGATCGCCAGACTTCCACACAAGAAGATACATAAGGTCACATGGAGATCTCCAGACCATGTAACGGAAAATTGGATTGATCACATCTGTGTCAGTCAAACGTCCAGAAGTACACTACAGGATGTACGAGTAAAGTGAGGTGCAGATGTAGCGTCAGGCCACCACATGTTTCTGGGGATTTTGCAGCTCAGAGTAAAAAAGGTACACAGTACAGGAAGCAAGGAAAACAAGATATAACGTACACTTATTGCAACACCATGAGAAAAATACATAATTTTGCTTAAAACTTAATAACAGTGCTACAAGAGCAATATGAGGATGAAGAAGGAGATATTACTAGTATGTGGGACCAGGCTAAAGAGATGTGGAATAAGACTTGTGAAGAAACTGAGATTCAAGAGAATCCAACACAAAGAATGGATCACAATATAAATGTTACATCAGATAGAAGAAATATAAAATAAGAAAGTTATACTCAACAATTGCGGAACCTGAGCCACCAAAGCAGAAGCACAGAATAATTATACTGTTACAAACAAGGAGGTCAAGACATGTAAAAGGAAAAACAATAGAAAGGACAATATTGACAAGCTGGCACAGAAGGCAGATGAGGCAGCAGGGAGGGGGAATAGGAGAGATCTCTACTCATTAACAATGAGTATGGCAAATATATATATATACAGACAGACAAACCAATCAAAGATAGAAAAGTCAGGGTATTGACATCATTGGAGGAACAACAGGATCAATGGGTTGAGTATTTCAAAGGAAGTATAAAAAGACCTCCACTACGAGAAACACGAAACATCCTACCAGCAGAAGAGACTCTGAACTTCGACCGCAACCCACCAAGAAAGATATAAATCCAAAGGGGCATATCCATACTCAAGAAAGGGAAAGCGGCAAGACCAGATGCAATATCAGCATGAGCCGTTATGGCAGATTTAGATAAAGCGACGGATACATTGCAAGGAGTATTTAAAAAAATATGGAAATAGGAGAGAGTGCCAACACAATGGAAAAAAGGATATCTAATTAAACTGCCTAAGAAGGGAGACCTGGCAGATTTCATAAATTATAGCAGGATTCCATAGCTGTCAGTGCTAGGCAAGATATTCAACAGAATAATTTTGGACAGATTAAAAACGTAAGTAGGAAAAATATCTAAGAGAGGAACAGACAGGATTTCGCCAAGGAAGATCATGCACATATCTTATAGCTTGGCTACGCATCACAGTAGAAGAAAGCATTGAATGGAAATCATCCATATACGCAAATTTTATAGACTATGAAAAGGCGTTTGATGGTGTACATGCAAGTACTCTATGGCAACTGTTGAGACAATATGGGATACCAGAGAAGTACACAACCCTCATCCAGAATATGTGCAAAGACACAGTTAGTAGAGTGGTACGGAAGGAGTACTGATTGACAGCTTCGGGATGCAAACAGGGGTGAGACAGAGATGCCTTCTCTCACCTTTCCTATTCTTGTTTGCTATTGATTGAACAATGAAGAAATCAATCGAAGGAAATAGAAAGGGGTTTTCAGTGGACACTATTGTCACAATTGGAGGACCTGAACTACGCAGATGATCTGATACATTTGTCTCACAGTCATAGTGAAATGCAGAAGAAACTTCAAATGGTGAAAGAACAATCGGCCAAACTGGGACTTAATATCAACATGAAGAAAACCAAGCTCTTTAAACTGAACATTAACAGCAAAAAACCAATCATGCTGGAGTGAGTGCAGTTAGTGGAAGTGGATGCCCTTACCTATTTAGGCAGCACAATAGACACACCAGGAGGTACAGATACAGATGTAAGGATCAGAATTGGAAAGACACAAGAGGCATTCATGACACTAAACAATGTATGGAAATCCAGAGATATCAAGATTCACACCAAAATTACAATATTCAAAGTGTCAAGTCGGTGTTGCTGTTTTGAGCAAAGATGTGGAGAACAACCAGGGTCATACAACAAAGATTCCATTCTTTCGTTAACAGATGCCTACGAAGGATAATGGGCATAAAGTGGCAGGACATGGTTAGGATGAAGACTTGTGTTCATAAAGTGGCAGGACATGGTTAGGATGAAGACTTGTGTTCATAAAGTGGTAGGACATGGTTAGGATGAAGACTTGTGAGAAAGAAGCCAACAACAGCCATTGGAACAACAAATTAAGCGAAGCAAATGGGGTTGGATAGGACATATGATGCGGAAGGCACAGTCTAATATAGCCAGACATGCTCTTCTTACATGGAATCCTCAGAGGAAAAGAGAGAGAGGTAGACATACAAATACGCGGGGAAGAGAATGTGAGAAGGAACTAAAATTAAATAATTACACCTGGAGAGATGCAGAAAAAACAGCCCAGGTCAGCGAACGCTGGCGAGATGTCGATGACCTATGCACCGAGAGGAGCGATTGGCTTTGATTGATATGGTATTAGGGGAGAAATGATTTTGTTCGCTGAAACCTTCCACTTGAAAAACTTGGTATCCTGGTATTCAAACAGGCATGTATGTTGCCAGGTAGTCAAAGGCTTTGGATATACGTTTTAAACTTCATGTGGCTTACTAGGCCTGGGGGACGGTACACATCATTTGCGTAGAATTTTCACTTGAATTTTTGAATTGTGTCCAGGCAGAGGCCGTTAAGCCTACTCCTTTCAATTCCTAACTGTCATGGGATTTTTAACGTACTCGGCACTTAAGACGGGAGTCCGGTTTCAGTACCCAGAGATCAGGGTGAGAAATCCCGGTCTCCACCATGATTTGAACCCCCCACCCCGGATCTCCGGCACCCAAGGCGGACATCTAACCTCGAGACCACTGTGCCACCTCTAGTAATGACTAAAAAGGACTGCACTTGTGTCTAGTAACCTTGATCTTGAACTTGACCTTGATCTTGATTTCCCGTTTCTCATCGTAGTTGCGAGTCCCAACTTCGTCTCCAATGGACACTGTCTTGGGCCATGGAAACAAAGTTCTTGGTAAGCCCTTCTCCATAGGCGTTTCGAATGTTGGTGTGTACACCAAGGAAGTCTGACCACCGCACTAGAGCCCCCCCCCCTCGCCCCCCGCCCCCTCCCCTCCACTCCTCATGGTCTCATTTTAACTACTTGGATACCAGACAGCTGTCGCAGTGCTTATCGACCATCCGTACAGCCGTAACATGTGACCTGTCCATCTACGTTTGGACGTGCCTACATAGATTACCAAATCCTTCAACAAGAACAATCGTCCTTTGTCGGAATTGTGGATCTGTTGTATACGTTGCTTCGGTAGAGTGATACCGATCAAAGATCTCTCAAGTGAGGCCTGGGTCACTCTCAATTTGTCCTCTAGTGATTTTGTTAGTGCCCATGTCTCAGGAATGTAGCACATATCAGAGAGCACAGTGGAGTTGAAGAGAGAGGCTCGTAGGTTCCGGTATTGGTAACCGTTTAAGGCTGTGTTAATCTGCCAGAAAACTGCCCAGCCCGCGCAGCGACGTCCTGTCAATTCAGGTTCAAGGTTATTCTCCATTTTGAGGAGACGTCCAAGCTAGATGTATTTGTTGGCATCATCTAGCTGCTTACTGCCAAGGAATACTGAATCACAATTATTTAGTAACCTGATCATGTCAAACAATTATTATTGAAACTGCCACTAAAAGTTTTCGAATATAGACTTCCTGTAAACATGCCATGTGTATCGGTAGATCTATATTCGGATTGAGCGAAAAGGGATATCACATGTATGATGATAGCTCCAGTCAAACGCCAAATCTATAAATATCAGAATTGGAGGTTTCGGGTGACTACTCCCATTAAATATGACACGAACAATAACTCTTCAGCATTTAAATGGTACCAGGGCACGTAAGCCTTGTCCCTGATGAAATGAAACGCTTGGATTCTACACAATAACAGAACCAATGTCCTTTTCCTAGCTAAAAATCTGTTTTCGTGACTGGAGGCGGTTCGAACATTCCACATGTGATATTAAATATATCGAATTTTATCCGGTTATCAAAGTTCACATTTTGTTATCCTTGTATGGGCTTTCATTAACAAAGACATAAAAAACAAAAACATGCTAAATAAATGTATTTCTATTTTCTTCTCTCAAGTACTTACAATGTCCTTATAACTTATCGTTTGTGGTGATTTGTCAAGCAGTTTGTTATATACGTGGAACGAGGTTTGGAGACGTTAGTACCCCTGTCTTCAAGTCTGGACACATAGGTTCTTACTTTGCTAAGACTTAATGTTCTTTCTAACGGTTTTGAAAAAGTGTAGTCTGCAATCTAAGCGGAGAATGAAAATTATGAATGTATTTCTTGGTCTTAAATAATAGCAGAAACGAGCATAGCAATATGAAATCTACTTTGATCTTGATTGTGAGGGCCCGTTTCTCTGCGTTGCTGCGGGTCCTAACTTCGTATCAAACGGACCTTGTCATAGGCTACGTAAGACAAGTTGGTCGTAAACAATCTACCAGAGGCGATTCGGATGTTGTTGCGGGAAGAAAGGAAGTCTGACCAACGCATTTGAGGCTTTCACGTAGTATATTTTTACCTCATGGGTACTAGACTGCTATCGCTACGCTCCATCGTATATCGTTAAGATGTAACATGTGACCTGCCCATCTATGTGTTACCTTTTCTGCATAGAATACCGCATTATTCACCAAGGACAAACGTCGTCTCAGAATAGTGTACACCTTGCATACGTTGGTTGCAAAGATTCCTGAGTCAGTCTCAATTTGTAACCCATTGATTTTGCGAGTGTTCATATCTCTGCACCATAGCACATTGTAACAGTGGAATTTTATAGATAGACCCGTAGGTTTAGATCTTGACAGTCATCAACGATCGTTCGAATGAACGAGTAGACTGCCGGCGGCGAGGTCTTGTTAGTTCAGGTTCCAGATTGTTCTGCATACTGTGTAGGTATCCAAGATAGATGTACGTGTCGACATCAAATAAAGTCTCTGACCTATTCCCCCCCCCCCTGTTTTTCTTAGAAAATCTGGTTCACAATTGGTAAAACCGATTGCTCAACACTTTGCTCTCTGAGACATTCATTTCCAACCCAGTTTAGCCTTTTCAGAAACAAGAACAACTGAGTAGTAATAGTTTTGTGAGACGTTTTTTAATCTGTCTACATATGTTTAGTGTCCGATTAGGCACAACACACTGATCAGGACGTCACGTCAGGGTCAGGTACAATATACTGACCAAGACGTCACGTCAGGGTCAGGGAAAATATACTGCCCAAGACGTCACGTCAGGGTCAGGGAAAATATACTGACAAAGACTACTATCTCTCTTCCGTGACGTGTTCTCTGGACACATACTGTTTTCAAGGCAACCTGGCTGACGAGATGTGGATCGATGTGATCCTGTAGTTGTAAGCGTCAAGCAGATAAAGTCAGGTACGGCATGACTGCATGCATGTCCACAATCCACCTTCATCAGTGCGTTTAGGATGTAAGGAAAATTCTCCCTGCTATGAACTACATTTTCAAGGCGCAAAAAAGAGTAAAAATATTCATTGTTGGCATTAAACAACAACAATAACAACAGATATGTGCATATCAGTTATTTGTATTTCCATAAAACGCACCGAAAGTCTTACTTATACAATGGAAGAAATGATAATTTTTAATAAAGAAGATCTTGACATATAAAGATTCCGCGTGACAACTAAAGACCAATCAGAACGTACGAGTAGTTTCTCGTCATGTCGAGTCATACCGTAACCGGTGATGTCGTTGGGGCACACATGAAGACACTACCACAGCCACTCGCCGCCCCGATTGTTCTATCGGCAGCTGGATGTGCATTCGCTTTTCGGAAATTGCTGCAATTTTGTATGTTGTCCTCCCATCTCTTTTGGGACGACCTCTTCGTCGTCCGTGGTGCCCCCTTCCGTGCAGGAACGTATTTGCAAGATCGTAAAGTCTCAATGTGTGGCCGTACCAAACTAGTTTTCACCTTTCGTTTGTTGCAAAGAGTTTAACGTACCACATAGAAAAGCGTGTGGAAGCTGTTTGACGCTAACATGAACTGTCAGACGCATCTTACGGTCTGACTAACTGCCCACCTGCAAAACCATAAATTACTTAATGTTTACCTCAAATCTTAACATATAGTTTACTTTAATGGACATGGTTAGGGTCGCTACATTGACAGCGACAATTATCTGTTATCCTTTGTAAGCAAACTGGTGAGTATATTTTCCGAAAACGTTTGGGATTCAGAAATAGATAGCCTCTCTCGGCAGGAGGATCTCATCTAAAGTGGACAGCGATCATGATCTGTCAATACGGAACAGATTAGCTGCATGTGATATGCACGATCTCCGACGCGTTGTAAGTAACGGCATGATCTCCCTTAGAACACAAATCCACATTTATCAGTAATTCGTGTTCCGAGTCCCCCATTAGGCCTCCAAAACGTGGACATTACTCAAACTTTATATATTAAAACGTCCACATGCGCAGCCATGGGTACATCCTGGACAGCCAACGGCATGACTGCCTCCGTATCGTGAAGGTATCTGCTAAAACAAGCCTCCATTCAATATCAGAAATACTTAAAACCGCTGGTGGAATTCTCTGTTCTGGCATGTCAAACAACTAGACTAGAAAATCCTCGTCCACAATATATTACTGAAATCGTTCTTCAACTTCAAAAGATTTCCCTCGACCAGCTGCAGTCACAGAAGAGGTCGTCCACACTTAGTATAACTTCAGCAGATAGCAGCTTTCAACTCTGCTCTGAATGCGGCTTGAAACGGTGCTGTATCAGTAGATTGTGGATGTGCCCGATCGACGCAAGCGGGTTTAGACCAACAGGTGAAATTGTTGTTAAACGCAAAGAAGAGGGATCAGCATCAGGAAAAGGTTATATGATGTCAGCAAAAAACGCTACAGATCCTCATTGAAGTCTCTGAAAAGCTTCAATAGTAGTGTCACCGCCTTGGAGTCCCGTGCACTAAGCCGTACCACTGGGAGCGCTAGTATCATCGATGGTGCTCAGATCGCAGAGTATAGCCATCACGGAGGCTCAGCGAAAGCGTGCTGCCATGAAAAGTAGCATGCACGATGTTTCCACAGCGGGCTTATCACATGTGTGCTCTGAATGTGGCAGTGTGTACTGTTCCAGGAGTGGTCTTTACAGTCACCAGAGAACACATCTGCAGCAATAGTATTATTCATTTGTGATGGGCAACTATTGATATTACAATTACTATCATGCTTGTCTATTTTATTTTGTGTCGTCTCGTATTTCCCGAACCGTTAGAAGTCATAAGGGCATCACATCTTACTACTGCTCTCAACGTGTCACTGATGTGTCTTATGCATGTTTCTAACTGGGCGGGGCCTATTCCTCTCCCGGCAGAACGGAAGTCCCTTCCTACTGCTAACTGTACATCGAATATTATGTATTCAAGGACAGGACGTCAGAACTGAAGTGCGAGTTGAACGTTAGTCTGTGTTAATATTTCTTAGCCATACACCAACATTGGCACTGTCAGCAAACAAGGTGAAGGTCGCCATTCTCGCCAAGCTGATTCGTATGATATCCGTTTGTGCTCAACCGTGGAAATACGACATAGGATAACTGAAGTAGCCAATGCCTTTGCCATGATTGTCAGATATTAAAACACCACAAATCAAAAGAAATAATTAATCTAAATTGAAAACCACAACACGTTTCGTTGGAAACAAATGTAATTCGTCGACCTGTGTGATTTTATGTCAATTCCGTGGCCTGTGGCTTCCATTACAGAATCAAACCCGAAAACAGAAAATACACGCTGTCGTTATGACGTCATCTTTGCTGCTCAAGCCTAGGTTATGAGAATTGTATATACAGTTTTTGAACCGAAGAGAGCAGGTCGTTGTCTTCAGACTTCGCACTGGCCACAACAGACTGAGGTACCACCTATTCAACAAATTGAAGATAGGGTGTACCGACGAATGCCCGTGCGGTACTGGTAAAATGACCACTGAACATCTGCTGCAGAACTGCCCGACATACGAGGATCAGAGAGAGCAGATGTGGCCATTGCCAGTGGAACTGCAAGACAAGCTCTATGGTAGCGGCGAGAGTCTCAGGATGACCGCCGCTTTTTTCGAAAAAATAATGGTTACAGTCTGACTGTGTACGCAGAAGAAGAAGAAGAAGAAGTATATACAGTTTGAGAAATGAATGCCACTCAAATCTTTCTTAATCTACAGGCACAATTTTCACAGTCAAGCGACCTCTGGTCTCAAAGTGGTGGGACCAGAGTGCCTGCATCCTGAATTATCTCCAGTCGCCTTGACTTAAGTCTTGCCACTGGCCCAAAGTAGTTCGGGACCAGAGAGTGAGTTTGAGGACTAAAGCAGCTTCTTCCGCAGTATAATCAAAATGTAGTGCAAATTACATCATCAAGACAAAATCCGTCTGATGATATCGCCATCGTCGCTTGTGATGGACAACTAATTAACACACGGTGTCCAACCTCTGCTACCGGCCCCAGGTTGTCCCTTTTAACTTTCTAGCCAAAGAATGAAATTCAATCAAATTTGACAGGGACATACCTTGGTGTGTGATAAACATATTGAGCTCATTTTAAATCTGCACATGTCTGTATGTTGGCCTTGACTCTCTGTTAAAACGTGCAAACCAATGCATGCATTTTAAGATCATTTGACACGGACATACCAGTAGAACACAAGGAATTACGTCTGGCTATGTTCATCACGATGGAGCTACATTCCTCACCTCATATTTCAGCATGGCTTAAATTGTTTTCTCCTTCGAACATCGTGTCATTTTAAAGTGACTTTGTCCACCACGGTCTTCTCACCTAACCCTACCTGATATCTTTCTACTTGGCATGCTGAAAGACGGGAAAGTGTTTCTCACGCCAAGGAATCTTGTGGAACTACAAGAAAATATTCGGTGGGAAAACTGAGTCTTAACTCCTGATGCTTTAGTGAATATCTCAATCTGATATATATATCTAATATCTTATTAGTGAATAACATAAAGAGGCGTATGCAGGCATGGCTTGATGCTAATGGTAACCACTTGCAACATTTAATGGGGCTCAATATGTTTCGTACACACTAATGTTTGTATATGTCACATGTAATCGAATAACGTTCGTTGGTTTACAAGTTATGAAAGAAAACCAAAGTGCCGGAAACTAGTTGGACGCCCTGAAGGTTGTAGCGTTAAGCGTTAAAATGATCGTGCTGGAATTGTTGCATGGAAAAGTGAAGTCAATAATCTGAAGTTTTGTATTACAAATCAGACATGCCGGCATATTAGTTCTGCATTTTTATTTCCTTTTGCGTAAGAAACTGATACTTTTCATTTTCTGTGTTATTTACTTCTCTTTAATGTGTAGTTAACTGCGTGTTTATACGTTTTCATTGTTTTCATTGTTAATGCTCATTACATTTTGTGACATTTATGCACATGTTTGTTTCCATAAAGCGAACACGTATGTCTCATTGGTCTGCCTTTTCATATTGATATCTATTTTTGTTTTCTGGTTTTTATTCCAAACATAAATATGTTATTTGATGCTTATTTAAATAATGTTCCCCCCACGAAGGCGAACTAAATGCTTAAAAATATTCCTATAAAAAAAGTTTCAATTATCGTTCATTCCCTTGTACTTTTAATATTTAATTTTGTATTAGTTTGTGTATATATCGAACTCAATTATTTCTCCATAGATACAAATGTTATGCGGCGTAATTACATTTCAAAATCTTATCACGCAAAAAAATCTGCTGGAGCGAAACAGTAAAATGATTGCAAATTCTTAGAAACATATTCATTTTAAGAAACTACATTTGGTGACGTCATGTGCTTTGCTTTGAAATAGACATGAGAATTAATAAATTAATTAAATGCACTATGCAGTGTTGATATGTTCATACTTTTTACACGTATCGGGAACTTGTAACATACCTGACCATATATGTCTGTTCTGTGGTGTTCCACGGTTCTAATCATGAGCTACTTTAGATAGACCGTCTGGCTCACGGGGAAAATCCAAATGAAACGTCACATTGATTGGCCGACTAAATAACGGAACTTATGTTATGATAATGTTTATAATTAATACATCCTTCACACAGAGAAAGGAAACAAATTCACGGTACAGAACACAACACATTACCGTTGAGAGTGATCCTTTCACAGAATCCTGCCCTGAAACCAACTGCATATTTATCTTTGTTTCCAAAAATTTTGCCCGAGCAGCGGCCGTTAGGCCTACTCTTTTCCATTTCCAACTGCTAAGGTATTTTTAACGTGCGTGCCACTGCACACGTGTGTCTGATCTCACTACTCAGAGATCAGGGGACATATTTACCGGATGATCCATATAAAAACATCCCGATCTTCGTCGTTATTTGAACTCGCGACCTCTAGCACCCGAGGTGAACACCTTACCTCGAGACCCACTGGGTCCTCCCCCCCCCCCCCCACCCCCATCCCCGGTAATGACTTTCAGTAATGTAAGTGAGTGCAGGAAAAAACGAAGAGTGTTATCTCGACTATTACATACATCTGCTGGTGGAAAAGGTAGATGGCCGGCCTTAATGACAACACTTTTGAAAGCAGCTGTTGGAAAGACTTGGTATCGGTCTAAAGGAGTGCCAAGGATTAATGCTGGTGTAGGGCTAGAGCAACGCGCCGAAAGCAACGCCAAACTACTGAATGAAAAATGCTATGAAACCCATGACAAGCGAACATTTTGAGCACCTGTGATTTTCTCGTTGCAGTATACGACTGCGAAACATGGACAGTTACAAATACCTCATAAAAGAATCTTTCGATTCAAAATGTTATTGAAAGGTAACTAGAATACCATGATATCAATATAATATTCAACAAGAGTTGGGCACAGAGGAGAATTCGTCCTGAAAAATTCCACTCGGAACAGACAATTGAAATACATTAGCCACATCAAAAGACACAACGGTCTTAAGCAACCGGTAATGAAACACGCGGTGAGTGCAGAAGAGGAAGAAACCAGAAAGTCGATGGCATCAAGATGTCAAGAAAATATAGAGCATCTCTGGTGCAAGCTGGGGATTTCGCAAGCGATATAATTTCTTTCTGACGAGCTGTGATGGGAGAGACGATCTGTAAAGGACATGATGTATAATGATGATGATATATATATATATATATATATATACATATATATATATGTATATATATACATATATATATATATGTATATATACACATATATATATATATATATATATATATATATATATATATATATATATATATATATATATATATATATATATATATATATAAACACGTTTGTTTGAATTTCGTTAAGTTTCAAAGGTCTCCCTGTTTCAAATCAGGCCAGTTAGACGCTAAGTCAAATCGGAAGCGAATGATGCACTTAGAGGTTGCTTGTAAACGCTGTGCACGTAGAAGAACCACCATTGTCAGCAGACAATCGAAAAGAGGAGGCTGTTAGCTACTGTTAGAGGATATCAGTCCAAAAGCAACGAAAATTACACATATTCATTACCTGCGTTAGGACCCAAAAATGGCGGCCCCTTCATCTTGCAACATGAACAATAGGCTAAACACACTTAACTACAAGTATATACAATAAAAGCCACTATCTTCCTACTCTCATTGCTAGAAGAGCGAAACCTTTCTAGATTCGCTACAATATTAATTGTAATTGGATTAAGATACTGATCAGAGGATGAGCTAAAGCGGTTAGCTACCCACAGCTCACTGCTAGCATCAGGGCCAGCGACCCAGAACTACTAAAACCTTACTACAACTCCTAGTAGTAATCCCGGATTACAGGCTGCAATAAGGCAGACTGACTAAGAAAACAGGATTGAAAAAGGAAAGCGAAAATGGTATACACAATTGCCATTTTGAAGTCGGATGTGTCGGACCGAAAGATGCAAATATCGCAATAAAACTGTAAACAACGTCACAACGAATTTCTTTTTCAGGACTACATCCTGCTAGTAACGCCCTTTTCGGGAGCTTGGTAGTCGGAATTTGAAGACGGACGAAGAGGAAGAATTTATTTTACAGCAAACCTCCTATTAAATAATATCGATTCTCTCTACGATGATGACCTGGCCATGTGGACTACTGAAAAACACAAAACTATAGCCAGCACACGAATGCAAGAGTCTGTGGCAGCCCTCGAAAGATGGTCCAAGGCCTGGCTACTAAATATAAATGAACAAAAAACGACACATACTATCTTCTCCTTATCAAACACACGGCAGCAAGTAAAACTCCAATTAAATGGAAAAGAGATACGACTAGATGAGGCTCCAACCTTCTTAGGAGTTTCCTTAGACCGACGTCTCACCTGGAAAGCGCAAATTTTAAAGACCCAGCTGAGGGTGAGGCTACGCATGTCCGTAATGAAGAAACATGAAGAGTGAGACCAGTTTTTGAATACGGCATTGCAGCTTGGTCTACAGCATCCAAATCAAACTTTGACAGAATAGGGCGCACCAAGAACCAAACAGTCCGTGTCATAACAGGAGCCCTGAAGTCCACCCAAATAAAAGACCTAGAAGCTAGGACTGGGCTACAGCGAATGGAAGACCGCTAAGACTGCAGAATCCTACAGCAAACGGAAAAATTCAAAAGAAGCATGGACCACCCGATGCATCACAGACTAAATGAGTTGGGATGCGGCAGGCTAAAAAGGAAAAGTTTCACAGTCCAGGCAAAAGAAAAGATTAAAAACAACGTTGCACTCTTAAACAAAAGATAAACTCAATACCAGCATGCTCCATCCGCTGCCTCTGGAAAGGAAGACCCGTCCCTGATATTATATGCAATATTCCCAACATCGATGACAAAAAGACACAAACAGAGGAACATAAAAAAACACATAGTTACAAATTACATCAGCCAAAAATTCCCACCAACAGCCTGGACGCACGCCTATACGGATGGCTCAGCCAAAGATGCTATTAGAAACGGGGGAGGAGGCATCACTATAAAACTAAAATGCAAAGTATACTCAGCAGCATTTTCCAATGGGAGACCCTGCAGCAACATCAGTGTCGAAGCCAGTGTCATGAGACAAGCAGCTGAAACACTTATAGACCATAAGGAGCAGGCAGAAAAGCAAGGGGTAATTTTCACAGACGACCTCGCAGTGTTAATGGCGCTCAAGAACCAGCACAAAAATGAACATCGTGCTCTGGCAGACTCGCTCGAACGCCTGTCCCAGTGCTTAAAGAAAAGCACAGTCCAGTGGATACCAGCCCACTGTAGCATTCCAGGCAACGAGGAGGCAGACAGACTCGCCAGAGAAGAAGGAATGCTACATCATAGTGATACAGAAATCACATATAATGAGATAAAAGCATTCATCAGGGCAACGTACAGTGCAAAATGGAAAAAAGACCACCCTGGCCACATAGAAAATGAAGCCTTCCATCAACTCTCCAGGCGAGACCAGGTGATAATTCTCCGACTACGCATAGGTCACAACAGACTTAGATGCTATCTGTACAACAAGTTCAAGATTGGCACTACAGACCTTTGTGCCTGCGGCACAGCCCCTATGAAGGCAGAACATATTTTTCAGTCCTGTCCACTGTATATCGACAAAAGAAGTAGCATTTGGCAACACCCAGTGTCCTTCCACGAGAACCTGTACGGAAGAGTACAGATCCTTGAGTTGACTGCTGCTTTAGTTAGAGTCATTGAAGTTTAGATCTGAAGACGAACGAGGAAGAAATAATATTGTAAATAATGTGGTCATGTTGATGCTGTCGGTGTGTTTTAGTTATTTTTCGTCATATGGTGTCCATTTTTAATACAACAATCTAACTTTCTTTAAGGTGATGTTTTTAATCACAATAAACCCATACAAAAATGTAATGAACTGGTAAATTAATAGCAACATTTTACGAGGATTCGTATCAAATTTCAATTCTCGCCAATGTGTCTAAACTGCAAGGGGCTATAGAGTTGCTAATGTAAATAATTTTAGGACATTGCTATACTGCAAACACAGTTGTTTAGTAATTTATAACAGATTCGTTTTAGTCACATTAAACTGTGTCCCCGTTATTTTATTTTTAAATATGGTGAGCGCTGGTCATTTCTACTGAAACCTGCCTCTACTTTGATTTGAAGCGTTAAGAGTGGTGGTAGTTTCTTGTGGGTCTAAATGTGTTACATAGGTCGTTGTTATCATCTGCTCTTGATGGATTTATGTGATACATTTTTGTTTTGGGGTCAGGTATCTTGCCATTCTATATCTGCAGTCCCGTCGTCTGCGAATGTTGGGTAACCTGTCTCTGTTGTGGACCCTAAAAAGGACGCTAGGTGGCGGTTTGCAGTAGCTTTCCACATATTCCTAGTGAGCTGATGATGGTGGACTGGGAGCAGCAAGTCTGTTACTCTATTGTTTGCTTACCTGCGTGTCGCTAACTAATACGATGATCATGCTGATCCACATTTCGTAAGATGCACGGTTAAGAAATATGTTTGTATGTATATATATATATATATATATATATATATATATATATATATATATATATATGAATAATTGCATGGAAGTAAGGTGGCATTAACTTTAATTGTATTTACTTTCATACCATTGATTTCATACCTTTGACTTTCATACCATTCATTTTCATACCATTCATTTTCATACCATTCATTTTCATACCATTATCTTTCATACCATTGACATTCATATCATTTATTTTCATACCATTATATTTCAGACATTATCTTCCATACCGTTAATCTTCACACCATTGTCCTTCACACCATTGACTTTCATACCATTAATTGTCATACAACTAACTTTCATACAATTGACTTCCATATCATTCATTTTCATACCATTAACATTTATGACATTAACTTTCATACCATTAACGTTCATACCATTCATTTTCACTCCACTAACTTTCATACTACTGACTTGTATATTATTCATTTTCATACCATCAAAGTTCATATCATTGACTTTCAAACCATTTATTTTCATACCACTAACTTTAATACCACTAACTTTCATGCGACTGACTTTTAACGCCCTTATTCCTAGTTTGAATAACTGAAATAATATACAGCCTGGAATTTGAAGACGAGACCTTTGGGTGACGAAAGCAAGAGAGATGAGATACGATTCAAGACCAGTTGGATGCCCCCCAAGATGTACAAGTGGATCAACCACTACCTCAAACAAAGAACGGCCAGAGTCCAAGTACAAGGGCAGATGAGCAAAAAGGTGACACTCGAGCAGGGAGTACCCCAAGGGGGAGTATTGTCACCCACACTCTTCCTGGTATATATAAACGATATTACAGAGAATATACCAAGAAGAGTCCATAGCTCAATGTTTGCAGACGATCTGGCTATGTGGACCTCTGAAAAAAATCTCACCATAGCAAGAAATCGGATGCAGACGGCCCTAACATCGCTGGAAGAGTGGGCGAACTCATGGCTGGTCAAAATAAACGAGGAGAAAACCACGTGCACAATATTCTCGCTCTCATTAAAACCCCAAAGGACCAAATTAAGCCTAAATGGCAAAATCATGCAGCCAAACGACAACCCAACCTATCTGGGAGTCACATTTGATCGGCGCATGACATGGAAAAGTCAGATTGAGAGAAACCGAATGAAAGCCAGAGAAAGAATGGCGATCATGAGGAAACTTGCTGGCACAAGCTGGGGAGCAGACGAATGCATACTAAAGAAACTGTACACTGGAAGAGTGAGACCAGTTCTCGAGTATGGCATTGCGGCATGGACAACAGCAGCGAAGGCGAACTTCGATAAAGTTAACGAACTTCAAAACCAAGCCATGAGAATTATAACAGGTGGCATGAAGTCAACGCCAATTGTAGAACTTGAAAAGATTACAAAACTGCAATCCATGACCGACAGACGAGACTGCAGAGCCCAGCTGCAGTCAGAGAAACTCCGAAGACTGACGGACCACCCAATGTACCAGAGACTAAACAATTTGGGAACTGGGAAACTAAAGCGGAGAAACTTTGCAGAAATAGCCAAAGCAAAGATGCACGAAGATCCCATAAACGCACTAACAACACCAAAACCCATCACTACTGTACGAAAACCTACTTGGAGGCAGGATATATTTCCAGAGGTGGTAGAAAATATACCAGGTATTGCAAACAAAAACTGCCAGACTGAAAAAGAAAGGAGAGACACTACCCTAAGCTTCATAACGAAAAGCTACCCAAGCATGGACTGGACCCATGCATACACCGACGGTTCTGTAACAAACACTACACAGAACGGAGGGGCAGGAGCATTCCTGAACCTACCAAATGGCAGAAAAATAACACTGTCATTCGCTACTGGTAAGTACACAAGCAATTTCAGAGCGGAGGCAGAGGCACTGAGGGCGGCAGTGGAAGAAATGGTAACACACAGTGAAAATGAGAGCCATATAGTCCTGCTGACAGATGCTCTCGCCGTAGTCACAGCGCTAAAAAGCCAGAAAAACACTGAGCTTAATGACTTAAGAGCAGCACTCTGCAAACTGTGCCAGCAGTCCGCACCAAAAAGGGTAGTGGTACAGTGGGTTCCGTCACACTGCAACATCCAAGGCAACGAGGAGGCAGACAGACTGGCAAAAGAAGGTGCAAGGCTACCACAAACAGATACCAGTATGACGTACGAAGAGTCAAAACGGCTTATCAAAGCCAGGTACATGACCAAATGGGAAACCGAACATACTGGTTACACCAAAAACGATGCCTATTACCAGTTGAACCGAAGAGAGCAGGTCGTTGTCTTCAGACTTCGCACTGGCCACAACAGACTGAGGTACCACCTATTCAACAAATTGAAGATAGGGTGTACCGACGAATGCCCGTGCGGTACTGGTAAAATGACCACTGAACATCTGCTGCAGAACTGCCCGACATACGAGGATCAGAGAGAGCAGATGTGGCCATTGCCAGTGGAACTGCAAGACAAGCTCTATGGTAGTGGTGAGAGTCTCAGGATGACCGCCGCTTTTTTCGAAAAAATAATGGTTACTGTCTGACTGTGTACGCAGAAGAAGAAGAAGAAGAAGATGCCCCCCAAAAAGTGTCACAACTGAACAATACTTTCGTCATGCAACACGTGTGCCTATTTTAATTGTGTTTCTGTTTTTTGTTTGTTTTTGTGTTCGCCTTATTTCTATAATCCCCAAGGCGGTGTCCCTTGCATTGTGTTTTTTATTTTGCGCCTGTCGGCCCAGTTCATCGGACTTCAACATGCATTGTATGTAAGGGTCTGCTTCTGCCTGCATTTTCTAAACGTTTGCTTCCACGAGGTAACGGCCGGTGCTGTGATGTTGATTGAACCCAGCACCTTCGAGTTGTGAGCCGTGTCACTTAACCACTAGCCCACGCCGCCCCCACTTGTGACTATGAAAAATAGGCCATGGGCGGTCAGTACATATTTACGGCACAATTACGTCATGACTTTCATGGCATCAGATAAACACCATTCAGAACGTCAATGCGTGTGTCGCGGTACGACACACATTGATAGAAGTAGTTTCAACTAAGGAACGTGGTAATAAACGGAATATGTGAAAACTGTCATGAAGTTTGTTGTAAAAAAGAAATGTTTGTTGGAGACAGCAATCATCAAGTTAGATCAGGCCAGGTCATCCCGCAACCTGTAAAGTCGCTGGGGCACCCATGAAGACATCCCACCACTCCCCGCTACTACTCTATACCAGTCACGATATCCTGCCGTACCAAACGAGTTTCCATCTTTTAACTGTTGCCAAGAGATCTTCAAAAGGTTCTATAGTTGTTGAAAGTCGTTCTCGCATTTCCTCAAGTGTTCTTCTGTGTTTGTATGTGACGTTTAGAAGTCTTCCGGAACATTTAATCTTCAATGCCTGTATCTTTCGCTGCAGTGAGTTGTAATTGTCCAAGTCTCACAGGCATAAATTAATGTTGAAAGGACTAATGTATACATTAATCTAATTTTCGTGCATGTGGGTAACCATTTATCTTACCAGATTAACTTAAGCCGTGCAAGAGCCGCTATTGCCTGTGCTATTCTAGCCAACACCTCACATTTTATTCCTTCATCACTGACAATTGAGCCCAGATATTTAAAACTGTCGACCACTTCGAGTTCCTGGCCATTAGCGTTTACCCCTGTTGAAGACTTTGGTGTTGTTGATCATTAATTGTGTGTAGAGCTACCGGGCATTATTCGCTACGAGACCAGATGTTACGACACTGGGTGAAGACAATGGCAGTAGGTCAGCTAATGGAGTTACTATTCCTTAGAACTAAAACATCGTTCAGACCCAGTTATCTATATCAACAGATCACGTCTTTCATGAAAGATCATTCTTAAATTGTGTGATCAGTGAAGTATTGTATGCTCCAATACACTCAGAAAAGTCACAAAATCATCATCGCCATTATCATGAAAATCATTATCATGTGTGGCATGCACCATACCTAATTATGGTCGATGATTATTTCTTCTTCAGAAGGGATCTCTAACTTAACCAGCATTGAGGGCCACACAATGACATGTCAACTAATCAAGAGCCACACGCCACAGATAAATATATAATCAACCGTGTACTTACATTATCATACACCAACTAATTTGCAAATTAATGAGCAAGGCCATAATAATGACGTTTACAATCATCCTTCTTCTTCTTCTTCTGCATCCAAAGTCTGCATGTAGATTATTTTAGCGAGTTAGGAGCTACTCGAAACAATTGTGTGGATCAGATATCCACACCAAAACATGTCCGTTTTGCGTAGAGCACACATTTTCAACAAATGCACGCCAAGTCCAGTGCCATCAATTCCATATCAGTCTACATCTTGAGTGTATCATATATATTTTTCTCGAGCTCAGATTTCCGTGTGTGTGTTTGTCAGCCTTTACTTTTGTGTCACATGGATTCCAGAACAGAGACTTTCTTGTAATGGGATATATATTTATTTCATTTCAGCGAAAGTTTGCACTTTAATATATATGCATGTCTGAGATATAACGGTGTGTCTTGGTAACCCCTTTCATCTTTTCACCTGAATCATGCCATCTAGTTTCTTCTATAGAAGACTTTGATGTTGCATATTGCGTCCCATTCAACTCAATCTTTGTTTATGTATCATTTTCTAAACGTCTTTCCCCGCCTACCTCAGTGAATTAGATCTACGAAGAAGAAGAAGAAGAAGAAGAAGAAGAAGAAGAAGAAGATCTTCTTTCTGTCCAAATCGCTCTTTTTATTCTAAAGCTTCCAATGTATTTTCATTCGCATTTGCCAGAGTTCATGTTTCAGCCCGACACACGGCAATTGACCATACAGGATTAGTGATTATTGGTTTTCTTAGACCTTTCTTGATATTCTTTGAAGTTAGCAATTGATGTTTTCTGTGAAGGCCTTATTTTTCCAATGCAATACTTGTCATCATTTCAGTCTTATTGCGGGAATATTCTGTAAATGATTGCACTAAATGTGTAAACCTCTGTACTTGTTCGATTATTTCTCCATTGAAGATAATAACAAATAACATAACACTTCGAAAAAAGGTTGACCTGTTTTCAAGTCGATGAGATTTTTGCTAGATAACTATGAGGTGTGTTCACATGAAATACGACCGAACTGCACCAAGTGAACTAAACAATGATGCGTATGATGACGTCACAGTTGGTGTAAACCCCACGTATCAAACGTCAAGGTTACAACATTATCATTATCTTCCTAACCATAGTTTCCTCAGCAGACCGTTAAAAACATGGCGGGTGTGATACGGAATCCGTCCAGAGTTGATCAGCGAGCAGTGATTCGGTTTCTAACAGATAAAGGATGTCGACCAGTTGACATTCATTGCATAATGCAGGCAGTGTATGGTGAAAAACGTGTGTCGAGGCCAGTGAAGAACTGGACAACGATGTTTAAGGAAGAATGTGAGTTAACGAAAGATGTTTTGAGACCAGGTTAGATGCATATTGTTGCGTCAGAAGATGCCAGTGTCAAAATTGATGCAGCAATTCGAGCTTACCGTCGCCGGAGCTTACGTTCACTAGCAGAGGCATTTCTTGTGTCGCTAGGGACAGCTAAAATGGTGTTTATCTAGAAACTGAAGTATCGGAAGGTGTATTAATAATGGGTACCTCGGTTGCTAACCAACCACCATAAGGATAAACACGTTGGATGGAGTTTGATCTGGGGTAGTTGTCTCGCCGCCGCGATTCAATCTCAACCAGTGTTCGTAAAGCGATCTCAGTCCCGCCAGACGGAGCGAAAGCGCGGGCTTGCGGGAAAATGCTTGCCCGCCTTTCCCCGTAGAGGTATCGGGAAGCGGTTTTTGGTGTCCTGGCCTCAAAAGAGGTGCGCTGCTCTGGCCCGTAACGAGAAACTTTGACAGTCGGTGGTGATTTTTCGAAGGCTTATAGCAGAGCTCGACAGTTCGTCTCGCTGGTGGTTAGACTCTCGCAAAGAGCTTGTGACCGGCAAATGGAAAGCAGGAATCGTGCCTGAAGGCCATGTGTTCTCCCGGGGACCAACCCTCGAGAGAAAGGCAGGCCGGCAGGCCAAATTGTCTCTAGTCCCAGTGAAATTCATCGCCGGGGTCGTTGGGATCCGTTCTGCACAGAGCTCTGCCATCCCTCATCGAGCGAGCCCGGTCGGTCGGTGGGTCGTCTGGTGCGTGTAGGGGCCCCTGTCAGGCGGTCCTAGGTCGACGGAGTGAGGGACGGGGGGAACAACCGTCCGTCCGTTCGTCAGTCGATCCCTGCAGCCGTCCCAGTGAGGCTTTTTACACACCCGTCCTCCGCCGACCGGTGTGTGCGGTACGTACGTCTCCGACAGATATTTGGTTGATCCTGCCAGTAGTCATATGCTTGTCTCAAAGATTAAGCCATGCATGTCTAAGTTCACACTGTCTCACGGTGAAACTGCGAATGGCTCATTACATCAGTCGAGGTTCCTTAGATGACACGATCCTACTTGGATAACTGTGGCAAATCTAGAGCTAATGCATGCTTACCAAGCTCCGACCCTCGCGGAAAGAGCGCTTTTATTAGTTCAAAACCAATCGTCGTTTCCCCTCGAGGGGTTGCGGCGTCCCCACTGGTGACTCTGGATAACTTTGTGCTGATCGCATGGCCTCATGTGCCGGCGACGCATCTTTCAAATGTCTGCCCTATCAAATGTCGATGGTACGAGACATGGCTACCATGTTTGTAACGGGAAACGGGGAATTAAGGTTCGATTCCGGAGAGGGACCATGAGAAACGGCTACCACATCCAAGGAAGGCTGCAGGCGTGCAACTTACCCACTCCCGGCACGGGGAGGTAGTGACGAAAAATAACAATACGGGACTCTTTCGAAGCCCCGTAATTGGAATGAGTACACTTTAAACCCTTTAACGAGGATCTATTGGAGGGAAAGTCTGGTGCCAGCAGCCGCGGTAATTCCACCTCCAATAGCGTATATTAAAGTTGTTGCAGTTAAAAAGCTCGTAGTTGGATCTCAGGCGCAGGCGGGTGGTCCGGCTCGCGCCGGTTCACTGCCCGTTGTCTCCTGCCCTACCGTCTGCCGGCTCTTCGCTGAGCGTCCTTGGTGGCCGGCTCGTTTACTTTGAAAAATCAGAGTGTTCAAAGCAGGCCTCGGCTGCCTGAATAATGGTGCATGGAATAATGGAATAGGACCTCAGCTCTATTTTGTTTGTTTTCGGAACTGGAGGTAATGATTAACAGGGACAATCGGGGGCATTCGTATTGCGGCGTTAGAGGAGAAATTCTTTGATCGTCGCAAGACGAGCTACTGCGAAAGCATTTGTCAAGAATGTTTTCATTAATCAAGAACAAAAGTCAGAGGCGCGAAGACGATCAGATACCGTCGTAGTTCTGACCATAAACGATGCCGAATAACGATCCGCAGGAGTTGCTTCGATGACTCTGCGGGCAGCTTCCGGGAAACCAAAGTGTTTGGGTTCCGAGGGAAGTATGGTTGCAAAGCTGAAACTTAAAGGAATTAACGGAAGGGCACCACCAGGAGTGGAGCCTGCGGCTTAATTTGACTCAACACGGCCAAACACTGAAATGATTGACATGCCGATAGCACTTTCGTTGGGTCTAATATGGAACGGGTGCTGGAATTATACCCTCGAAAATCTGGGGCTATCCTCTCGGTTGCGTGACTGTCCAGCATCCAGTGTTCGTTAAAGGAATTGACGTAAGGGCACCACCAGGAGTGGAGCCTGCGGCTTAATTTGACTCAACACGCAAATAATGTAGAACGACTGACAAATCGAGAGCTTTTCGTTGGGTCTAATAGTTAACGTGTGCTGGTATTAGACCCACGAAAGACAGGTCAGCTCTCTAACCTTCTAATGAAGGAACGCTACGGAAATCGTGTCTTAACCCCGCAGAAACCGCAGGTTCCAGATACCTGGTCACTGACAAACAAAAGCCCTCGATTAATTCGTCCTGGCCAAATAGTGAACGGGTGCTGGAAATAGACCATCGGAAGACAGGTCAGTTTTACCCTACAAATGACAGGGCGTTGCTACGGAAATCCTGCTCAACTCGAGAGGAGCCGCAGACATTTGGTTCACGTACCAGGCTGATAAGCCAATGGCGCGAGGCTAACATGTGAGGGATTACGGCCGGACGCCTGTAAGCCGGAATCCCGCCCAAAATCTCAGCACCACTGCAATGGGAGGCTTCGATATGCTCGAGACCTGGGGATCGCGCCTCAACCCTACCAGGTCGAGCCACAGAAAGAGGTCTCTTCCATCCGCCGATTAAAGCGGGCGAATAGCTGCTCGATATTCACCCTATATGGCGATGGGGTGCGAAACCACTAACATAAGACTTAGTTCTTGGTCGGGGTGTCGAAAACAGTAGAGCAGCCACCTCACTGTGAACTGTCGATACTCATTCCTTGACCACGAGATATGTCCGCAAACCAGGCGAACAACATCTCCGTTACATTACCAGGCTTGTCCCCTGGTTAAATGGACTTCTGCTTCCTTCGATCTCTACCTCTGTACGCTATCAGCTATACCAATGGACGCAAAGAAGATGCAGACTAGGGGACATTGCACACCTGCCCCACTGTGTCAACATCCCAGGTGGCGGGGAATGCTAGGCGTACCATCCCTGCATAAAAGCCAAGAAAATAAAGGGAGCAAAGAGATACCCCACTCACATGCAAATGCTACGTTTCTGGCAGGACGTGACGATCCTGGAATACAGACACACTGGACTGCCTCTCTTCCGGGTAAACCAGTCCATATCATATATTATCTCATATATCATCACCGCACCCTATAGACACGAGTAGTGAAGACTCGTTAGTCTGGTAAGACAACTTCCATAAGAGAGACAACTCTGATCACAAACAACTGCTGCCTTGCAGATAGGCTGGGGACATCCAAAGGCTAAGGAGGGCATCCCTACAGAAACGCCTGTTGAAATCGGATGCACGGGGCAAAAAGCCTAACGAAACAGTGCAACGTAAATCGAAGTATGATGATAGTACAACCGATCAGAAAAACGTATGGCGCTCATTCTACGGAGTCCCGCCAGGCAGCGAGAGTGCCGGGCCTCACACCTCGAATAGGCCCATCCTTTACTACTGGTGTTCACCCACCCATGTGTCCTGGAGTAAAGGCACGTGGCTATGGGGCAATTCCTATTGACCAAAAACTCAAGACCCTCAAAATACTACAGTGGAATGCGGAGGGTGTCGTTAAAAAAAAAGCTTTCCCTAACAAATCACCTGCATGAAGGTAAGATTGACGTGGCATGTATCCAGGAAACGCACCTCAACAATAACCATACATTCTCAATCAGAGGAAACCAGACCTTCCGTCTCGATAGAGAAGGTCACAAAGGAGGGGTCCTGATACTGACTCGTAACTACATACCGAGTAGCGCGGTATCTGTCAATCCCGCCGGACAAGCAGAAATTGTAGGATTTGACATAATTGCTCAAGAGACGAAGCTCCGCATTTTCAATCTGTACGGACCACCAAATAAAGACCTATCGCTCTTTAGTATGGAAGTCAAAGACTCCAACTGCATAGTAGTTGGAGACTTCAACAGCCACTCGGAGAGATTGGGATACTTGGACACAGACAGCAGAGGTGACAAAGTGGAAAATGGGAGATAGACACAAATCTATCCCTAATCAATAGGCCGGAGGATAGCCCTAGTTTCTATTCCAGAACATGGCATACCACCTCGACTCCAGAATTGGCCTTCTCCAAACAGGACATACACCATAAAATAGACCACCAGGTGCTAAACCAATTGGCAGGTAGCGACCACACGCCGATCAGGCTAGACAATGATTTGGAAGTAGGACCACAGGAAACAAAACCGCTCCCACGTTGGGACATATTTGCAATCCTGACAGATGGGCTGTGTGAAACCATCAACACACGAAACAACAAAATGAAGCCCATGGTGGAAAGCCTAAGCAAGGCAATAATGCAAGCCGCCACTGAAACCACCAAAAGAGGGGCTAGGAAAAACTATAAGCCCTATTGGAATGATGACTTGCAAAAAGCGGAAGATGCAGTCACAAATGGTAGGAACATGGCAGAGCGAGAACAATCTATGGAGGCAAATATCGCCCTCAAAGCCGCCACGGCGAAATACAAATACACTCTAAACCAAACAGCAAGAGAAAGCTGGAAAAACAAAACTGGAAGCTTCAACCTAGACAAAGAAGGAAACAAACTATGGAAGCTAGTCAGAGCCATGAACGACGAAACCCCTTCAAATAAACAAAATTACCATCAAGCAGGGCGAAAACTTGCTCACTGGAAAAAAAGCCGCAAACTCTTTTGTCGAACACTATGCCAGAGCAAACCACATCGAGGTCCCTGCAGATAGGCATACAGACATTAGTGAAGAGCAAAAGGGGCACGACAACATCAATACGGCATCAGAAGAGCATATGATGGCCAAATTAACAATGAGTGAAATGGAAGAGGCCATGAGAACATTAAAGAAAAGGAAATCTCCCGGAAAAGACGGGTTAACAAACGAAATGCTGATGGGGCTGGGCCAAACAGCGAAGAGGAAACTGCTATCAGTCCTGAACCAAAGCTGGAAAAGGGGTATTGTACCCCAGGCATGGAAAGACGCAGTACTTGTACCAGTACCAAAGAAAGGAAAAGACAAAACAGAACCAAATGGATACAGGCCTATCAGCCTACTGAGCTGTGTCGGCAAACTGATGGAACGTATGATAAACACCAGACTGATGTGGCATCTGGAAGAAAAACGAATACTAATTCCACAGCAAGCAGGCTTTAGACAGCACAGATCCACTGAGGACCAGGTCATCCTCATAGCCCAGGAAATAGAAGATGCCTACCAGGCACAGAAACACACAGTAGCGGTTTGGGTGGACCTGGAAAAGGCATTTGACAAAGTCTGGAAAGACGGACTTAGAGTCAAGCTAAGAAGAAGTGATGTTTGTGGGAGAATGTACAAGTGGATCAACCACTACCTCAAAAAAAAAGAACAGCGAGAGTCCAAGTACAAGGGCAGATGAGCAAAAAGGTGACACTCGAGCAGGGAGTACCCCAAGGGGGAGTACTGTCACCCACACTCTTCCTGGTGTATATAAACGACATTACAGAGAATTTACCAAGAAGAGTCCATAGCTAAATGTTTGCAGGCGATCTGGCTATGTGGACCTCTGAAAAGAATCTCACTATAGCAAGAAATCGGATGCAGCAGGCCCTAACATCGCTGGAAGAGTGGGCGAACTCATGGCTGGTCAAAATAAACGAGGAGAAAACCACATGCACAATATTCTCGCTTTCATTAAAACCCCAAAGTACCAAATTAAGTCTAAAGGGCAAAATCCTGCAGCCAAACGACAACCCAACCTATCTGAAAGTCACATTTGATCGGCGCATTACATGGAAAAGTCAGATTGAGAGAAACCGAATGAAAGCCAGAGAAAAAATGGCAATCATGAGGAAACTTGCTGGCAAAAGCTGGGAGCAGACGAAGGCATACTAAAGAAACTGTATACTGGAAGAGTGAGACCAGTTGTCGAGTATGGCATTGCGGTATGGACAACAGCAGCAAAGGCGAACTTCGATAAAGTTAGCAAACTTCAAAACCAAGCCATGAGAGTTATAACAGGCGGTATGAAGTCAACGCCAATTGTGGAACTTGAAAAGATTACAAAACTGCAATCCATGATCGATAGAAGAGACTGCAGAGCCCAGCCGCAGTCAGAGAAACTCCGAAGACTGACTGACCATCCAATGCACCAGAGACTAAACTATTTGGGAAATGGGAAACTAAAGCGGAGAAACTTTGCAGAAATAGCCAAAGCAAAGATGCACGAAGATCCCATAAACGCACTAACAACACCAAATCCCATCACTACTGTACGAAAACATACCTGGAGGCAGGATATATTCCCAGAGGTGGTAGAAAATATACCAGGTATTGGAAACAAAAACTGCCAGACTGAAAAAGAGAGGAGAGATACTACCCTAAGCTTTATATCGACAAACTACCCAAGCATGGACTGGACCCATGCATACACCGACGGTTCTGTAACAAACACTACACAGAACGGTAGGGCAGGAGCATTCCTGAACCTACCAAATGGCAGAAAAATAACACTGTCATTCGCTACTGGTAAATACACAAGCAATTTCAGAGCGGAGGCAGAGGCACTGAGGGCGGCAGTGGAAGAAATGGTGACACATAAAGAAAATGAAAGCCATATAGTTCTTCTTACAGATGCTCTGACCATAGTCACAGCGCTAAAAAGCCAGAAAAACACTGAGCTTAATGACTTAAGAGCAGTGCTCTGTCAACTATGCCAGCAGTCCGCACCAAACAGGGTAGTGGTACAGTGGGTCCCATCACACTGCAACATCCAAGGCAACGAGGAGGCAGACAGACTGGCAAAAGAAGGTGCAAGACTACCACAAACAGATACTAGTATGACGTACCAAAAAAGATGCCTATTACCAGTTGAACAGAAGAGAGCAGGTCGTTGTCTTCAGACTTCGCACTGGCCACAATAGACTGAGGTACCACCTATTCAACAAATTGAAGATAGGTGGAACCGAAGAATGCCTGTGTGGTACCGGGAAAATGACCGCTGAGCATCTGCTGCAGAACTGCCCGACATACGAGGATCAGAGAGAGCAGATGTGGCCATCACCAGTGGCAACACAAGACAAGCTTTATGGCAGTGTCGAGAGCCTCAGGATGACCGCCGCTTTTTTCGAAAAAATAATGGTTACTGTCTGACTGCGTACGATGAAGAAGAAGAAGAAGATGGAGTTTGAACCACTTGCTGATATTCATAGACGACTGTCATTCGTTTCTTATGCACATAGTGGCAGGTGATGAATCGTGATATCACAACTTTGGGCCGAGCAGCAAAACTGCAAGCATGCGAAAGAAACATCTCGGATCACCTATTTTTTTAAAAATCCAGTCACATTTCCATATAAGGTCATGCTGACATCGTTATTTGATCATGAAGGATATTTGTTGGTAGACTTTAAAGAGCCTGTCGTGAACATTAATGCAATCCGCTACAACGACACTAGAAACGCTAGATACAGCAATCAAGAATAAACGACCCGGCATGCATTCGTGTGGTGTGATTCTGTTGTACGACAATGCGCGTCCACATGTCGCGAACATTGTTCAGAAAGCGTTAGCACAGAAAAGGTGGAAAGTACTGTTTCACCCATCCCACAGCCCTTATATGTCCCCTTGTGACTTCCATTTGTTCGGACCTTTACATATAATTTATGAAGGGACGAAGATTCGACTCCGATGCAGACGTTATCGCCTCGGTGACCAGGTGGTTCAAAGAGCAACGACAATAAATTTTTTTTTTTCAGACGGCTTCGGCCGTCTACCCAAGCAATGGGATGCGTGTCTAAATGCTTATGTAAACTTTTTCTAACACTATGGAATATTTGCTTCATATTTATTCTATATTTAATTCGGTCACATTAGATGATCCATCTTTCATATGTTTGTAATAATGACACTGGGACCGGTTTCATTTTAAGACAATATTTGGCAGTATAAAGTTATGGAATATATTGATGTGAGTGATGTCAATATTGAACAAAACACACACGGTATCATAGCTGGAAGTTGAGCAGAAGATGATATTTTGGTATATCATAAATGCTCAGGACATAGTCTATGAGAGCTAATGTTCATTGTGTAGTCTTATCATGTGGGGGAGTAGAGGTGAAAGGTTTGCATGATATTCCGTAAAATAAGAGATGATGTTTGTGGTAGGTATGTGGCGTCATTAATATGTTATGGCTCCTTTTGTGTAAATGACATTTCTTCATCTAGGACACCGATGTTTTAACGATCGCTCGTGAGCTACTGGTAGCTCATAACGGTACTTTCGGTAGCTAGTGAGAAATATGTACTTGGAATACTTGCAATTCTGGTATTCAAACAGGCATGTTAATGTCTCTTTCCAGGTAGCTGAAGGCATCGGCTATACGTATTTGGTATTTTAAGACTTACTGTGGCTTACAGGCCTGGGGAAAGGTAAAATTAATTTTGGTAGATTTTTTTAATTGAATTTTGTCCTGGCAGCTTATTCTTTTGGATTAACTGCCAAAGAATTTTTAACATGGGACTTCGATCTCACTCCTCAGAGATCAAGGACAATTTTTACCAGAATATCCACGTGAAAAAAATATCGGTCTCCACCGTGATTCGAATCCGTGACTTCCGGTACTTGAGGCGGACGCCTTACATCGAGACCACTGAGCCATGTAAGGAAAATTTGCCTAACATTATTGAACTCCCAGTTTTAATTGGCAAACGTATTTGCTCTAAATCGAATTGACAGTTCGATGTGAAGCCAACAATTGCGGCCAAGGTTTGTACGCAACGAAAGCCGTCGTGCTAGTAAGTCCAATAATAACTGAAAAGACACACGACGAAAGCAGAAACGTATTATACACTTGAACAAACACATACAAGATACACAATGAATGTGGCTACAGAAAAAAAAAACAATATAAAGGCTGACATACGAAAATCTTAATAACTTTTCGTTTGGATTGACAAATTACGCAACCAAAGGTAAACGTATTGTTATTGAACATTAATGCTATTCTTCTCACTAACTTTCATTTAAAAGAAATCGGAAGTATTGGTGTATCTAAGAATACACATCTTCAATTTGCTGTATAAAAGTGAACGAGGCAGAACTAAAACAAGTGCACTCATTTCAATACATTGGCACACACATAGCAGTTCTTATGGGAAATCCTAGTCTTAATCGACCTGTACTTCTACAGGGGTGGATGAAACTGTGCAGGTCCCATCTCTGACGTGAGCTGGATGTATCTGGGATGAGGATTTCCTGCTTAGTTGGCTAGGCTCAAGCAGTTTGTTGCTCCGCTGTGTTTGGACAATGGCTACAGAGGGTGGTTAACCGGTGAAGGAGTCCATCATAAAAGAGAAATGTAGACCCGCAGCTTGTTAGGCGCCATTTCCGCTGCTCTTAACAATTCACCTGACCATGGTCGGTGTTATGCGATGTCACACAGTGACAACATGCTCTCTGTGGGGGCAGTGATGCTATTCTTGTATGTTTCAAACACAAAGACCTCGGCATAACACTCAGGGTGGAAAAAAAAATTGTGAAATAAATAATAGAATAGCCAAGGCTAAATTGACTTTCAGAGTATGAGGGGGATCTTTATCAACAAAAGACTATCACTAGATTTAAGGAAGATAGTTCTTGGCTGCTACTTGGAACCAATACTGACATATGGTAGCGAGACGTGGACAATCAGCAGGCACGTACGGGATCATTGGATAAATGGACACGTGGTTCTTATAGAAGAATGTTGAAGCTTCTATGGACTGTAAAAATATCATATAACGTGGTTCTTGAGAGCCACAAGCATTACGCCAGCTTATGGCAAATATCAAGACAAGGCAGTCAT
This sequence comes from Ariolimax columbianus, assembly GCA_036924085.1. Lineage (NCBI taxonomy): Eukaryota > Metazoa > Mollusca > Gastropoda > Stylommatophora > Arionidae > Ariolimax > Ariolimax columbianus. Next base: position 33,940,253 of record JAVGWX010000005.1, read on the forward strand.
TCTTTTCCAGGGTATGTTAAGACAAGAGGCTGGTTGGAACACAATGTGACAACGAGCAGACAATCTGACAAGAAGTACACAGGGAGGCAAAGAGAGACTATCATACGTCTTGAAGGCATGACATGAGTGGCGATCAACGGCCGGACTGCTAAATGACACAGGTGGAAATGGAGGTCCATGATCGCCAACGTTAACTGGCAGTGCACTTGGTGATGACGATGATGATGATGATGATGATACTGCATTTCAATTTTTTTTTATTAATGTAATTTTGTTTAACCTCTGAACACTTTTATATATTTAAATTAATAAAATCATTTCATAATTTTTTGTGAGAGTAATTTATATCGGCATGTTACGTTACTATTGTAAAATGAATGTTCTAATTTCATGCCTTAGTGTATGTTAAGCATTTGTACACGTTCTTATACTTGTCAATACATGAAATAGTAACATAATTTGAAAAGGTTGCTTGCATTCTTATTGAGTTTGGCGACCACAGATCCAAGAGGAATAGGCGATGCTTCTAAAAAAAATACGACATATAAAATAGGCTATGGAGAGCGGAAGCAACAATTTTTACAAATTTACTGAAAGTTTGCTGAAACATGATGTATTCCGTAACGTTTGCAGACATATTTTCTAAATGCAAAGGAAACGTGAAGGGTTCAGGCAAGAACGATACATATTCCAGTTATAATTTGGTCTTATGCGAGTATAGACACGAATTTCTGCTTATTCGTGCCATCTTGACAATGGTATTCTTTGGTTAGGGTTACTATTAGAATCAAGGCTTGAGTTAGGGTTGGAATTAGGGTTAGGGTTAAGATTAGGATTAGAAACAAGGCTAGAGTTAGGGTTAGGATTAGGGTTAGGATTAGGATTGTGGTTATGCTTATGATTAGGGTTACACTTACGATTATGATAAGGGTTAGGGTTAGGAACAAAGCTGGAGTTAGGGCTATGATTAGGGTTAGGGTTACGACTAAGGTTAGGGTTAGGTTCAAGGCTAGAGTTAGGGTTACGACTAGGGTTAGGGTTAGGTTCAAGGCTAGAGTTGAGGTTAGGAATAGGTTTAGAGTTATGTTCCGGATAAGGGTCAGTGTTAGGATTAAGTTTAAGGTTAGGATTAGGGTAATGATGAGGGCTATAGTTAGTTTTACGGTTAGGGATAGCTTATCTTTTTCACTTCTTTACTTATCAACGACTTTAATTATTAATTTGAAATAAATATATTTCAACCTGTCCTCCTCTTAACCCTAAATGGAATATCCCGTTACAGTCATCTCCTGTCAAGTGTTTACAATAGGAACACGGTGAACTCTATTTGGGGTGAATTTAGAGGCAATACAGATGATGATAATGATGAATGATGTTGGTAAAAAAAAGTGCATCAGAAGCGTCCTGTCTCCCCCCCCCCCCCCCCCCACCCCCAAAAATGATACTTGGCAAATGTCTAAGTGAGGCATTACATACACAAATCAGAAAGAAGTCGCTCAAATTCCTCTGGCGTGTCATGAACAAAGGAATTTTAGAACCCTGACAAAATTGTCTGTAAAATAACAAAAGAAATACGGGAGAGAACTTAATCAGCAGTGTTAATATCTTGACATGGAAAAGAGTCAACAACAGAAATGTTAAACATCGCCATGGCTTGAATTGTATAGACACATGATCGCTGTGACAATTGTCGTGACACTTAATAATGAAGCACGTTACTTGTTATATAGAACATTCGCGTTTGTCCAGACAGCCGCATAAAGCTCTGGAATTCTTACCTGAAATGAGATTCGCTATCGGGCACACCTTTAATATTTGCCACAGTCCACATCAAGGACGGTCTAGTCTTTTTATGTATATATCCATGAATGATTTTATGTGTGCTTGTGTGGGTGTATTTGTGTGCATATATATATATATATATATATATATATATATATATATATATATATATATATGTGTGTGTCTGTGTGTATCTAAATGTTGTTAAAGCCAGAGGTGGGGTTGAGGATGAACCCTTAACATCAACTGAATGATCTCATTGTGTGGGTCTCATTTAGCCTCTGACAAAAAAATCCATCTCTTTGCTTTCGCGGCATAACTGTTTTGAGTATCAGGATACGGGGCCTAAGGCGAGCCACTGGCGCCTTAAAGTCAAACGTTTCGGACAGATGGGACTCGAAAGCATTGGAGGGCAGCTCATCTAGGAGAAGCATGAAAACTATAATTTCAAATCATCTGAAGACTTGCAGATAAGATATTGGAGTATCTTGCTAGTTTTTGTCAGATATGGCTGTACAACCGGGTTTCTGATAACTCTGATAGTTGGTCAGCGTCTACCTGAACGGACAACCGACGATGTGCCAAGGAGCACACGCAACAAGAATATACAATGCCTTATCCTAGAGCTAGGAAAGGCAACCTCATGTGAGTGTTGTTGCAGAGCAGACCCGGCCCTTAACCTTGGTTGGTGGCTGGTCTAGGAGTAAAGCTTGACAGGTGAACATATAGAGCAATGGGAAAAAAACATGAAAAAAAAACTAGTAAAAGTTGATTAAGGTTGAGCTTAATCAAAATTTAAAAATGGGTATGGTCAGATACCGCACCGAGACGAGAACACAAACAAAACCTACGTTACGACCAATAGGCCTTCATCAGGGACAACAACACTGAACTAACAAAACAACATATAAGAAAAAATGGTCAACTCATCTGTTTCAGGTAGGAGACCGGTTGTGACAAGTGATCGATAGAAACTGAAATAGGAGCGGTCAAACAAAAAGGGGCGGAATATGCCTGATAAGCCAATCGTGGCCAAATAGTGGTCCAGATAGGAGAACAATGAGAAGGCAATATAAGCCGGGAGGGCGTGATATTGATATAAGAGAGGGGGGAAGAGAACTGATGGAAGAATGGGGGGGGGGGGGAGGAAGACAAATAGATGGAGGCCAGTGTGAGGGTTTAAGAAAAAGTATGGAAGATATTAATACCATGTGGTTGGAGACAGCCCATACTCGAGATAAGTCTGTTCTCAAGGGCGAATCGATGACGATCGTCAGAGAAGCACGAAACTAGACCAGTGACACTGACGTCAGCCATACCCCGGTGCTCAGGACCATTGAAGTGGCTGGCAATTGGGGAACCAGTGCGGTTGCGGATGTCGTTGAGGTGTTGGCGGAAACGCTCCCGTAGTTCCATACAAGTTTCCCCAATGTAAGTCATACCACAGTGGCGGCAGATGATGGAATAGATGAGGTTACGAGATTTGCATGTGAACCCCTCTTTGATAAAGAATTCAGCCTTAGGAAAGGTAATGGAGCGAGAAAGGATGACATGAGGGCAGGTAACACAGCCACGTGAATTTTTGCACGGCCTGGTGCGTAGGCGACTACTGACCAGCAAGTCCCTCAGGTTCCTGTCTCGTTTGTAGGCCACAAGGGGAGGATCGGGAAAAACTTTGCGAGTGGCAGGATCAGAGTGAAGGAAAGGCAGATGGCGGAATAGGATATTCCGGACAGAGACGCAGTGAGGGTGATAGGTGAGGACGAATTTCACACGGTCAGAGGGAGGACGGCGGGTGGGAGTGAGGGAGTCTTGGCGGGAGATAAGAAGAACCCGCTGAAGGGCGGAGGAGAGAGTGGTCTCAGGGTAGAGTCGCTTGCTAAAGAAGTCAAGCATCTCATGGGCCCTGAGAAGTAAGTCGTCGTCATCCTGACATAGGCGTCGGAGGCGGAGGAGTTGGGAGAAAGGAAGCGAATCGCGGCAGGATAGGGGATGGGAGGAAGTGTAGAAGGTAGTTGTGGGCGTCAGTAGGTTTGTAGTAGACAGTGGTGGAGAGGCCTGAAGGGCAGATAGAGACAGTGATGTCCAGAAAGTGGACAGACGTGAGAGAAATGTCAGCAGACTATTGGTCGTAACGTAGGTTTTGTTTGTGTTCTCGTCTCGGTGCGGTATCTGACCATACCCATTTTTAAATTTTGATTAAGCTCAACCTTAATCAACTTTTACTAGTTTTTTTTCATGTTTTCTTCCCATTATACACATCCACAGAACCGCTGCAGCCTCGCCTTATTTTAAACATATAGAGCATTGCTGTGTTGATCCGACAGCTTCTGCAGCTTCCCTTGTCCCAAATGTTTTGTTTGGTTTCAATTTTATATTGGAGCAAACAAGGCAGACCGTGAGAGGGAATTATACTGCATGGGCAGCACATGGACTCTATATTTTTGTCCGGGCATTGTGCTAACAGCACAATAACTATGCTGGCAAGACGAAAACAGTAAGTAATGGGATATATATATATATATATATATATATATATATCGTTGCGCAGTTTTTCACTGTTGTCTTCGACACACTTTTGTCACCATACACTGTCTGCATTCGTGATTAATTTCAACTGGTCGACATCCTTCAGCTGTTAGAACCCGAATCACCGCTAGCTGATCAACTCTGGACGAATTCCGAATCACACTCGCCATATTTGTAACGGTCTGCTGGAGAACTATGAGCCAGAGGATAATGATATTTTGCAAACTTGACTGTTGGTATTTGCTGTTTACGCCAGACGTGACGTCATCATGCGCTTTGTACGTATGTTTACTTGTTGCAGTTTGGAGCGGTTTAATTTAAACACGCCTCGTATACAGATATATATATCATCGCCATCAGCATCATCAACGGCCGTTTTTGCATCAAAAGTTAGTCTAAATCCATTTCCATCCGTCTCTTTCCCGTGCCAGGTTGGGACATCCAATCAAACTTTGTCCCGACCACATAATGATGCTGTCTGTCCATCTGTACCTCTGACGTCCTCTGACTTTCTTGCGATCCACTCTTCACTCCAATATAACTTTCAGGAGACTGTAATGTCGCTTGACATGACCCCGATATTTTATTTTTCTGCATTTCAGAAGAATTTTTTCCACTTTGAGTTGTCCCATAACCTCACTATTTGTTTTCCTATTTTTCCAAGAAACTCGCTCAAGTCTTCTGTACACCCATATTTTAAAGGTGGCATTACTCTTCTCTATACAGCGTAATGCACAAATCATTTACTGATTCTAATGTCTAAGCTGCCTTGTATTTTTTCGTAGCTGAAGACGCTTTCGTCCATGCGAAACTAGTTGGTGCAGCAATATATGAGGCAGGTGGATAGTATCACTGGGCCTAATACCCGCCCAGCCACCATTGATGAAATATAGCCCATAATTGTCATGGCACCACCCGAGATTCGAAGAAGGGTCGCAACATAAATTGAACGAGAAAAACATGAGCACGACACAAGGCACACAATGTTTGGACATCAGGTACAGAGGACACGACTCAAATCCAGATACAGCTTCCTAAAATCAACACAGCCCATAGATCCAAATCCTCAAACTCGCCGTATCAAAAGATGACACGAATTGATGCAGGCCTCAGAGGCGGAACCTGCACCCGGACATCATATACCATACAAAACATAGGAGTCGCTGAACAGACTCCGAACTGGTGTATCACCGTGCAAGAGGAATATGAAACGATTGGGATACACATATGATGGCACATGTAAATGTGCCCCAATACAGGACTCAGAGGCCACCTGATTACATGCCCTAACCTCCAGGAAACATGCAATAGGTGCGACATGCTGGAAGCAAATGACAAGGCAATCCATGTCGCTGGATACTGGATGAAAACTTTTTATAACATGATGCTTGGATACGGAAAGTAAGTAAGTATTTCTAAGTTCTGATTAATCTGCCTGGACAGAAGTGCTGTTAATATATACATTGTCCCCTATATCTGAACATAATGTCCACAAACATGTATACACCTATCCCATCGCTTTATCAGTGCAACAAAACCTGCAACACAACAGTGGTTAGTGTGCTGTCTCAGTCACGTGTGTACACTATGTTTAACGTCTTCTTCATTCGTACCACGCCTCGCGCATAGTCGCGATCAAGCATTATGATGTACGGTAAACCATGCGAAGACGTATTGTAGTTACGACACTGTCTATCATTAATCGCTTGTCAGTTCTAGCCCAGCACCCCCCCCCCCCATTTCTCCACCCTCCGCACATATGCTTACCGATGCAATCTCAACAGGGCGGTCAAGAAATGGTTCATCAACAACTTTCCAGCATCTTTGAGATAATGTATCGACCCAGTGGCGCAACGCATTCCGCAAAAAAAAAACACTTCTCCGCTTCGACATGTATTATTTCCTAATGAAGATCTTTTGTGGAAAGTCAATTTGCCCTCTTTTCCCATTCCCTTTACTAAAACCATACCCCTTCCAACGTGCCCCCCCCCCCCCCCACATAGCGTCCCCCGAAACTACACATCAGAAGGTCGTCCCTGCGATGTAATCTCTCTGAGGACGGACACAGTTGTGTCTCTAAGATTTTACCTACAGTGAGAACAAAACTGTATGCTACTGCCACCAAATGACCCTTTTAGATACTTCCAACTGTATTTTCATCTATTCCACATGTGTTTATAGTATACGTACATTCTTACCCTCTTGTGCGTATATATATATATATATTTATTGAGCGCGAAATACGGCGCGTAAGGCAGAAACAAATAATTTTCATTTGGAACGGTGTGACCCCACTGTTTTTAGATCTTGTATGGTTCTGAGGCCCATAGTTGGGCCGTCTCGGATGATTGTTCTTCTGAGTGTTTCCTTTGGTCTTCCTCTTTTCCAAACGCCCTTTGGTGTCAATTCAAGTGCTTGTAATGGAAGACGGTTGTTGTTCGTTATAAGAACATGTCCAATGTATGTACATCGTTTTTTTCCGGATGATGGTCGACACGTAAAGTTGGTTTGTCTCTGTTTTTATCGATTCATTGGTTATGAACTGGTCCCAGTATATGATCAATAATTTTCTTAAACATTTATTTTCAGAAATATTTATTTTGTTTTCCAGCGCTTTTGTTGTCTTTCAGCTTTTACATTCATATGTCAGGACTGATATTACGATTGAGTTGAACAGTCTGAGCCTGGAATGTTTGCTCAATATCGTCGATTTCCAGATTTTGGTGAGCTGGTGCACGAGGCCTAAACAATTCTAGTGGAAATGTAATTCAGGAAATCTTCAACTTGTGTCATTTTGCTTCCCAGGTATGCGTAGTGTTGACCATTTTGATACCAATCGGTGTGGTTGGGGATGGCAAACTTTTCGTCTTTGAGACGTTTATTTGAAGTCCTATTTGGTCTTACCATTAGCATAGTCTATCTCTATTTTCTGGTTTCTTCATTAATGGTACATAGTAGCGCTAGGTCGTCTGCAACATCAAGATCTTCTCAGGTTGTATTATTTGTCCATTATATGACTAAAGGCTTATCATGGGCATAGTGTTTCATAATCAAATCTATAGGTATGTCAAATAGTAGAGGGTATACAATATATCCCTGTTTTACTCATGTTTTTATGTTGCATTCGATTGTTGCAACACAGCATAGTGAATTGTCATAGTATTTAGAAACTAATCCTCCTCCTCCTCCTCCTCCACCACCACCACCGCCGCCACCGCCGCCACCGCCGCCGCCACCGCCACCGCCACCACCACCACCACCACAAACACACACACACACACACACACACACACAATATAACCTGCCAACAAGACCACCCGCCCGCCTTTCCGCACGCACACACACACACACACCAGGTAACTTCAACATTTTCCTGGAATATTTGACTCTTGTTTGAATGTGGTTGCGTCGTTACGTTATATAGATTACAGTTTTATTAAGTGCTAGTGACCTTGACGAAACGCCATGGTTGACCTAGCTTTCACACGAACTCTCAAGCTGAAGTTTGTTTGTGTGTTGTGCATGTGATATCGATGGAGTTGAAAAAGTCCTCGATTGATCAATGTAAAAAAGTCACATTTTATGTTCTTCGAAGTCACATTCATGGAACGGTTAGCAAGGAAATACGTTGATATCCTCTGTTGCATAAGAGATGCTATCTGAAATAACCGCCCAGAAAAAAAATAGAGAACAAACACTTGGATATCGAATGATAATGCGTCAGCTCATCGATCATTACAGATAAATGCAGTGCCTCGAAATTCACAACGTCACTGTTTGGAAAATCCTCCAAATATACTCGGTTTGACACAGCCTGGTTCGTTACGTGTTCCTTTAGATGAAAACGGTACTGGAAAAGCAGCGATTAAAGGAAGGTGTAGACGTTATCAGCAATATAGCAAAGCAGCTACAGAGATGTATCAAAGAATGTTTAGCTGGAATATTTCCAACAGCTGTAGAAGTTAACAAAAATGTGTCAAAGCAAACAATATTGAATGAGATGTAGTGTAAATAATTGTATTGCTACACGATTCTAAACAGTACACCCATTTCGGAAAATTGTTTAATTTATATCGTGTGTATATGTATATACATATGTATATATATATATATATATATATATATATATATACTAGGGGGATTCAAATAAAAACCGTAAATATATGTTTTTGGTAAGTTAATTCTGAAAAATTGTAACACAACTGTATCATTTTTCGACGTATCCACTATTGCGTTCCTTACAAGTCCACCAGCGTCTTTAAAGTGCACAGATTCCTTTTGAAAAAAATATCATGGTTCTTTGTGTAATCACTCATGGAGAACCTATTTGATCTCTTTATCAACCTGAAAGTTGTTCCCTTCAATGCCTCATTTAGTTGTGGAACGTACTTGGGACTTTGACTTGTGCGCACGGCCGATGTGGTAGACATTGAAATGGGTCCGCGATCGTTTGCAACCTTTACACAGGCATTATAACTTCACTTAACTTAACGCAACATAACATCTTTATTAAACACTAGAGCAAAGTAGACCAGCAGCCTGTTAGGCGCCATCAATGCTGCTCGTAACACACTATCTAACCATGGCTGATGTTTGGCGCCTCTTACGAAATGCTCTCAGTGGGGCAGTGATGCTATTCTTATCGTTGCCATAAACAAAAAGCCCTGGTGGACCACCATATTTGTGCTTTGTCTGCTTTAATTTTAGTGGCTGAAATTCCTTTAAAGTTTCATTCAACAACATCGTATCTGACCAGTACTATACTTAGCATTGATTGTCTCTACCAACGATAATACCTAAACATGATTGTACCTACCAAAGTGTTTACCCCAGATGTTATTAAACCTTTTTCTCCGCGGCTCCCTTGACCTATACATAAACCAGTTTGTCCAATGAAAGCTGTCCCTACCAAATATTATACTCAACAAATAATGCACATCGTAAAGAAAGTTCTTACTGAGAATTTGGCTACAACATACTTGCTCTGGCATTACTTACTTACTTTCCGTGTCCAAGCACCACGTTATATATCTTACATCCAGTATTCAGCGACATGGATTGCTTTTTCCTTTGACTCCAGCATGTCGCGCCTATTGCATGTTTCCTAGAGGTTGGGGCAGGTCATCAGATGGTCTGGGTCCTGTATTGCGTTGCAATCACATGTGCCATCATATGTATATCCCCATCGCTTCATACTCCTCTTGCACCGTGATACACCAGTTCGGAGTCTGTTCCTCGACTTCCATGTTATGTATGGTAGATGATGTCCAGGAGCAGGCTTCTCCCGAAGTTCCATCTCTGGGGCCTGCATTGAGCCCACAAAGCAAGAAATATTCTGGTGTAAAGCTTACCTAACCCAAAACATAAAATACATAACGTTCTTCTAATGTAGTTCCTCCTCTGTTATCAATTGCGCTGTGTATTTGTGAGTGGCGCAACACAACCTAATACGAGTCAGTTTGTGTGCAAAGTCCGTGAAGAGCTAATATCGAGTCAGTTTGTGTGTGAAGTTTTTCGTGACATGGTAATATCGAATCAGTTTGTGTGGGAAGTTTTCTGTGACAAGCTAATATCGAGTTAGTTTGTATGTGAAGTTTTCCGTGACATGGTAATATCGAGTCAGTGTGTGTTTTGGAAGTTCTCTGTGACATGGTAATATCGAGTCAGTTTGAGAGGGAAGTTTTCCAAGACATGATGGTCATCAGTGAACACAACAAAAATATTGATATCAAAATCAACTTCAAAATTATTGGTTGAAAAGGAAAAACATGCAAACAGCCGAGGAAACACAATATAGATTGGGATAGCTAAATTTCTGGCCACATCGCCGTCAGCTATCTGAAAATTGTGTATTTCTGTGGCATTTTAACATAGCCCTTAGCGCAGCCACAAGTATCGACCCTGATGAGCTGAACTTCTATGGACTTTATGGCAGCTTCACATAGCTCCACTGTTAGCTCTCCGGTAAGTGGCTTTGTTATCTGAAGACAGGAAGGCATGCAAGTGACCTTTCGCCTTGCGCTTTGGAACATTTTGTTTCTCTTTCACATTTGTCAGTGTTTCTGGCGTGAGTGTGAAATTAATCAACTAAGTTTTAGCTTTTTCTTTCACATTTGTCAGTGTTTCTGGCGTGAGTGTGAAATTAATCAACTAAGTTTTAGCTTTTTCTTTCACATTTGTCAGTGTTTCTGGCGTGAGTGTGAAATTAATCAACTAAGTTTTAGCTTTTTCTTTCACATTTGTCAGTGTTTCTGGCGTGAGTGTGAAATTAATCAACTAAGTTTTAGCTTTTTCTTTCACATTTGTCAGTGTTTCTGGCGTGAGTGTGAAATTAATCAACTAAGTTTTAGCTTTTTCTTTCACATTTGTCAGTGTTTATAGGGTGATTGTGAAATTGATCAACTTAGTTTGAGCGTTCTCTTCCTGGCTCTTGTATTGAATGATAGACTTTGTTTGTTTCTCCAAGCCCTTGTTGAGAAGGGATCTTTTCCTTTCAACCTTCACCAGATACTGAATAGTGATGAAGACGCCATGATACAGCTCGTAGAGAGATTTGCCCTGTTTTGGCTTCAGTGGCACCTCCTTGGCCATGTGGCAAAGCCGTCGGCCTCTTGATCAGGTGGTGTGGGTTCGACTACGGACTCCGCCGTCTTTTTTACGGGTGCTTGATGCGGAGTCCCCTGCATCTCGTAGTCGCCCCCTAGTCGTCTTGTCCTTTACTTGTCACTGGGGTCGGGCGGCACGAGACGAGAGAGTGAGCATAAAAAGTACCGCAGTTAATCCTTACTAAAAATAGCGATTGCAAAATTAATTATGGAATCATCGTCTACGATGAACGGCGGATTTTGCTTTGCTTGGCACCTAAAACCTGATTTCTGTCTTCCCTGATGGAAGCTTATCATGTTTTGCCCCATCCAGAATGTAGATCAAAATCTGGATTGGCTTTGGAGAGTTGTAGAAAGCATCAAAGACACGCACCACTTTTAGAACGAGCTGGAGGTTGACCATCCCTTCCGTCACCAAGGTAATGCCTTGATGCTGCAACTCACTCTTAGTTAGTATCACCACCACCCCAGCCAGCACATCCCCTTCTCTGTAGGTTTTGCTAACTTTCTTCAGTCTAATATCGATGCTCTCCATTTTGGTCTGATGATGTCGAGCGTTGTCATGTTGCAGTACACGTCGCTTGGATTAGATTGTGGATCCAAGATTAATCCTGAGAAGATTAATAAATGTGACTTTGGTGACAGTTTCCTCCCTGGACATGAAAGTGCTCTAAAATAACGCTTACCGTATTCTAAAAAAAAAACAGCATATCCTTCCTTGCAGATTACTGCGTGCGAAAGGTCATCGGTTTCGATGAGGAAGCCACGCATTGCTCGTTCTCTTCGCTTCAGGCTCGTCATAGTAACAATTCTCGCTAGGAAACCATCACCTTCTGCTTCACAGTTCCGTAACATTCCTGAGAGGCACCAACGCGTAGTAGTTTCAATTCTGGACAAAAGCTGCGGCGTGGAACCTGCATTGCAGACACTGTATAGTAGTGTAGCCCATCATGGACGACTGGTATCCAGGTGTGTGGCAAATGAATTCAGTGTCAATGGGCGATTATCCTTTGCGAGGAAGTCAGCGACTGCAATTGACTCTGGGGGTCACGAGTCGGTGTACCTGACACGGTGATGAACAGTATGTCACAGAACTCACGTCGTTTTGAAACTTCCTACTTCACTCATACTCTTGCTGGAACGAAAGGCTTACATCACTTACGAACCTTCATTCGCTGAAGAATGTATGAAGGTTACACCCTTTTGCTGTTGACAAAAAGGACCGCTGTTATCTTGAGTGCATGTCAATAGTGGAGCGATGATTTTTTAACTGCATCTATGACGTCATGATGTTTATCTGCACTCTTGGAATCCTTAGCAAGCAGATTAACAAGTAACAATACAAGGGCATAGTTGTTATCCTTTCGTTCTCACTTACAAGGTTTTCATTTGAAGCTCTCTCTCTCTCTCTCTCTCGTGTGTGTGTGTGTGTGTGCGCGCGTGCGTGCGTGTGCGTGCGCGTGTGCGTGTGCATGTGTGTGTGTGTGTGTGTATACACATATATATATATATATATATATATATATATATATATATATATATATATATGTACATATATACACACATATACAAACAAACAAACAAACATGCATGCATATACGCATACACCCAGACACGCACGCACATACGCACACATGCACACACCCACACACCCAAAACCCAAAACCCACAAACTTCTACTTTATGCTTAACTCTTGCCGAATGTCTTCATTTGTCTTCTTCTCTGTCCAGGGTATTCTGAGGATCTTTCTGGAACATTTTGACTCAGCGAATTCGATTCTTTGTCTGGAAGTTTTGGAAATCGTCCATGATTCGCAGTCATACGCTGCTACAGGAAAAACACAAGTTCTCAAGAATTTTACTTTTATCATTTTGTTGGTGCTTTGCCATAATTTCTTCAGGCTGTTCAGTAGCTGCATTTCCATGGCTAGTCTTCTTCTGATTTCTTTCGAGCAGTCGCCATTTTTGTCAATTCTGGAGCCCAGATAGTCAAAATGTGTGACCTGATCTATTTCCTAAGCACCCACTGTAAACTTCTGCTGACATTGTGTTTTGTCGGTGGTCAGTATCTGTGTTTTATTTATGTTTTTGAATATGTTTTGAACTTTACTGTGTCCATTTACAGCTGAAATTAGCTGCTCTAGCCCTTCTGCACTTCTTGATAGTATCACTGTGTTGTCTGCGTATCATATATGTATATATATATATATATATATATATATATATATATATATATATATATATATAAAGTTGTGGATGTATGTATGTGTGTGGTGTTTGTGTGTGTATGTTTATGTGTATGTGTGTGTCTCTGTGTGTGTTTATGTGATTTTTTTTAAGAGACTCGTCGTGTGGTTTGAATGTGTACGGCATACTGACGGTGAAGAGCTGCTTTCAAAATCTCGAAAGACATATATTTGTTCATATAGGTCAGTTCATCCCGTGACCTCTTGAGATCCTTAGGGCACACTTGCTGAGTCCTTGACAATCCTGCACCACCCCTCTCTGTCTGCGGTTTCTTTTTGTGCCTCCTTGAGTCGTAGGTTAGTCCATTCATGGATGTTGTCTTCCCATCATTTTCTTGGATGTTGTTGGTCATTAATTTTGTGTCAGGCTTCAGTACAAATTTTGGACGTGCTTTAGTTCATCAACTTTTTGCAGCAAATACGCTAGGGTAGCTGAGTCTAGAACTAAACCAAATACATGTTGGTGTGGTGCATGTCCGTTATTTTGGCGTCAAATTGCAGCAGAAAATGAAGGTTTCCTAATAACTATTTTTAATAGATATAACACCTGGGTGTTCAACCGTCAGCGGAAGCACAAGAGAACAAACTATGAAAAGAGCCGTCACTACTAGCCAAAACGGTCGAAGTTCCGCTCATGGCCGACTTCAGCGAAGGCTTTGCTGACATTCTTTTGAGATGAACGAATCGAGAATATAGAGCACTGCACTCTGTAGGAACATTGTCACCATTGCAATATTTTTTTTTTTTTTGCTTAGATGTTTGCCTCACTAGTTTCTACTGTCGGAGGCGCGCCATTTTCCACCCCAGACCGTGGTCCATTGGGCGATATCAGGACGCATGAACCATGTGCGCGTCTTTATGTACCTATGCTAGGTTTGTGCGCCCTCAGAAGCTAGCCCAACCAAAGTGCAATGGAAGGGCCTCACCATGAGGGCGCGTGTGAAAGTTGTGCAAGAGTATGACTGTAGGACAGAGTCAAATGAAACAGAGTGAGGTAAGAGGAGAGAGAAGGGGAAGAGTGGCTCCCAGGGTGAGTATATCCATTGTTATATATACATTCTCATGATTGATTTTCCAATTGCAATGACTTCCAAACGACGTAGATTGTGTGCAATGAATAGTACCAATACGTTCGTACATAATATTGATGATGGCATCCCTATATAGCAACTTATCATTGACCCTCCTGTTAATATTGAGCATTGCACTACTATGTGCATTCCCTAGCGGTATGATAATTATGTGTTCATATGTCAATATTTCGTTATTGTAAACCAATTTGTCTTCCTTGCCTATATGTCAACTGTGGTTACCTTTCCAATTATTATCTCTTTGTGCGCCACCCATGACGCTCCTCTCTTAATCCTTAATAATAATAATGTTCGCGTTTGCGTCAAAGACCGGTTGCGTCCATCGACCACTACCATGTTCAACTGCGGAGGTTGTGTTCATACGTAACGTATCGACCAAAATCGCTACAGACTTCCCAGGTGGAGCCGAATACTCCGAAGCATTTGGATGAGATCCGCGTGAAGTGTGTTAGACCATGGTTTGTGTCACTCTCGTATAAGATTTGGCATGTGCCAATGTACGATTCGTGTTCAAATAAAACTGGACATAACTGCACCAAATAAACATACGTACGATGTGCATGATAACGTCAATACTGGTGTAAACAGCACATATCGACAGTCAAGTTTACAAAATGTAATTATCCTCTGACTCATAGTTTTTCAGAAGATCATTAAAAACACGGTGACTGTGATACGGGATCCATCTAGAGTTGATCAGCGAGCGGTGATTCGGTTCGGATGCTGAAGGATGTCGTCCAGTTGACATGCATCGCAGAATGCAGGCAGAGTATGGTGACAAAAGTGAGTCGAAGACAACAGTGATGAACTGGACAATGATGTTTAAAGAAAGACGTGAGTTAACGAAAGATCTTCCGAGACCAGGTTAGTCGCAAATTGCTGCGTCACAAGATATAGCCAAAATTGATGCAGCATTTCTGGTCACCATACACTGCCTGCATTCTGCGATGAATGTCAACTAGTCAAACATCCTTCAGCTGTTAGAAATGGAATAACCGCTCACTGATCAATTATGGACGGATTCCGTATCACACATGCCATGTTTTCAACTATCTGCCGAGGAAACTATGAGTCAGAGGATAATGAAATGTTTCAAACTTGACGGTAGGTAAGTGCTGTTTACACCAGAAGTGACGTCACTATGGGCATAAGACGTATGTTCACTTGATGCAGTCAGGTCCGATTTCATTTGAACACTCCTCATTTAAATGGATGTCACAGACATAAGTCCCAGCAAGAAACCACGATCTTAAAGACAGGAGTAACAGTAGTGCATATCAGAACTAGTCGAAACCCCTAATGATGGATATGTTCTAACCGTTCACACTGTAATATTGTTATGGTACGGTTGCAACACGACAGTTCTGCATACTGCTCGTGCAACTATCAAGAACCTGCACTTTGAGTGTCTTCCACATCCGACGTACTCACCAGACCTCGCCCTAAATGATTACCACATCGTTGGGCCACTATAAACACGTGAGGAGAGGAAAGACATTTTGGTCCGATGTAGAAGTGCAGTAGGAGATGGATGAGTGACTACACACGCGACCAAAAGCCGGTTTTCGTGAGAAATCAATGCGTTCTACAGACGCTTGTAACGAACGCAATGAAGACTGCGTCGAAAAATGACGCAGTTGTGTGCCATGTGCCATGTTCCATAAACGTTTAAGAACATGTTTTGATAGTTTTCATCTCGCGAGCCCGTGTGTATGCAAGTGTGCGTATCTCTATAATCGCTTTATTAGAGATGTTGGCCCTATAGTCGCTTTATTAGAGATTATGGCGTAAAGTTGCTTCATTAGAGATTATGGCCCTATAGTCGCTCTATTAGAGATAATGGCACTCTAATCGCTTTATTAGAGATTATCACCCTATAGTCGCTTTATTAGAGGTTATGGCCCTATAGTCGCTTTATTAGAGATTATGGCCCTATAGTTGCTTCATTAGAGATTATGGCCCTATAGTCGCTCTATTAGAGATAATGGCCCTATAATCGCTTTATTAGAGATTATCACCCTATATTCGCTTTATTAGAGGTTATGGCCCTATAGTCGCTTTATTAGAGATTATGGCCCTATAGTTGCTTCATTAGAGATTATGTTCACATAGGCGTCACATAGCTCTGAGCTCTGTGATCATAGTTGGAGGCGAGACGTTTTAATTCGCCTTCGTATTTATATATATATATATATACATATAGGTGTGTGTATTTGTGTGTATGTATTTTTTATGTATGCAAGTATGTATGTATGTATGCATCTATGTATGTATGAATGTATGTATATATACGAAGGTGATTTGAAAAGCTTGTTGTCATTCCCAGTCAGTCATCGACAAGACTAGGCAGCTTGCTCCCATCTCCCTTGTATCCAGTTCGAAACTTGCGGGATAGAAATATGAAATACGACATAGTTTCGAGCTTCCGTTCGTTTGTCGAGAGTTGATTTCTTTATCATTAATAGATACGCGTCTGTTGAAAACGCTACTGAATTCTTCTGCCCAACAGCGTCCTAGTATTTCCGTTTTCTCACTGATCAGGATTATGCCATCTGCATCCATCAAAAATGAGGTACTCCATGTCTGAGGATAATACACTTCTCGGAATGTACTGTATAAGTTTCAGAGATCATGCCAATCTGCAAACGTTTGTATCTGGACGGCTGTCTTTGCATTGCCATGAGTTTTGAATTTTTCACATAGGTTACTTTGCACAGTTTGGCGAACTCTGGAAAACGCTTTGTTTTCTTTGCACAAGATTTTGCAAATATTGCAGCCAAGCTGTAAACTTCGACACAACGGATTATGTTCTCCAGACTACATCCTGCTACTTGCAAAGCCCATTTCAGGGCTTGGCAGTGGAGTTTGGGAACAAACGAAAATAAAGATAAAGAAAAAAAAAATAAATACAAATAAAGGAATGACGTCATCAAAATTGTTATGGTTCTACAGACTAAAGTATGCACGGAAATGACGTGTCACATACACAGTGACGTAACGTGGTACTGGAATGTTGCCATGGACTCCCGTTTCATCAGTAACGTCTGAAACAAGCAGTGGAAAAAAAAGTGTTTGCCACCAAATTAACACATACGATAGATAGATTCGTTTTGCTTGCTAAATGGCGCGCACACAACGACGCTGTGGAACTGGCTGCAGCTCACGGAACAATAGAAGACGAAGTCCTGAGTTTAATCGCAAGAAACAAAGCTCTAGGTTAACTCGATGTTATCAACATAGGTCAGAGACTAGGGGACGCAGAACAAGGGCAAGGAGACCTGTTTGTGCTAGGTCGATATTCAACATTCCACTTAATGTGCCGAAAAACATGAAAAAAGCTAATTTTGTTACCTACATAAAAAGGGTAAGAAATATTTGTTCATCTCTGAAATATGCATCTTCTTCTTATTCATCCTCTTCTTCTTCTTCATATAATAACTAATGCTATGCCTCAAGCCGGATGAGGTCCACGACGGAGATTCTGCATATTGGTTTTCGCCTGTCCACCACAGCTTTTCTAGCATGACCTGTTAATTGGATCAGACTGTCTTTTTTTGGTCTGTATCTGTAAAGCAGTTCTGCAGGAAATATTCAAGTGTGTGCTTGGGTGATCCACAATCGTACATGTAGATGTCTCCGAGATCCATTCTGCAGAGGTGGGCCTTGATTCTGCATTGTCCCGTTCTGAGTCTAAGGATCTGTGTATGTCCTTCTCTGCCAAGTTTGAATATACTGTCATTTTATGGCCCGTATTCTTTGTGCTGGGGTCTCCATTCCATCCTCAAGAATTGATGAGTGTCTTTGCTTCTTCATAACTCTGAATGGCAAGACTCTATGACGCCACTCCCGGTTTTTGTTAGCGTTTCTACTTTCTCGTTTCTAATGATCCCACAGAAGACCAGAATCCACTGTCAGATTAGATCTGTTTTCTTGTTAAGATAAATCCGTCAAAACGGCGCGAGTTCTGTGACAGACTGTTCACAACAGGATCAGGCGCATTAAACATTGACACAGAGCCGTTTTATTACTTCCTACTCAACACATACACTTGCTGGAGTGAGCGAAAGGCATGCATCGCCGTACTTGACCTTTTTTCGACAATGAATTTCTTTAAGTCTCTCTCTTTCGCTGCTCAAAAAAAAAAAGGATAACAGAACGCTGCTAATCTTTGGTGCAAGTCAATATTGGGCCGGCCATCTTTTACTGCAGATATATTATCATGTTGTTCGTCTGCACCGTGATGGTACATGCAAGGCAGTCTTGACTTCCTTAGCAACCATGTTAACAAGTTAGAACACAAAAGAATGTTGTTGTTTTTCTAATTAACTGTTGAAGTTTTCATTTTAAGTACCCTCCTACATAGTGTTTTTCGTTCAGTTTAGTTCGCTGGTTTCTACCATTCTCATTAATTGTGTTTTTATTTCTTTGAGAACCTATTTATTTTTGCTCAATTCGGCTGTCTGGTTGCGTTACGTGAAGCCATAATTTAGCCTTAAAGTGTTTTTTTAAGTAATCTTTTTTCTAGAAATATTTAAGCAACTATTTTCTACGTTTTTTTTTCATTTAGCAAATTCTCTGAAGCCAATGATTGTTCACTGAGTACTGGCGCTCTCAAGACCAGATTGAAAACTTTCATGCTTCTTCTTCTTCTTCTTCTTTTTCTTCTTCCTGTGTCGTCTCATTTTCTACCGGGTTGTAGCCTTGTGTCGTGGTATGCTTTGTGTCTTACTTGTGGCTCGAGAAACGTTATTCCCCATTTTACGGCAGGTTTCTTTTACCCTGTCTTTCCATCTTTTCTTTGGTCTACCTCTAGCCCTTTTACCTGATGTTCTCTTGTAGAAGATCGCACGAAAAGTATGGTCTGGTTGCATTCTCACAATGTGGCCAAACTAACTCATTCTCTGTTGCTCTATGTATTGTAAGCAGGGAATTGTTCCAACCTTTTCCGAATACTCGTAGGCACTGCATTTTGCAGGTGGCTAACTTTCGTTCCTGGGCCTTGTTCCATGCCCAAGTCTGGCACTGCTAGCACATGGTTGGGTTAAAGATACTATTTATCATCTGCATTTTTGCTTGGAGGGAAATCTTGGGGTGCCTTAGTAGTGCAGAAATCTGGTATGTGACAGCGTTTGCCCTCTGCACTCTCGTCTCTATCTTGTTGTCGAGTCTACCTTTCTCATTAAAAACAGCTCCTAAATACCTATATTCGTGTACCTGCTTTATTTTTGTTTCAGGCACATTAATATCAAGTGTGGTGTGCTTTCTACCTACATTCATTGCCTCTGTTTTTGATGTAATGATATTCATATCGTACTTTTGACAGTTCAATTATAGTAAGTCAATATGTCTTTGTACGTATCGTTTATTGGAATCGATCAGACGTTGGTCGTCTGCAAAGAGCAATTCGTTGGTACTTTCCTATTCTGTATTTGCACACTTGATGAGCTAAACTGCACAACTTTACGGCTGTTGTTGTTGGTGTTGCTGCCTTGCAGGTGTTAGGATAGCATGCTTTCACTGGTCATATGCCCTTCTTATACGAGAGACGTTCAAGTCAAACTGGGACTTCTTTTTCTAAGGAACAAAATTGACTAATCAATATCACATTTATTTTTCGATATAATCTCATGCAACCTTTATGCACTTATCCCACCGTTTAAGTAATGCTTGAAAACTTCACAGTAGAAAGATTTGTCAGTTTTTCTGAACCAATCCACTGTAGCATGTTTACTTCATCAGTTCTGAAATCCTGACGTCCCATAAATTCTTTCAAGGGTCCAAACAGGTGGAAATCACGTAGAGCGAGGTCTTGGCTGTAATGTAGATGTGGCAATACCTCCCAGCTAAGGTTTTGCAGATGACACACAGAGTGGCAAACCGTATTAGGTGCAGGCTTGAACTCTTATCTGCAAGTTGAAAGCGAAAATATGTCTTGGCATGCAACGTGCACTAACCTTCCAAAATGTAAATGTTCATGAATAATAGTGTTCACCGTACCCAGAGAAAGACTTGCCTCGTGTGCAATTTCATGACAGGTTAAGAGTCGATTTTCCAGGATAAGGCGTTCCGCAATCTGAATATTCATAGGAATGATGTGGTTGGTTGAGAGCCACTGTGGCAGGGAGCGTCACTCACGGATGTATGGCCATCTCTAAAACATGTACACTATTACAGTGCCTTACTGCGACTGAGTGCCTCATCACCGCATTGTGATTCCAGTCTTCTGTAAATTTCGGCAAGTTTCACGCCTTTTTTCACAAAAAACCTCAGCGTAACTCATTGCTCAGTGCAAGCACTGTCAGTGTTGTCTACAATGTGTTTGTATCTGTCACATGACGGGCTCATGACAAGTTGGCTACCTAGCAGTAATAGGACACAAGTGACGCTAACTAATGATAGAAGTTTCATCAAGCTGTAACCCATTCAGGTTGAACTAGAACAAAAAGTCCTGGTTTTGTTTCAACGCCCCTCGTATAAATACAAGTTTTCTTCGTGTGTTATACTATGCCAAACAGTTTACAGACGATGGTCGGAGGTACTTGTCATCATTTGTTCATCATGGCTGCAATCGCTTTTCACTCAATAAGTAGATGTTCAACTGTTTCATCAAAGTGTGTGTAATGTATGCGCAAGAGAATGTGCAGAGACGTGTTGCCATTTACGTGGTTATTGACTCTAGCGTGTCCTGTTCGTGTGAGAAAAACGAGATGTTTATTTTATTCTGTGTGGTCAATTTGCGTAATTGTATGTGGCTGTGACATTTCGCTGAAAACTCTGCGAATCGATGTACCCATCGCTCAGCCACTCGTTTAGTAAGATTAGCCTGGTGATATTTCTGAAGATTCGCTGAAGAGCATTGTTTATCCGTTTGTTGTTTGAAGGCACCTGTGTTTTGCCAGTTTGTCAGCATCTCGCTATGTCCAAGGATCCATTGCAAAATTCAATTAATGCGTAGGTTGTGAATATGTTTTTGATCGCCCTTACTAGTTACAAAATATATATTTTATTTTGCTGAGTGAGCGCTTTCAACATCTTACTGACACAGGTGTTAGATAGATCGGGCTGTCTGGAGAGTTAGTGAATTTCCAGTTTCTCAAGTAACTTGTTATCATTGTGCAGCCATTCGATATATATATAAATATATATATATATATATATATATATATATCTTTATATAAATATATATATATATATATAAATATATATATATATATAAAATATATATATATATATATATATATATATATATATATATATATATATATATATATATATATATATATGCCTTTTTACAATTTTCTTTGATGCATGCTCAAATTTGTGTCAGTAGTTTTTACGTTGTGGGGGAAGGGCGATGGAAAGTAAATGTTATGTAGCATTTTGTTTTTGTTTTCTTTGCCTCATAGCTTTATTGGTCATTATCCTCTACATGATTGAGGGATCTGACAATGATATGATAAAAACAAGAAAAGGATCACTATCCCACGGCGAGTGTGTCGTAAAATGCGATTAGCTGTGTAACATGGCATAACACAGGGCATGGTTAGGTTGTTTGTTAATAGCAGCATAGATGGCGCCTAACAGGCTGCGGTTCTACTTGTCTCTAGTGTCTGAGTTTATTAAAATGCAATTGAACATCGGTTAACCACCCTCTAAGAACCTCGTTGTATACAAAGTCTTCTAAATCAGTTTAAAGAAGTTAAGTTAAGACTGTTGGTTAAAAAGCTGGGGTATTATTCCTGCGTGTAACCTGTAGTGTTAATGTCTCTTTCTGATGGTTATCGTTTATTGAAGGAAAACAATAGCAATTGCATCGTCATGAATTTAGGATTAAAGAGAAATTGCTAATATTCCCTGAAATGCTTTTAGGGTTCTTCGAAACATTCTTCCAGGTTCCCTGAAACGAATTCGGTTCGTTGGAATGAATTGCCCTTGTTCCTCGAAAGGAAATTAGGGTTCCATGAGAGGATTGTAAGGTTCCCTTTGGCGATTGTAGCGTTTAATTGTGATGATTGAAAGTTCCTTTGTGGCTCCCCAAGAAGTGTTTATGGTTCTCTGGAATGTCTTTACGTGTACCTCGGATCTCATTTGGTGACTACAAGTACCAACATCACACATTGATGCTCAATAATTTATTGAATAACCCATTTTTCGTTTTCAATTTGCTGAAAACTGACAACAACAAGTTTTCTATGACATTATCGTACTTAATGATTGATCAAACAATCACAGGTTCTGAAGAGGGTCAAGCCTAGACTTGGAATCAAGAGACAGTCAGTGGCAATGCTGGAGAACCTGATGAAAGACACACTACACCAGCTCGCTTGTCACGCATCGTCAAAGATGGGAAGAAGAAAAACGTTAAAGGTACAATGACAAGTTTGGTGATCAATCTGATTTATTGTTTTTATCCATAGGAACGCGAGTTAGTCCTTCGCTGATTCTTGTATTGAACAGTATAATCACAAGTTTGGCAATCAATCTGATTTGTTGTTTTAATCCCCAGGAAAGCGAGTTAGTGCTTCGCTGATTCTTGTTTTGAACAGTATAATCACAAGTGTGTTGCATAATCACACGTTTGCTGCCCAATCTGGTTTATAATTCCAATCCACAAGAAAGCGAGTTAGTCCTTCGCTGGTTCGTGTATTGAGCAGTATAATCACAAGTTTATTGATTAATCTGATTTGTGGTTTTAATCCACGGGAAAGCGCGTTAGTCCATTGTTGGTTCTTGTATTACAAAAGGACATTCTAACAGTGCTCACGCAAAAGAAAATGCTGTCCAGCAGTGAAGTTTTAGAGACTTCAATCTGTTACATTTGTCCAAACAACGCAGAAATGAATGCGCGGACAACACCCAGCGACTAATGTAATCTTTGCGTGGCAGGGTCAGCCCACAATATCTGACCAAGACCCTATTCTGTCTACACTTGGTGGCTGAGGTAACGGGTTACGTCTGGAATAGGGAATAAGAATCAGATATGGGAGCTAAACTGGGCCACAAACATGATATGTTGAAACCGGATATGTCGGGCCCAAAAGCGCTGATAGCGCAGCCTCGCTGCGATCTACAACACAGCTTCGCACATATATTTTTCATAAGGAACACTGAAGAACAAGAAGGAATTCGGTCACATATTTCCTTCTTAACCTGGGGATGGTATCAATTATTTTTTGTCTCGTTTTCGGTTGATGCAGGCCATCCTGTAAATATGATGCTCTCGTTGAGAATACACAGCTTCTGGAGCACATACTAATGGTTGTTTGTTCACCTCATTATGCCCAATTTGAAATTAGCTGAATGTGTGATATGGGCATTTAAACTAGGAAACATAACATTATGCTATAATTTATTCATATATCTTCTACGTATTCAGATCATAGTTAGAAAGCAAGAGACTGATCAACCAGACTTCATTTATAAATGGGGCCCAGATAGTAGAGGGATTATCAGCGTGGTTAAGGGGCGTAAGCGGGGAACATGAGCAGCATGCAGTATAATAATGTGTGTTGTCCGTTGCAAGAGATGGCGACTTCATTCGACGGTTTCTTCTTTTGATGGTGAAAATTGCGCTGTATTTGGATTATAATGCGGAAGAACTGCGTTGGTCGCACAGCCACACGCTTTCGTCCCGAGTCACCTTGAACATGGGGCAAGACGAAAAGTCGAGACGATAGAAGAAAATTCAGGATGAAGACATTCTGGTCTTACCTCCCATGAGATCGCCCACCGTTTCTGTTCATCGTTTCAATAATAGAGAATGAGGAACTCACTTTATCTGTGAGTCTCTTGGAGAGCTTTAGAAAGAATACATTCGTCGTTAGGAACAATGCTACTATTTTTAAAAGTACATAACTAATCGTTACGCTAAGAGTCTAAAGGTGACATACACGTTTAAGCCGTCACATGTTCGTATGGATCGGCTGATCATAGTAGGATTAATTTCAATAAACGCGCTCACATATGTCGTCTAAAGAATTCGTGGTGGACATAACGGATTAATGGAGCATACTGACATCATTCAGTGAATGTCCGTTAGTGTGGCGGTATTGCAAGGAGTGAAACAGCCATTCACAGAGTGCTCAATTTTGAAATTGAGAGTGGATGGAGAAGAGATGGGCATATGCCATGACAGAGCAGGGTTATCAACTGCAATAAGCTGATGGAAGGATCCGTCTTTCTCCACAGCATGTTAAAAGAGAATTAGCAACTATGGGTATATTCTATACGCAGTGACCTCTGATCTGGAAGACTGATAACAGCTGAGATAACTCTTGTAGTTTGTTTGTGGCTTGAGCACCAACAAATAGCAGAGTGTTAAACTAGCAAACGAATACATTACACCTGCAACATTAGTGCCGGTATCAGATACAATTTTTAATTTGGAGATAATGGTTGTCCATCGCAAGCAAAAGGGAGTCAAGGAAGCGCATTGACTAGTGCACTGGTCAGCCGAATGAATGGGGTTCTGTCCCCAGTTGGTGAGGGTTTTTTTTCCGATCTCAAAACAACTTCAGGTGTCCACCTTGCCTCAACAATGGGGTGTCATAATAATCTTAAAAAGTGTTGGCGGATGTTGACCATTTCACATCTACTGTGCCGTTGGTCAAGAACAATATGGGCATAAGACCATATTCCCACAACGCCACACTGTTCTTGTTAAAGAGGTTTTTCTATGGCAACCGGAGATGATAACATCAACAGATTTGTGCTACGAGATATGATCGTAGATGGCCGTATAATCCTATTATGGCACGACATACTCTGTCGCAGTTGGAGCACACAAGTGGGGAGTCGAATTTGGGAACACCGTACATTATATTGATCCGAGCATCTCGCTTTCTCTTAAATGCTAATGTTTCGATGGGCGATCTCAGCACTTTGCGTGATGCTAGCTCGGCGAGTGCAGTGGTTCTATAGAAGCATCTCCGTAGCGTTTATTTTGATCCATTAACAGAGCGTCTGATTGTTCTGAGCTCACCGCACATCAGCTACCGAGCGTGACAATCAACTCTCCCACCAAGCCTGTGACAATCATTGACATCATGAAGCAACTAGGACGTAGAGAAAACACAGGTACCTTCCAAGGAATCGTGGATACATAGCTTCAAGATGAAGATGGCTAGGCTTGGAGAAGGGACGGAAAAATGGTACACATCTTCAATGACATCCTGATGGCAGACCCACAGTTTTCTACTCAATTTCTGCTAAAAATATAAGCGAACCACATGTCCCGTTCATCTTATTTTGACTTTCTGCAGAAGCTCAACATGTTTGAGATATTAATAATCACAGTTAGATACTTTGTCTTTGCCACCTAATTCTGAGAAAACATTGCTCATATGGAAACGATTTAGCTATCTGGCATTTCTGCAACACATTATCCATGTTTCTCAAGCATGCAGAACAGTAGTTAGTACTACACACATTAACATTTTACATTGGTGGCGACACTGATGCTTTTGTAGAAATTCTCTTCTCTGGTGAGGGTTCTGTCTAAGGTAGGTGAAGCAACTTGGAGATCTATCAGTATTTAATCTAAGCAATAATGAGAAAAACGCGGTTGAGCATGATGACTATGCCTTTTATTCTGAAGAAACTGGTTCGGATCCGGTGATTTTCATCGATGCATTCGTGGAAAGTGAAATAAGGCAAGAGTTATCAATTCTGACTAAATGTTTCAAAAGTCTGAGCAACTGACAGCCTCCGACAGCATACATACAACTATTTGACCCTAGCCTTCTCGGTGGAAAGAGGGCAGGTACGAGTAACTGCTCCGGATAATGAATACCCTAGTCAGCCATATATAGAAATGTATCTAGACGATGAAAACCACTTGCTGTATTGCAGGGAGTCTGGTGACAGCCAAAGACTAAGAAGAGTTAACCAGACGAAATAGGCATGTTGAAAGCAGATTTGTTTGACGGAAAAACACAAATGTTGCAGTCCAACGGTCACAATGTATTTTTCCGGTTTTTAAGAAAATGCACCAGGACACGATAAAGCCAATAGCTATCAAGTGTCACGTTTGCATCAATGGCGGAGGAAATAAAGTCTAGCATGGATACCACTTAGCCTTAATTATACAGTCATGTGAACCATAATATAGCGTAACCCAGCAATGTCAACATCGTTCTGCTGACATTAGTTGTGTTGTGGGGTTTTTTGTTGTTGTTGGTTAACTACACGAGTCCCTTTGTTAAGTTTGTTTTGTTATTCTGGAAATGAAAACAAAACTATACATACGAACTGTAATTTCTTCTTTTTATTACTGTAAAAATTAGATTGTTTATGTTGATTCGTGTATCATGTATTAGCATACAGGCAAACTAGTGCAGAGGTATACCATCGCTTTTTATGGCAAAGGTACGGGTTCCAACTCCCGTTTCTGGCAGCTTCAGTCGACCTACCTGTAAATGTGTACCCGGCGAAAGAAAAAGGCAGCGAGAAAGGAAACTGGCAACCCCCACCTCACAAAGCCGTGGCTTAGTACAATGACGGCTCTAATACTTCATCCCCAACGACAATTTCTTGATCATGTAATGGTTATCGTTGTTAGAGCTTTCTGTTTAACATGGAAGGCTATTTCACAGTCGGCAAGGTTTTAGTCGGGAATAAATGACTGGTCCTGCATTGTTATAAATTCCAAAGTCTGCTACCAGAGAAGGGCTAGACTGCAACATTAATCGCCTTTTTCGATTCCGTTTGATAGTCATTTTTTTTTAAATCGAATGTACAACATAACCTTTTTAGAAATATACACATAGAAGATGATGATGAAGATGATGATGGAGATGATGATGAAGATAATTATATAATGAATATATTAGCCGTGAGCTGGGTAGCTTTCGCCACGAAGTTGTCTCAATGATTGTTGTTGTTGTTGTTGTTTCAAATGTCCACAATGAGTAGGTTTACTGTTTTGTGCTGCCTGAAAAGTGGCAGGGTGCAGTAGGTTTCCTCACATCCCGAGCGTGCTGATGAAGGTGGATCGAGGTTCTCCAGGCGGTTATGCGCCTTGCTCTTTACTACGGAGATCACGTCGATCCCTCACCCCGTTAGCCAGGTTCCCACGTAAACAGCCCGTTTCCAAGGTAAGCTACGAGGAAGACGATATGAGGGTCTTGGCCAGTATATTGTGCCTGACCAGACGTTAGTTGAACTTCCTCCCCTGCCTCAAAGATATTAGCACGTCTTTCTCAGTTGTTGGTGTGATGTGCAAAGTGTGTTGTGTATGGCGGGGTGGGGTGGATACGACTGGTTTCGCAACTCGGTTAGCCCTGGACCTACAAATCAGAAGGTGCTTGACATGCTTCTCATGAGTGTGATACAATCTGCAGTTTCGTTCATGTAGTGGCTCTATTCTATACACGTAACATATATAAATAAAGACTTTAAACAAATAATCTGATTTGCTCCTATTGTGAAAAAAGGAATATTAACTATTTATTATCAGACACAATATATGTACGTCAGAGTTTGTCCCCAAATAGTTACACTACAGTCGGGGAATGGCGTTGTTAGAAACGTTACTATACTAAATCAAGGTGTCTCATAGCATTTACACTACTGTCGGAGAATGAAGTTTTTAGAAACTGAGTCATGGTTTGTCCAATAGTAGATACACCATTGTCGGGGAAATGAACTTGTTAGAGACTTCAGTGTTCTACGTCACAGCTTGCGGGAGGTAGGTTGGCCAGTTCATGTCCCCACAGATGAAGAAGCCAAGCACAGTGCAACCGTCTGGAAGACCTAGGGTCAAAATTTATCAGCATCATCGGAATGTGAGGAAAGCTACTGGATCGCTCAATTTAACGCCCTTCTCTGGGCGCACAAAAAAGGAATCTTACTTTTTGTGTGCATTCAACAACAACAGTTAACAAGCCATTAGTCTGTATAATTCATTGAATTAATAACTTAAAATACGAGTAACACCTGGGACGGAAAAATAAAATCTCTGTAGCTGTCAAATATGTCGTCAAAGTCTAATACAGAAATTCGTGAATGAGATTACCAACCTCATTTTTACAACCGCTGTACCAGAACTCATCAATGCTAGTACGGCGTAGCAGGCTTCGTCTAATGAGACAAGCTGGGCGGTGGAGCTACGTTCGACGATCATCGAGAAGGTGATGGCAAAGCGAATTGCAACTAAGGAGTTGATGTGCCCTACAGGTAGAGGTAAATTCACTCTTCGGTGTCGGCATGCTCAAGTTACCCGGTGGTATAAACTAACTAATAACAGGGAAGACATGATAGCGAGGAACCAACTAAAAAAATTGCTGTAATATAATAAAGAGGCTCCCCCTTTATCAGCACGCTTGCGATGTGAGGAAAGCTACTGCAACCCGCCAATTAACGTCCTTTTCAAGGCGCACACAAGAGTAAAGATACTCATAGTGGTCGTTCAACAGCAACAAAAATAATGTCCATGAAACGTCATCTTAAACAGATGGTTTACATGGGAAATATGTGATTTGTATATATATATAAATATATATATATATACATATATATATATGAAGTGCAGAAGGAATGGGCAAATAATTTTAGCAGTAAATGTACACAGTAAACATCTAAACCTGTTTATACACATAACCAAATCAAAGATAATGAACACCAACGATATACAATGTCAACATAGATTTACAGTAGGTGGTGAGAAACAAATGGATCAGGTCACGAATTTTGAATATCTGAGCCTCAGAATTGACAAGAATGGTGACTGCTCGAAAACAATCAGAAGAAGACTAGCCATGGCCATGCAGAGACTGAAGAAATTATGGCAGAGCACCAACATAACGACAAAAGTGAAAGTCTTAAGAGCCTGTGTTTTTCCTGTGGTTGCATATGACTGCGAATCATGGACGAAAACTTTTAGACAAAAAAATGTTACAGACATCTTCAGAATACCATGCATAGAGAGAAATACAAGATAAAGACTTTCGGTAAGCGTTGAACATAAAGGAGAACTGGTTGATTAATTTTGGCCAGAAAATGTAAATACTGCGGTCATATCAGTAGACACAAATGTTTTGGGAGAACCGTGATGGAAGGTATGGTGCTAGGCAAAAGAGACAGGAGAGACCAAGAGGATGATGGCACCAAGATATCCAGGAATGCCTGTGTATAGCTGTGGCGGAGACGAGTTTTGGCAAGGGATAAGGGGAACAGTTTCATTCGAACAGACTTTGATGTTCAATAAAGAACATGCTACATGAAGATGATATATATATATATATATATATATATATATATATATATATATATATATATATATATATATATATATATATATATATATATATATGCACTGATGTTATTCGCTCCTGATTCATGTGTATTTCTATGATCGTTGGTTCTACAATTGCAGTATTACAGATTCCTCTTGGATAACGTGTTTTATGTGCGTTTTTCCAATTGGACTTGTGCCCGATAAAGCTCCGACATTTATTTCAAACTACTTGTTATAGAACAAAGTCGAACACACGAGCGATTAAAAGCAAGCTGCCAAGATGAAAACGAAGGCCGAAAAAGAATATTGAAAGGCATAACCTTCAGAGTGAACCTGTGACGTCATGCTTTAGCAGACAGTGAGATCATAGAAACGTTCACAATGTGGAGGAACACGTTGCACAGAGAGAGAAGGGCTACACAAGGTGCACAACGACTCACGATACATAAAGCATTGACCAAAAAACTAGAAATTTGCCAGCCGTCTCAATACACACCAAAGACAATCATGCCACTGAGGTTAACTTATCCAGACGGAAGATTCGATATCCTGGCACAAAACCGAGTGGGGTGGTGTGGAATTGATCCACCAATATGCAGTATTCTTGTCAAAATGACCTTTCAGGTTACGGGACTGATGATGATGTTGATAATGATGAGTTATATAACAGACATTGTTGTATGGGATGAAGTGTTAGAGACACTGCACTATGAACGCAGGTTTAAAAAGATGGTGTGGTCATATTCCGTTCTTGCTCCGTGTCCATCCCTGGCAATATACAAGGTAACCTTTTACAGCTGGATCGACTGGAGCGATAAACTCAGCGTTCCAAGTCGGTACTTATCCCGTGACACGAAAAACAGCTTAACGTGTTTGATATTTGTAATTATTTATACAGAATAGCTTTACTCTCTCTGCTGTTCTGACGCTGAATTAAGGCTATCAGTGGTGTTGAAAATTGAAATTCCAACCTCAAATTAATTGGATTAGTAATAGAATCCGTTCAAGGATGTGAACATCTTCATGTCCAGACCAGGGCTCTCAAACTCAAACCATCCATATTGCCTCGTGAAATCAAGTTAGAAGACCAAGGTTCTCAAACAGTGAATTCAACGGCCCATTGGACTTCACAATGAGAGAGTGAATCGTGTATAATGTCAGCGCTCAGTTATTTCAAGTGTCATATCCGCATTGAGGGTCGGCTACAGTGGATTTCCAGTGTACTCTATCTTTAGCCATAATGGAGCAATCTGACACGCTGTTTCAAGTCTATTTGATGATGTTATTCACCGGCTTATAATGTTGTCTACATCTTGTATGACTGTCTTCCACCCTATCTTCTAGTATGGTCTTCAACAAGGGGGGCTGAGTGGTCTCAGATGCTGCAGGTCATGGGTTCAAATCACGTTGGAGATTTTTGTACGTGGACTTTGGGGTGTTTCCCTTGATCTTTGGGTAGTGAGATCGGAACGCCCCTTGTGTAGTGTCAAGCACGTTAAAAATCCGTCGGCAGTTGGAAATCGGAAAAAAGTAGCCTTAACGACCCATGCCCGGAAAACATTCAAAATTATGTTACAAATCTACCCAATCTATTAGGGGATCCTCGTCGGTACAACGAAGTCCGTGCAGTGCGCTGAGATTCAACAGAGCACTTATCGGTTTAAACTTGTGCAATGGCGTTGATTCTTTGACTAAACTAAAGTAAACTAAACTTCAACAATTCTTGTTATATGGCCAAATTAACGTCTAAGTCTGATTTCGATCATTAATTATGTTTTCTCTTCCAATGTTCTTAATACCTCCACATTTGTTTTCTTCTTTTTCCAAGAAATTGGACCCAATCTTCTATATACTGACACTTCGAAACTTCAATGCTCCTTTCAAACTTGCTATTCAGTATCCATGTTTCTGCGTCTCAGCATAGTGACGAATAAACATAACACATGACAATTCTCATTTTCAAATTATGAATTATCTGTTTGAATGTCAGTATATGTCGCATGTTGATGAACAGCATCTTGGCCTTACCTGTTCTCTTTCTGATTTCTTTTTTTTTCCCCAACCGCTTTATTCCGTTATTATGTGATCTAGATAGTAGAAACTCTGTGCCTGTTTCAGTAGTTGATCTTTATTTTCATCTGCATACATTTTATTTCATCACTTTTCCGAAGTATCACAGTTTCTGTTTTCTTTATATTTACGTTTAATCCAAAAGCTTGGCTTATTTTGTATAGTGTTGCCACAAGCTCCTGTAATTCTAAGTCCCTTTTTTGCCACCAAAACTGTGTCATCCGCATATCTAAAGTCTTGAATGCATTGCCACTCAAAAGATACGTCCTGGCATCCTCGCTATATATTTGAATATGTGTTCTTTGTAGATATTAACAAGACAAGTGAAAATATGAGAGATACTTTCTGAGTTAACTACTTGTCAATAAATCAAAACCAGGCCGTTCACTGGGGAGTATTGATCGATCTTCAACTAACAAACGCAAAGTGCGTCCATCACTCTAATTTGCAATGTCCTCCTTATCGCATAGTTGTCTCAGCTGTCTTCTTTAAGAGTGTTTTGGATTGCCTCAATACCTCATGCTTGTCGGGTTCCAGAGCAGAGACTGCCTCGCAATGTCATTCATTCTGTTTTTGCAATATTATATCCTATCCAAATCCATATCTTTTTGTTTGCCCCTGACCAACTGCCAGTTCTGTACAATATGTCCACATGAGTAACCTTATCGTACAATTTGAATCCCAATATTCTGCGCAGTCAAATGTTTATGAACATCTGCTCCATTGTTGGTAAAGTAAATATTTATCATCATGTAGCATACCCTTTGCAGAATGTCGCTCCTATCACATTCTACCTCATGGTTTTCTTGGCAATTCCTTTTTCAGTAGTTTGTCATTATTTTCTGAACGTTGTTCTAGCCTCTCTCTAGCCTTGGGGTCAGGTGCGCCCTTAGCCCAATGTCAGATCTTTCCAGCTGCTGCCTTCAGAGTCGATGCCGGCTAAGTCGGTCGTCTACCTGTTTTACCAGTAACTATGTGTACTATTCAGGGGTGGACCCCCTCCCAACAACAGTACACGTTTTCAGCAAAAAAAAACACATGAAGCCCAAGACATGTGACTGTGTCTCCTCGAACGTTTCTGGCACACGTAAACGGACAAAGTATGTCAGTAAGTAGTTCTACCGTAAGGGTGTCCGAGGATCAAATAACAAGGTCAATGTAATCTTCCAAACCTGTCGTAAAACGGAAGAGCGTTGTGCTTGTGTTTAGAACCATTACTATGTTTAACAATTATCGACATAATCCGTCGCTGATTGATCGCAAGTACGTGTGTTTATTCAGGCTTCCTAAACGTAATTTAACTTTTGTATACTGGTCTAGTAGGCTATGCAGATTATGTATACAATCCGTTTATTCTGCTCAATTAAAAAAACAGAAATGTATGCATCAAATCTATTCTTGATTGCATTAACTTACCCTGCTCAAATTCTTGACTGTGGCAGTGCATTCCAAGAATTCACCACTCTCTGCCTAAAAAAGTATTTACTAATATTGTATCTGATCTTTCTCTAATTAATTTGTAGATGTTCTCTCTTGTTCTTGTAGCCGGATGTATTTTGAACAACTTGTCATCGTCTGTATCATTTTCCTTAATTATATTATAAACCTGTGTTCACTTTGAGTTCTTCTCTTTTCTAGACACCGTAGGACGATTTTGCTGATTCTGTCCTCCCAAATATAATTCCGGAATCCCATTGTGAGTTCCGTCGCTCTTCTTTGCATATTTCCAGCACGGTAATGCTATTCTACGACAAGAACTCCACTCCTGAATACAGTACTCTAATTCTAACTAATGCGGTATTCAGTTTGACAATCACTTCCTTGCTCTTATGTTTAGAAATTCTTTTCATCTTTCCTAACATTGCATTTGCCTTTTTTCACTACTGCCTGGCCTTGTTTGCTCACATTACATGTGTGATCTATTTTAACCGCTAGGTTTTTGTAAGCATGTATTGGGTGGCCCTATGTTTTGAATGAAGAACAGACGGGGCAAGAAGTGAATATTACAAATATTGAATCCCGCTTCTTAATATTCATTCTTTGTTATTGATTTCACTCCTCAGCCAAAGATCATCAAGAGGGTTCTCAGAAAGGTAATGCCGAAATCCCTGGTCGATAAAGTGGATAGGTTTGCACAGTGCGCTGTGGATCGCTATACCCGGAACTCCAAAAAAAAAAGGAAGTAAACAGCAGCGAACAGTCTTACAAAGGCCCCATTTTTGACACAAGACAAAGCTACAGCGGCTATCGAAACTAGTTTCAGGTCACGTCAATCATATGGGATCTGTATTCGCATGTGTTCTTGCTGCTCACTGAATTTTAAGAAAAAACATTATTAATATTAACGACCAATCTAAAAGGACGTTTACAGTATGTATTACTTATTCATATTAACAAATAATACCATTACTAAGCTTTCATGAGAAATTATGGAACGTTCGTCTCGTACTCTGTGGCGCAATGATATGCACATTTGCATGTCTGGCCTAACAATACTTAATATTATGCATTTTGTTTTCAAATGTCCCTATTAATAACTACCTTAAGCAGATTTTCATTAGTCGATATTTGTTAAAATACATTATGCAGGATTTCACGTCCATCTTTTATTAACACGTTTTCCTGCCGCGTTTCCTTTCTATATTAGTGAAACAATAATTAACGGTTTTTCACGTGCATTCTATTGAATCATTCATCGTCATCATCAAGTGGCCTGCAAGTTGGCGTTGTCAATCATAAATCTTCATATTTTTCCTCTTATCACATGCCATCAAGCTGTCAAGTATTTATCTCTTTCTCTCTTGCCTGCGATTCTGCTGGTTGTCACCGTGTGTTCCAACTGGCCTTTTCTCTTGGCATGCCCGAAAAAATGGGTGACTGCCTTGTCCCGACTTTTGCTATAAGCTGTCTTTGTGTCTGTGCCTCTTCAAGAACTCCGTCATTAGCTTTCTTTGCATTGTACGGAGTTTTCAACTGTCTTCGGCAAAAACCACATTTTCGTTACCTGTAATGATTTATGTACATGCTGCTAATTGTCCATGACTCTGCCATATGTCAGTACTGGTTGCACGTAGCATCCTCGATCTCTCTTCCTTAGTTTCAATGCTAGGCTTTTGTTGCACACGATTTCCATCATACTCTGGAATACTGATTTTGCATTTGACTATTATGTTCTTTATTATATCAGTGTATATCACACCAGAGCTGATTGAAACATTACTTAACTTATCGCAAAACAAATTTCATTAATCAATCGCAGATTTTCATGGATATCTTCGTGGGAATAACATGATCGTTTTTTGTTCCGGGTCTGTATTAATAATTTACGCATATAATTTTATTAATCTTTACGAATCTCTTCTTCTAACACAATCTCATGCAAGTATGTATAAGGCTTTTATAATCAGGAGTATCAGTAAAACAAAAGTATTGTTTTACTAGTCGTGTTAAGTATTAACGTTAGCATATGCATATTTGTGTAAGTCTTTCCCAACTAAACATTGTTAAACATATTCATCTCTTGAGATTAAGCAATATCCTTTTTTTGCAGATCATCTTTCTCTTAATTATTGGACATGTCTTACAAGTTTCCTCTTAATCTGTAACTATTACAATATAATGCAGATTTATAAGAGGCTTTCAGCATCAAACTTTTCGTTCTGGTAGTTTTATGAATTATAGGACGAAGACAACATACATATTTTTTTCATCAATTTAAACAGCACTAACGCAATCCTCGTATGCAAATTGTTATGTCGTTAACACTAATACAATACTATTTTGAAAATGTTCACGAACCCATAGTAGGAACATAATCTGCTGATAAAGGTATCAAACAGGAACATAGTCTGCTGATAACGTTATCAAATATGAACATAATCTGCTGATAAAGGTATCAAATAGGAACATAATCTGCTGATAAAGGTATCAAATAGGAACATAATCTGCTGATAAAGGTATCAAATAGGAACATAATCTGCTGATAAAGGTATCAAATAGGAACATAATCTGCTGATAAATGTTTCACATATGAACATAATCTGCTGATGAAGTCATGCATGCACCTTAAATATGAACTTATAGTAATTGTTTGATGAATAGCTTTGACTAATTCAATAACTATTTTCACGAGTCTTTAGTAATATTATAATCTTCTTATTAACACATTCCAAATCTGTAATATTAACACGATTTTTGTAATGCCTTTTTAAAATTATTCCTTAGTACTAACACACTGTTATAGAGATCTTCACGAATCTCTAATATTAACACCATCGTGTAAAGAGGTCAAAGGATGTGATGCACTAAAGCAATCATATGAAAAGTTTTATTAATCTCTAGTGCGGACACCAACTTCTACAGAAGATATCCACCCATTTTGTGGTAGAAAAACAATCGCATGGAAAATTTTCGCTTCCAAAACAATGCATTAAAACATTTTTTTAAAACATGAATCTCTAGTATTATCATAATCGTGTACGAATTTCTTGAATCTCAATCACCGAAACAATCATCGTATGAATGCAATTGAGAAATAAATATAATGGCAACACAATCGTGTGAAGGTGTTCATGAATCGTACAGCTAACACAATATTGTGAAGGTTGCCATGAATCGTAGAGCTTACACAATATTGTGAAGATTATCATGAATCGTAGAGCTTATACAATGTTGTGAACGTTATCATGAATCGTAGAGCTTAAACAATCGTGTAAAGGTTTTCATGAATCGTACAGCTAACACAATCTGGTGAAGGTTGCCATGAATCGTAGAGCTTACACAATCGTGTGAAGGTTATCATGAATCGTAGAGCTTACATAATCTTGTAAAGGTTGCAAGTAATCGTAGAGCTTACACAATCATGTGAAGGTTATCATGAATCTCTGGTAGTATCACACTCTTGTAAAGATCTTTAAAAATCTCTCGCAGTAACACTATATTGTGAAGAGTGTCATAAATCTCCCCTGATAACACTATATTGTGAAGAATGTCACAATCTCCCCTGATAACACAATCTTGTGAAGTGTCATAAATTTCTCCTGATAACACAATCTTGTGAAGAGATCCATGAATCTTGTGAAGAATATTAGGCAGATTTACATGAATCTTTTATATTAAGACAGTCAATATTATTTAATTAATCTCGTAATGATGTGCACGTTTCTGACAGTCTATGTATTTGAAGATAAACGGTAACGGTTTTCCTAAGCCTTTAACATTAGAGCAGTATATATCAATCATTCGTAGGTTTTTCCATTACCCCAATAATCTCACGCAGATCTATATATCTTCATAGTATCCATCGATCGGTAGATGATAATTCGAAAAATCAGTTTATGTTGTCATGTTCGCATGGGTTGGGAGGTTTTGCTATGTGAGAATTTTGCGAATTATATCACCAAAAATGATATCCATCAAATGTGTGTGGTTTCACCATTATGTGTTTTAGAATTAAGAAATATACATTTATAATCAAAGTATCTTTAGAGTGTGTTTGTTTGGTATTATACTTCGTGAATTTGTTAATTATGAATTCATGTACTGAACGAGAGAATATCCGAAAGACATTCAT